>CM067507.1:36626106-36913606 GCA_034509495.1 Acestrorhynchus altus
GCTGATTGTCAAAGGGAAGTATGGCAGTAAAGATGTTCAAACCCTAATAAGCTGCCGTTGTTTCTGATCATTTTAATGTGAGAAAGCTTCTATATGACGGTCGGCGAATGAACACAGTTTGGAGGCTGTGAATAAAAGGGGTTCTCTCTCGAGAGGTCGACGTTTATATTATTTATGTGTGCAGTTTACATCAGACGGACTTTGGACTTCTGAGGGCAGTGCCCCTGAGGCTAAAACCCACTGAAATACAGCAGAAGCTTTCCTGCAGCGCAAATCTCCAACCTCAAAGCCGCTGATGGCCCCATTAGTGCGATAATAACAAAATGTTTTAATCAATGAAGTCGACAACAACGATCAGTCATCTAGTGAAAATGAACAGTCATGCAACTCCTGCAGATCAGCATAACAGTATGACCACCACCACCCAGGTTCTACACTACATTCACTTAACATACAGGACCTGATAGTTCTATAATCACAGACTGTAGTTCATCTGTATCTCTGCAGACTTTATTCTCCTCCTTTCACCCTGATCTTCAATGATCAGGACCCCACAGGACCACCACAGAGCAGCTATTATGTGGGTGGTGGGTCATTCTCAGCACTGCAGTCACACTGACATGGTGGTGGTGTGTTAGTGTGTGTTGCTGGTACGAGTGGATCAGACACAGCAGTGCTGCTGGAGTGTTTAAACCCCTCAGTGTCACTGCTGGACCGAGAACAGTCCACCAACCAGAAATGTCCAGCTGACAGCGTCCTGTGAGCACTGATGAGGACGACCAACACAAACTGTGCAGAAACAGATGAGCTTCTGTCTCTGACTTTACATCTACAAGGTGGAGACACTCGGTTGGAGTGTCTGATAGAGTGGACAGTGAGTGGACACAGTGTTTAAACACTCCAGCAGCACTGCTGCGTCTGATCCATTGATATCAGTGCGACGCATCACAACACAATGATGAGTGTGTTATCATGTGGGCATCATGTCTGTAGGTTACTCTGATCCTGGTTTATGAAGCTTAGAAATGGCATGTAATTGCCTGCAAAGTGCAACTGCTGCTCCATCTTCTCAGCACTGATATTCGAGCACAGTTGGAGCACAGCTGAATATGGATGTGATGGATAGTTAGTTTACCGTTTCACACGTCTGCAGTCTCATTGGCTGCCACCTATTGAAGCTCGTCGAAGCTGAGAAAACCTTTATGTCTCTCTCTCACTTGTTGTACAGAACCCTCCACACACCCATGCAAACAAACAAGATCTGAAATGTAAATGCAGTTATTCATCCTCAGTTTCTGGCTGAATATCTCAACCCAGACATGAGACGTTAGATCAAAACCTCAGAAACACCACTTTGCCATTTTTATAACGTAATGTTATGCTGCAGTTCACAAGCAAGCCAAGGGTACTTCTGGCCTAGTGGCATGATGTAATCAAATCAAATAAAAAATTATTGGTGTAGCGCTCTTCACAGCTGAAGTTGTCACAGAGCAGCTTCACCGAAATGAAGAAATAAAAAGGTGAACAACACAGGAACAAAGGATAAGAGACAGATCCCCTAGTGAGCAAACCAAAGGGCGACAGTGGCAGGAAAAACTCCCTCAGAGCTGGAGGAAGAAACCTCAGGAGGAACCAGGCTCACAAGAGGAGGACTACTTACACACTGTTGGGGGACACTGGAACCCTACACCTCTGTTCTATTACTCGGGTACTGAAGTAATGGTAGTTCTCTGGTGGACATAATAGTAACAGTCGATTTCTATATAGTTGGTGATGGTGGGTGAGCAGCTAGTCCAGGGCAGGGTGGGACACTAGTCCAGGTCCAGTAGCTGGAAGCTGGAAAGCCAATGAAACGTGTATCAGGGGAGCTTGGGGTCCTTCTCAGATGGGGCAGAGGTTCGCACCTAATCAGCTCAGGCCGGTGGGTCATCAAAGCCATGGAAGGACATGTAAGGTTGTGAATTTATTACTGTTTTAATTCAATTTCACTCAGAACAACCCAGTCTCCAGATAATCCCATATGTAACATCTCTAATGTATAGTATTAATTCTAGCTATCTGCTCACCAGCGCCGAGTAAGTCCTCTTCGCCTCCACAGAATGGCAAGAGCAGAGGTGCAGACGTTTGTTAATTTAACACCTTCAACACAGGTTCTACAGGCCCCATGTTAACTGTAACAGACCATAAATATGTTGGGCTGTTTCCATAAGCTGGCTGTCATGGCTTAGCTCAGAATCCTGTACGAGGGGAGTCACCCTTCCTTGATTTCTTATGACCTGGGAAGGAGGTTCACCCTTCGTTCATTTCCTTCAACCAGGGGGAAGGAGCTCCCCCCCAGCTTTTAGTTACTCTGCATACTCTACCCTTCAGGATTTCCTACCAAAACACAACTCATATACAGATCTCCTACACTGTACATTTTATTGGGCGGTACATCTTCTCAATGTGGAAAAGGTACACTACCCAAAAGTCCAAGAGCCTTTTAATATGGCAGTGCGAGAAGCACTTTTACATCCTCATCCCCAGAGTCTAATCAGACCCCACCTGTAATCATTTACATATCCGCCTGAGACACAACCGCACGCTGACTTTTGCAGCCATTCTATGAATTTTGATATGAATGAACTAATCAGCTTCCTTTGAAATCTCTCCTGTTTAAAATAACTCACGCCGTAATCAAAATTACTTTTCTTTTTCTTCTTTCTTTTTTCACGCCAATTTCACTTTTTGAGCACACTTGTCAAGATCTTTATGGGTGGTTCAGCTTTCCGCTGCTGTTTTCTGGCAGAAACAATGATATATATCTGAGCTGGACCCCTCGCCTGAGGCCCTTCAAATCAACTGCAAGGACTGATTACTGATTGTCATTTTAGGCACCTCAGTTTGAGATCTGAGCACTATTAGTCTCTGTTTGCCTTCTTGTTTGTGTTTTTGTTTATTTACCTGGATTTTGGAGATACCTTCACCACTGTCGTCTGCCTGTTTTTTTGACCCCTGCCTGTCCTGATGATGAGTCTTGAGCCAGTCCATCTCAGTCCATTCATTACGGAATCCAGCTGTTAAAAGGCAATCTGAACATCAACCTGCAGAGGAGGACATATCTCGGTCCTGTAGTATTCCAATACAACCAACAATTTCCAACTTTTTTCAGCTGCACAAGGAGATCACCCTCTCCAAAGGTGCAAAAGGGTACAAAAGCAATAAAATACACCTTGTACAAGTAAGCCAGGTTGGAGTCCTGCCAGTCCTGTCAGTTCGGAGGACCCAGACTTCTCTGACACCTGTCTGCACTGAGAGTTAGAGTGGCGAAGGACCTGGGATCAAGGAGAGGGAAGTGACTGAGGGAACCAAGATTCAGGCAGGTTTTCCTTCCTTCCTAACTTTACCAAACTTCTAGTACTCGGGGGGGAATGGGGGAAATGTTCTCCTCAGTGGTGCAAAGAAGCACACATGATTCAATCTCTTCAGGTCGGAATAATGTTATTCCAACATATCTCTACAAAGTAAAGGGGTAATTGTGATGTATGACCTTATTAGATATATATTTTTACTCTGACATTCCAAACGTAATGGGATAATAGTGAGTAAATTTGGTTATGAAGTACCTCACGGGACAGCTTATGCCCACAGCTGTATAAGTTGCGAGGTGCTCTCTCGTGAGTGAGGTTGGACACTGGCCAGCATGCTCACAGCAAGGAGATGTGAATTACTGGAGTTTGAGTGAGGCATGGTGCATGCCAGATGCATAGGACGTTTACATTTCTGAAGTTGTGTTGGTATTTAACATTCTAGTGTGACTGTACTGGGATTACATCATAGAAGGCATTACCACCCACGGTGGACATTGCATGGGCTGCCAACTGTGGTGCTTAGTGATTATAACTGGTGGCATCTGGCTAGAGTTTTCCATGCAAACAAACAAGCGACTCTAGCAGGAATCACATCCACACTCAATGCAGGTTCTGATGAATTCCTGATGAAGCTGCATAAGAGGATCCCAAGTGTTCACATTAGTGTTGATTAAACACATTTTGACATTTCATAGCTTTGATCTCTGCTATTCATCTAGACTGTAAGAACCACACTGTACGAGAGTGTCTAAACTTTCGACTGACAGTATGAAAGAGTTCCTTCTTTGGAGTGTTTGAGTCAGAGCATAATTATTATCTGATGAACATGAAATACTGAGGAAAACATCAAACTGTGGAGAGCAGCGCTGAACCCTGAACCTCTGTGCGGAACATCTGTCAGTGAGATGACAAATCCTGAGCTGTCTGGACTTTGGTTCTCTCTGGTCACACCGGCTACTCTTGAACATGACTAATGACATCGTTTCTGAAGGAAATGACCACAGCAGTAAGAAGCATGAGGTGACACTGCTTCATCGTCTGTGACTCAGCATGGAACAAAGCCGCTGTTGGTTCAGCCACCTGCTGTGACTGTTATGCATATCAAGATGTACTTATTTAATAACCACTATGAAATGACTAGATTACTCATAATCTCAATCAGTTAAACAGTAGCTGTGATTTATTATTGAGTATCCACTACAATTCATCCCATATTTACTACGAATTACTCCATATTCGCTATGAATTATTCAGTATCCGCTATGAAACATTCAATGTCTACTATTACTCAGTATTGACTATGAATTATCCCTTATTTACGATGAATTGTTCTATATTTACTATGGATTATTCAGTATCCACTATTAATTATTCAGGATCCACTATGAAACATTCAATGTCTACTATTACTCAGTATCCACTATGAATTGTTCAGTATGGAGAATCAGATCAGACCTGAATTAAATGCACTTCAAGCTGAGAAGGGTCTGCAGTGGAAGCCCCATCTCCATCTTCTCATGGGGAGTAAAGCGCTTGTGGAATATGTAGGCTGGTCCACTCTCTGAAGATTTAGAGGGAGCATGGTGGTGTGTGTGTGTGTGTGTGTGTGTGTTGTGCTTGATTAGCAGCTGTGAGTCTGTTTACAGCAGCAGGTGTAGAGCTGCTTACTGTGAGGCCAGTGGGTGGCAAAGAGAGGCAGATCCAGTCGTGTGTGTGTGTGTGTGTGTGTGTGTGTGTGTGTGTGTGTGTGTGTGTGTGTGTGTGTGTGAAAGCATGTGCACGCTTTTCTGTGGTTAAACATCCCCACTGACGGATTACTTTATAAGGCCGAAGGTCTGGCAGTAAGCAGCCCCAGGAGGCAGCACTCTTCTGAAGATGCTGTTGAACAGAAGAGTGCTCGGGAGGGAACCTGGGGGAGGAGCATATGAAGGGCACTGGCTGAGTCAAGAGTGAAATGAGCCAAAGAGTCAATGGTGCCATTAATGCATTCTTTTAGCATTTGTACTCTATTCACTGGACACTGAAAGCAATATTATGTATCATTTATCCTAAATCAGCCACGCCCGAATGATGTTGATGCTCCACTGACTGTAACAGGGTGAATGAGAACCGTCATGCCCACTCTACTGCACTATGGAACTTTGGTGGAGCTGCATTAGAACCTCTCTCCAGAACTGGGTAACACTCAGTCAGATAAGTGTAAAATCTGTATTATTACTCTACAGCCTCAGTCCACATGCTTCTTTCACTTCAGATGCTGTTTCTGTGTCTCTCAGCTTGTCCACAAATGCACAGCTACAGCTGTCCATGACGGGGTGATCAGACCAATTACTGCTGTGGAGTAAATGCGAAGTGCACTCTTCATCTATAGGGGGGGCCAGCAGCAAAAATACCACTTCTTGTATAAAGTTTTATTGTTGTAGCAGTTATTGTCCTTTACTTTTAAAATGTATCTACAGATTAGTGAGTTTAATAAACAACGGCCTAATTAATTATATTTTCATTCCATTTAAATTCAGTATTAAAAAAATACACCCTTTAAAATCTTATTTAAATTATAATAAAATGTCCTCTAATTAATGTGGGGTATCACAACCATCCATGCATGGCTGTATATGCATGGCTTAGTCAGGGTTTACTGTTCCAGTAACATAGGAAATGGGAGCAATATCAAAATGAGACCAAAAAAGATATTACCTTCCCAAGAGAATGAATGCAGAGAGAGAAGTGCATAAGACTGAGCTCTGAGCCATGTTGAACACCAGTGGAGAGTCTGAATGGAGTAGATGTGGCCCCCTGCCATGTTACCTGGTACCTGCTTCTCACCAGTGTTTGCACATGTCTCACCTTGTCTAAGATCTTTTCCTTTTTGGCTGATCCCCTGTTGTCTCTCCTTATGTGTGAAGATGAGATAATCCCATCGTGGGGAAATTCACATTATTACAGTTGCAAAGGGATAGTAAGGTACTCAGTACGATAAAATAGATAGTACATAAATACACGGTGCAGTTTATACAATATACAGTATAAACATTGAAAGTAGGAAGTCACTCTGAATAACATCCCATATTTGCAGATTATATGCGGAGAATATTGGGAAATATTGGACATTTTGTTATATTGAAAAAGGCTGCATGTATATTGAAAGGTGAGGGAAGCATGCTGGTAGTGTCCGTTTTGGGTGAGGGGCAGGTGAGACATCTGTTGACTTCTGGTCCCCCACCACCTGGGAGTCAGGCTTTGTGACCAGAGAGGGTTTAAGGCCTTTCCAGACTCTGCTGATATTTTTATGCTGCAACTGTTCCTCCATTGTGCGCATACGTGTTTGTTGTTCAATACATAGCACCTTTCTTTCACTGTCCTGTGCATCAGCAAGAATACCCCCTGTTGTTGATTTGCTGGAATAGTGTTGTAGGGCTCAGGCCAACACATTTACAGAGCCAGAGCTGAGGGTACACTTCCGACCTTTTTCAGTGCACAATCAGTCTGGAGAGTCGGTGAAAGGTGAAAACCACATTCACTGGGTTTTAAAAAGTGCAGTGAACTGAAATTGTGCCAGAGCCTGGAGCAGCAGTCAATCTGAAATTCACTCTGGTACTTCAATTATTTAGTGCAGAGGTAGGCATTTCTGGTCCTGGAATGCCAAACTCCTGCACACTCCTGCTCAAGCACACTTGATTCAGCTCACCTGTTATGTTTCAGTTTGAGTAGCTGTGTGTGAGCAGGGAAATCAACAGAGGTGTTGCCTGGTCTGGGCATCTGGGGCTATAGACCCAATATTTTTAACAAGCCGTGAACCTTATAAAACCAGCCCCACTGAATGATCTTACAGCAATACAAACATGAAATTGACTGCTGGGAGACCACAAAGCTAAACAAACCAACCTCTCCCAGCGACAGGGGACACAAACCCTGGCAGAATGAAGCCCTTCGTGGCCTGAGCCCTTGGTTTCTGCACATTCAGGTGACTTCTCTGCTGCCCTACCCTGATTTAGACTGTTTCCCCAGTTAAAGTACAGCTGAAAATATGCTCTAGATGCACTTTATTTTAATATTTCTGACATTTTTAATTTCTGCACCCTTAACATGCTTAATTTCTGAAACCAAATACAATTTACTAAATGAACCTTCTTTTGTTTATTATCAATTATGTCCAGTCTCCCTTGTGATTGGATTAATGGAAAACACCATCAGGATAATAAGAGTGTCTTCTTTCTGTGAAAACAACTGCTGGAAAACAAACGTTCCAACCCTGCTTTTAACTCATGATTAAATTCACTTCAATTACTTCCAGACCACAGAATCATGCTGGAGAAGCCACAACAAGACCAACAATCAACACATCAGAGCACATCTGGTATTAAACAAAAGCCAGGATATGGTTTAGTGGTCAGATAAAACCTTTATCCTTGGTGAAGACTGGTCATTGTGAAAGATGGGTGATGCAGAATACAGGAATATCCTGCAAAAGATCTAGCTTCAGTGATTCCAAGCACAGGGATCTCAGGGATCTTGGCACTCCCAAGGTCACAACATTATGAGTTGAAGGACAAAACAAGCCTGGCAGGAAGAATGAAGAATCTTATGTTCTTATATGTGATTTTGAACACTGCATGTCCAACTTTGGTGGCACAGGAGGAACCCCAACCTCCTCCTTGTATTTCATAATTTAGTTCTAGACAATGTCAGATTATGTTAAATGTAATATATTTTATTAAAGTGTTTGAATGATTAGACCCACAGACCTTTAGGAACATTTCAGAAAATGAGCTGGTTTGGTCTCAGAGATGGACCAAGCACACCAGCATTCAGAATGTTCAGTATTAGACCTTTTCCACCTAAAGAACTCTGGTTCTTGAACTGGTTCCATTTGAACTTGATTTAACCTCTCATCCCGTGTTTGCACCAGTTTTAGTGGAACCGAGGATACGTCACAGAACACATCATCAATAGAAGGTCTGCACAGCATCAGTAAACAGAAGTGAGAAGATGGTAGTGCATATAGACCACCTGTGAGTGTTTGTTCTGTAACAGATGTTTGTTTTTCTCCAAAAAGTGAACCTGGATGAAGCATGGATCAGCTTTTGATAAGACGATGTGGAAGATGACACCACTGCAAACTAACTTTCCATGTTCCTGATCATATTTTCTGTTGGTGGAAATGTGCTGAATGGTTCAAAATTAGGTTTGCGATCCAGAAAGGAACCCGTTCCACATTGGTGAAAAAGGGCCCAATGTGTCACTTAGGGAATTCATGAATTAAAGTGCTGTAAGGAACTTCTCACACCTTTCAAAGGGTCTGTGACACATCGCACATTGGTCAGAGTCTGTATGCAGGTTGAGCATCAGCCCCGCCCCCTTTCTCTGATCAGTCACAGTCTGTATGCAGGTTGAGCATCAGCCCCGCCCCCTCTCTCTGATCAGTCAGAGTCTGTATGCAGGTCGAGCATCAGCCCCGCCCCCTCTCTCTGATCAGTCACAGTCTGTATGCAGGTTGAGCATCAGCCCCGCCCCCTCTGGAAGCTCCTTTGGCGTGTAAACTGGGATTTAATACATACTGTGGAATCTTGGGTTTTAAGAGTTAATGAAGAGGTGATGCCACATTATTGTAGCCTGAACATCGCACTTATGTTGCCTAGCAACAGTGCCCAATGGTAACGGACTACTTTGTGTGTTGAACAAACGATTTATTGTAGTTGTTTTTTGTTAAAAAATACATTAATGATCGTATTTTATGGTTTTATGAATAAGTCACTTGAAACTGTACAATACATTTACTTCTGAAGTGCACAGCTTCTTATGGCTCATTGCTTTACACTGTTCTTCACAGTGTACACATATGAACAAATTCACACCAACACTGACACTGACGTGAGCTCTGATCATTTCAGATCCAGTATGAATTTGACAGATTTTTTGCTTCTGCTGTGTGTTTGATGAGGAGCAGAGTTCGTGGAAAGTTAATTACACCATCGCAGTGGGGTAATTAAACCCTGCGCTCACAGGGAGCCTGCAGGGGCCTCAGAGAGGAAACCCAACCGAGTTCACCGTCAACGGCTGCTTTTATTTCATCATTTATCAACAACTGGCACCAAGGTTTCCTCAGTTGATGCTTATTATGAAACAGAACATTATTTAAAGTGAGACAAAGTCGGGACCTTTTCACCTGTTGCTCAATGACGAACCACTTATTTGGGAAAAATTAACAAGGACATCCACACGCTGATGTCTGGAGACACCCTCCGAGCTCTAAAAGCTGGGATCATCTGCAGAATCCATGATAGACAGTAAGACCGCATAGTATGGACATTAACTACATGTCCAAATGGGTGTGGACACCCCTCCTAATGAATGCATTCCTCTACTTGAAGCTGTAACCATTGCTGACACAGATGTGCAAATGCACACACAATGTGTCTAGTCCCTGTAGAGAAGTACTGCCAATAGAATAGGACTCTCAGGAGCAGATAAATAAACATGAACCTCTTGGCACCACGTCTGGCCACTTTATTAGGAACACTAACCTTGGTACCACCACAGGACCACTGTGTGGTCAGACGCTGATAAAGGGACAAAGGACGGCTCACTAGCATGCTGTGCACGGTGGAGTGTGACCATGCAGACCATTTCACACAGCACACAGATTACCCTGAGCAAACACACTCTCATGATTGCAGAGTGATGAGAAGCCTACAAGCCTTATTTGAGAAGTTTAAATTGGAGAAATTTTAATCTGCACCCTATTTGTACACGCAGCCGTCCGCAGTCGTCCATGAGAAAACAAAGTGGTGTGTTTGAAAATGACGGTCTTTCGTCCTCAGCTCTTTTAGCAGATTTTCCTGAGGAGCTTATTGTAATGTGTCCTTTAAGATTTCTTTCTGCATAGAATATTGGTCTATTAGCGGGATCAGCAGAGCTATTTTCCATAATGACATCATAGACATAAACCTGAGACCAGCATCTCCCCCTCACACACAATCATATACAAATCTGTACTCATCAATTCTAATACACGTTTATTCAACTTTATCCTTATAGAGACACGATGATCATCATTCTAGATGTAATGTTATTAGAGCTTTGTTCTGGATATTGATACGATTTTAGCTTCATTCTGGATATTGATACAATTTGAGCTTCATTCTGGAAATGATATGATTTTAGCTTCGTTCTGGATATTGACTCTATTAAAGCTTCGTTCTGGATATTGACTCTATTAAAGCTTCGTTCTGGATATTGATTAGATATTTAGTCATTTTAAATAACATTAGACCAAACACACTGCTGTCTAATGTAAACAGAGTTCATAAAGTTAATATGTGCAGTGTGGGCTTTTCAACCACTTCTGACCTCCAGTACTTTCCCAAGAATAATCAAATTAGCCACTATTGTGGAATGACTCAGCTGCTCCTGAGACGCCGTGTGCTGCGCTGAATAACTTACTGGAAAGTAACAGGCTAAGAGGCCTTCAGCAAAGGCATGTTTTCTTCTGCAGACTGACGGGAGAGAGCAACTAAGTGACTAAGAGCTTGAAAGTGAGCAATAGAAGACGAGTAGGTGTTGGCTTTTAAAGTCTGTTTCAGGTCGCACACCCCGGGCCATGAAAGAGGCAGGCGGCTCGCGGTAATTAACCACTGGAAGAGATTGCAACCTCAAAGTGTCAGAACAAAGAGAAGCTTCTCAGCCAATCAGAGCAGAGCTGCAGGCACACAGTGCAACTCGGAACCACTGCTAATGCAGAGCACGGCTATTAATATAAACACTCAGAGAGAGAGGGAGAGAGAGAGGGAGAGAGAGAGAGAGAGAGAGAGAGAGAGAGAGAGAGAGAGAGCTTCACTAGTAATTGTCCTGTTTGTAAACTCACTGGCAACATGATTGGAAGCCCTTTGCAGACCCTCTTTATCTGATCTTCAGTTAGAGACCATAGCCTGTAAGTGTCCTGTAGCTCTTCATCACTGGTCACTTTCTGGACATTTATGGATGGACTCACTCTAAACCAGTGGTCAGTGCTGGTCAATAGCAGCCCAGCACTCACAAAATGACCTATGATATACACATGCACACACTAGTGAATTCACACACTAGGGGGCAGTGAGCTCGCTTGCCCGGAGCAGTGGGCAGCCCTATCCACGATGCCTGAGGAGCAGCTGGGGAGTTAGGTGCTCAAGGGCACTTCAGTCACACCCTGCCAGTTCAGGGAGTCGAACCTTCCAGTCACAAGACTGGTTCCCTCAGTAAAAGTCCACGGTTCCCCAAATGATGAATGGAGTGCTAGGAAAACAACCCTCTTCTGCAACATATGTACTAAAGTTTATGGACACCTCTTCTAATGAATCCATTCAGCCATGGTCATCGCCTGACTGAGCACAGACCAGGGGTTAGTCAGACAAGGGGCTTTTTCGACTCGCCGTCGACCCGGGGGTGCTTTTTTTTTCATTTTGTGGTCCCCCTGTGGTCAGTTTTTGCTCTCGCTGTCAGATTGTTCAACAGAGGGCGAGGGATTGATGTTATAAGGTCTGAGGCTGATTAAAAAGGGGCAACACCCCTGTCTTCTGCTGCACCCACTGCTGACACAGATGTGCAAATGCACACACAGCTTGACCCTGTAAGCAAGTAAAGCCAATAGAATGATGGAACTCCATCGCATACTTTTCAGATGAGCTATGCATGAATGCAATCAAATCACAGCAGTCCTCATCATGGTCCAATATCTTGGTGAAGAAGATCAGCCTCTGTACTTGCTCAGATGCGCTTTTGCACAAATGGACCAATACGAATGCTCCAACGTGACTGACGGTCACAGGGTGACTTAATTATTCTATAGAAAATTCCTCAAACAGACATGATCAGCACTGACCCAAATGTGGGATTTTGAGGGGTATTGTGATTGTCTCATTGTCCAGGCTGTCTGTGTGGTGTATATTGAGTTCTTTAGAGTTCTTTCTGGATATTAATGCATAAACCCAACCTCTAATGGCACAAAATTCAGGATTGAGCCAAATCTCCATCAGCAGACAGAGGCACCTATTGTTCCTCTCTGCGTTCGCCTCTGTTTGTGCCAGACTAACGGCGCTGTTTTACAGAATGATCCCAAAGCCCAGGAGAGTCGTGCTGCGCTGGAATAATTAATTCCTACCTTCAATCGTGGCTTTCAGCTGTGGCCCTCTCAAACCCTTAACGATGGTGCGAGAGAGAGAGAGAGAGAGAGAGAGAGAGAGAGAGAGAGATGGTTTGTCCAGCAGCTGAAAAACAAAAGGCTAACAAATAAATAATGACAATAATAAAGCAAGACGTTTCTGATGTTTCGGCTCCTCACCTTTAGTCCGAGCTGCAGTTTGTTATTGCTGTGTTCATCACCACACATTACTGCTGCCGTCGTTTAGCTGTTATAGAGCAGCCGTGCCAACAAAAGCCTTTACAATGATCCAAGAGGCAGAACGGACGGATACAGGACGAGGACACGGAGACAGATGGATTAATGGGAAGAGAATACAATGTGTGTGTGTGTGTGAGAGAGGAGGCAGACAGGAAGACAGACAGAGAGGCAGATGGACAAAGGGACTGAGACAGATGGAGAAAATGGAACCGGAGTCAGATGAAGAAAACAGAAATAGAAAAAGAGGAATTCAACAGATTGAAAGTTCTACAGCGCTGTGGAGAAGTGCGAGACCACCCTTCAACGATTCTCTGTCCATCTTATCAGCTCCTCTGAGACGTACAGGAGCTCTTTGTGGTTCTATAATTACAGACTGTAGTTCGTCTGTTTCTCTGCAGACTTTATTCTCTTCCTTTCACCCTGATCTTCAATGATCAGGACCCCACAGGACCAGATATTATGTGGGTGGTGGGTCGTTCTCAGCACTGCAGTCACACTGACATGGTGGTGGTGTGTTAGTGTGTGTTGCTGGTGTGAGTGGATCAGACACAGCAGTGCTGCTGGAGTGTTTAAACCCCTCAGTGTCACTGCTGGACCGAGAACAGTCCACCAACCAGAAACATCCAGCCGATATTTGGATTTGATGGTGGCTGTGTTTGAGTATGGAGGTCTCATGGTGAGCACTTCAATCCTGCCTTGCTGTGCAGTGACACACTGTCCCAACTGCTGGTGTGATGACCTGCAGAGCATCACATATGACAGTTAGTCACCCCTAATAGTTATGTGAGGGACATTACCAGCTCAGCGATACGTGAAGGACATTCAGAGGACACATGGCAGGGCTTCCAACTGGCATTTTTTAGGAGGATAATGATCCTACATACAGCAAGGGCTTCCCAGGAATGTCTTCTCCAGATCAGGACACTTCTTTGGCTGGACACTTCCTATTACCATTTGAGCAATAATGGCAGGAGCTGGATGCCAGCTTCAGCAACCTACAGGACCTACAGGTCCATCTGCAACATCTGTAGCTAAATGTGCTGCAGGAAGTCATATAGAACCTGTACACCTCCACACCCAACTGTATCTCATCTTGTACCCAGGGTAGAGACCCAACAGGGTACTAGATCCTGTCTAGATCTACTCCAATATTATCGTCATGACATTCACAACATTACTGGTTGTTTATAGGGCCAACAACCATTGCTGGTTCAGACTTGATTTCCAGATCTACTCTGCAGTAAACAAACTGAATAAGCATCAATTTATGTAACTGTAACTTATGCTTACTTACAGTACCAGTCAAAAGTTTCAGAACACTCATTTCTACCGTTTTACTGACGTTTAAGTTCAGTCCCAGTGAACATCCGTGCAATGAAGTGCCAAGAGACTGAACAAAAGGCTGGGAATAATGTAGATTTCAGAGGTATATAAATAACAGCTTTTCTGTATCAACAGAAGTGAACCAGCATCCCCAACTTTTCACTTTCAACTGTGTGTGAATATCAGCAGTTCTGGAACAGACTGTATTACTGCAGTCTCCAGGGCTGGATTTGGACAATATTGCACATTAGTACTGCTCTCATAATGGCTGAGAAAAAGACACTTAAAGGGAAAAAAAGAGACCACAATAATCATTAGAGGTTTCGAGCTGTGCCAGAGCAAGAAAACAGGCAGGAGAAAATATCAGCAAATGAAGAAACTACAGAGACAAACAGCTCAATTTTCCAAGTCGTCCTCCTAAACTCTCCGGCTGATTCCATCCTAATGCCTTCTATTCATTTACGGAAGGGAATGCAGACGGCGTCTTCAGAGGGTGATTACAAATTTAGATTTTTATAACACAGCCGAGAACCAATGGTTAGAGAAGTGGGCTTGAGACCACAATGTCACAGGTTTGATCCCCTGCTCAGGCAGGAGGTGTTGGTGAAGGATTGGTGTTCCCTCAACAGAACACTAGCCGTGTAAAATGATTCAGTTGTAAACTACTTTGGAAAGGAGCATCGTATTGTATCCCCAACGTGGCATTTTCAACAGACCATTTTGGGAAATACATCCTGGTTACATCTCTGACAACTGCAAGCACGTTGCGGTGGCAGAAATCCACGAAATAATGACAAAAAACGTCGTTAAATGATGTGCATTCACTGAACATACACAGATAAGGGTGGAGGATATACTGTACGTTCAGGAATTTCGGATTATTTAATGATGAAGAAACAAATGGAACATTAAAACAAACAGACCAACATGAACGTTTAAGTATCATAAACAAATTGACCTGAACTCTAGAAATCTGACAAGCAAACAAACCACATGGAAACATACAGACAAACAAAAAGACTGACAAAGACAGACTGAAACAGAGGGTCTTAAATATAAGGACAACATTGCGCACACCTGGAGCTGGATGACAAATGGGCCGGGTTAATACCCAGACACAGATGGGAATGGGCGGAGAAAGGGGCGGAGATAAGACCAAAACAAGACACGTGTGCTCAGAAGCACATGGGGGAAAGACAACAATGATGAAGAGATGGGGGAGATAGAGGAGTTAGACAAGATGTATATTAGAAAAGTATTTTTAGGAGATGCTTGACTACTAAAATTTTAATTCATTTGAATTAGAATTTAAATATTTGTATGAAAGTTTTGATCAAAAACTTATTTGTGCTTAATTTGTCTTTTTATTAAACAGGTTAAAACACTTCCCAGAAATCCTGATGTAAATTGACCTGTCAGAGAGTTTTTGGGCTGAAAATGTAATAATTCTGATGAGTTATTTGTCATGATTAGATTGACAAGAATATTTATAATAGGCTCTTTAAAATACTTGATCCAATAAAATAAACAGCAAGCTGAATGTCCTTTATTATTTTTATTATTTACATATGTATCAGTATTATACATTCTCTGGAGTTTTATGAAATTTGAACAAAGAAGGAAAGCATTTTTCTAATTTCCCTCTATAACCGAATATGGATCACTGATGTCATCAGCCCCGCCCCCTCTCTCTGATCAGTCAGAGTCTGTATGCAGGTTGATGATCAGCCCCGCCCCCTCTCTCTGATCAGTCAGAGTCTGTATGCAGGTTGATCATCAGCCCCGATGTCACTAACCCAGATATCGGGTTAAAGAGGAAAATGAGAAGGGAGGGGCTGTTTACTCTATTTCTTGCTTGCACAGTATTCAAATTTCAGAATAAAAGTCCTGAGAAGGGAAATTTCAGTTTCCAACTGAGGTTTCAGAGACATAGCATGTTTTTTAAAGCTCATAATCAAAAACAAAACTACAAACATTTGTAGGCATAAATTGTTGATCAAAACATGGTCAAATTGACAAATTTGAGTAGCTTAGGGTCTCTAGAAAATTATATCTGTCTCCTATAAACACTAATGTTTTAATGAATTAAAGTATGTTATACTGTGAAAACATCCCACTACATTTCTAAAGATGAATTCAGTAAGCCACTTGGACCCTCAGCAAGTTTGAACGCAACATTAAGAACATCTGCCGGATTCACATTTTATCCAAGGAATATTGTATGACACGGACGATGTATTGTATGAAAGGCAGAAAATGGAAAGACCTGCTTCCTGTCTTTTCGACAGCCTTTTCCATTGTCTTGGATTTCCTTCACAGCAGTAAGCACTGACTAGTGGTTCCACAGGAGGAGAATATCCAATATATAAAAGTACAAATAGTGGTTTTAGGAAATCCTGTGTGGATCTTACTGCTTTCCCACTGAACCGGAATGACCTGGCTTCTTTCACTTGCTGCTGTTGCCTGAAGCTTGCTCTCAAGTCATCTCATGTGAGAAGCCTTTAGGGCAGCTCTTTGCAGCTCGTCCTGCACAAAGAGAAGGACTGCATAAGTAAAAGAGCGTGGGTTCAATTGAATTGAGTTTAATTGAATCCCATGGCAGACAGGAGTCCATCGGAGCGCTGTGGAATTTACGGAGAACTGGACACAGGCCAGAGATCGTCCTGGATGAGGGAGAGAAACAGAGAGAGCCACAGCTGTTCTACTGCAGTCCTGGGTCCGTTCGTACCCACTTTAATTTAAACCTGATGACTCTCCGATTACAATTAAAACCAAATACAGGTTTATGTGACTCCAAACCTGACGGTCTATACATGTGCTCTGCACTCGTCTTTTCATTTCTACTCAGAATTGCCATCAAGTTCTTCGTTTTTCTGTATCAGGTTAAAAAATATATACTTTATACACTACCGGTCAAAAGTTTTAGAACACCCGATATGGGATCTAGAGCAATATATCACATCACAGCACAATGACTGTCTGAATTTGATTATACTGCTTTACAATGAACCACAACATTATGACCACCTCCTTGTTTCTACATTTTAATCATCTGCTTATATCATACAGCAGCACTTCGTAGTTCTATAACTGCAGTCACACTGACATGGTGGCAGCGGGCAAAACTAGGCATTTCACATAGCAGTATTAGCACTATTATTAACTCTATTATAAGAGTACCGCACTTTGCTGATGGTAACATGGCATTTTCTTAGCTTCATAACTCAAGATCAGAGTAATCTTCAGACACAATACACATATAAATTAAAGGACCCTTTTTAACCTTCTCATCTTTTTATCTCATCACTGTGTGATGAGTTATCAGTGACTAATTCAGCTTGAATAACCAAGTTCACTATGAATTAAATTAAATTTAAACAATTAAATCCCAGTTTAAATACCAAAGGAGCTTCCAGTGCATGTTTACTGCTCTGTCCTTCTGTACATGCTCAACCTGCATACAGACTCTGACTGATCAGAGAGAGAGGGGGCGGAGCTGACACTCAACCTGAATACAGACTCTGACTGATCAGAGAGAGGGGTGGGGCTAATGACTTTGAGTAGCCTATCTCCTGAAAATGATATCTGGTATTTGTGACTCCTATAAATACTTTTCTCGTAGAAAATCAAACTGCCAAAACATCCCACGAAAATGGAGTTCTAAAGGATAAACCTGTTTACAGTGCACGTCCCACATCAATAAACATTTGTACCAAAGCCATTCACATGGTTTTAGCATCACAAAGCCCAAAGAAACAGCTCAACAGGCTTTCTCCGCTCCCGTCGAAGTAGCAAAAGCATTCCGCTCACATCTCTGAGCAGACTGAAAAGCAGTCCCGCTGACTTTATATGCACCCACGGTGCACACATTTCAGCCAAGACCTCCGCTGACAGGCAGGCAGCCGGGAGAGAGAAGACGCCGAGCTCCACACTGACAACAGTGCTGTACTGAACTGACTGGGTTCCAATCTGAACGTCTTTTTCTCACAGGCAGTTACAGTCCCATCATTCAGTTCACTCACGTTCGAAGAAGGAACGTGTAATATATTCATTTTGGTTGAAACCACTCATTTGAATCCAGTGAATTCCAACACATCACTTTTTTCACTGCAGTCAGATCTTCACGGGGAGGCCAGTCAGGCAGCCGTGGCCACTGCAGTTCTGGTCAGATTGATTCATGGATCCAGATGGGAGCTGTCCAAGCCAGGCTTGGCTGATTCCGATCAAACCCCCAACAGGGGGAGAAGAAACCTGCTTGTTCTTTCAACATATGCTGTCTGGGAGATATTGATGATATCTATAGGGGGTGTTAGAGAAAAGCACGGGCCGACAGATGTGGTGAGCTGAAATGGAGCAGTAGTTTGGTGAAAAAGCATGTTTTCATATCCTTTTCCCAAAAGAATTCAAAGTAAAGTTTGGAATTTTTTGACTGCATGAGTGTCTCTAGAACCCATTTGAGACTGTAGTTCATCTGTTTCTCTGCAGACTTTATTCTCCTCCTTTCACCCTGATCTTCAATGATCAGGACCCCACAGGACCACCACAAAGCAGCTGTTATGTGGGTGGTGGGTCATTCTCAGCACTGCAGTCACACTGACATGGTGGTGGTGTGTTAGTGTGTGTTGTGCTGGTACGAGTGGATCAGACGCAGCAGTGCTGCTGGAGTTTTTAAACACTGTGTAACTGGCTTCCTCGTGGCATACTAGGGTTCAAATCCCAGGTCAAACAAAGCCCTAACTCCTAACTCCACTTTCTCCAACCTGTATAACATGAATTTAAGAAAGGTCGATGGATGGAAATGTGGACATGGCCCCAAGCCACATTCCTGAACTCCTTTGTCCCTTTTGCACATCTCCAGCTTTACGAATTTCAAACTAGTTGCTTTGAACAATTTTTCGGTCCCA
Organism: Acestrorhynchus altus; assembly: GCA_034509495.1. Lineage (NCBI taxonomy): Eukaryota > Metazoa > Chordata > Actinopteri > Characiformes > Acestrorhynchidae > Acestrorhynchus > Acestrorhynchus altus. The sequence goes on from CM067507.1 coordinate 36,645,060, forward strand.
GGTGATGATATAAAGATGACTGAGCCTTTTCTGTAAAAGCCCATTTTTATAAGACCATCTGCCACAACAGCTTTTCATTTAAATACCTATTTAGTCTCCCAGGCGTCTCCAACGATGTGATCTGTTGACCTGCCTTGTCTCATCAGTCATAGTTTAATTTAATGTCTTACTCATTCATCCATTCATATTTTTCTACATCTGCATTTCACACTTGAAATGAACAGTTCTTTTACAAATGGTTCTTTAAATGATGCCAAAGAACCACTTTTGGTTCTCTAAAGAACCATCTTTTTATAGACTTGTGAGAGTGAAGAGCCTTTATATTCATAAGGCAAAGCAAAAAAAAAAAAAGTAAATAAAAAAACGAATAAACTGAAGCTTGAGGAGGTGGACTATGCAACATGACAATGACCCAAAACATTCCAATAAAGGAATGACTTAAAAGAAAGAAATGGAGAGTTCAGAGAGTAGCAGTTGTGTAAAGGCTCAACAGTGCAATATATGCAGTATATGCACTGCAATATATAGCAGAAGTGTGAAGTATGGTATGTAAATACATATTATAAACACTATATACAGGTATATAAATATGTGTATCTGTATATACATTTCATCATAGTGTGATGAACGATGACCAGTTTAAATACCAAAGGAGCTTCCTGCATACAGACTCTGACTGATCAGAGAGAGGGGGCGGGGCTGATGATCAACCTGCATACAGACTCTGACTGATCAGAGAGAGGGGGCGGGGCTGATGACCTGCATACAGACTCGACTGATCAGAGAGAGGGGGCGGGGCTGATGCTCAACCTGCATACAGACTCTGACTGATCAGACAGAGGGGCGGGGCTGATGATCAACCTGCATACAGACTCTGACTGATCAGAGAGAAATGCGGGCCAGCCGCTCAACCGCCTGAACTCTGACTGATCCAGAGAGGGGCGGACTGATGCTCAACCTGCATACAGACTCTGACTGATCAGGGAGGGCGGGGCTGACGCTCAACCTGCATACAGACTCTGACTGATCCAGAGAGAGGCGAGGCTGACGCTCAGCACCTGCATACAGACTTCTGACTGATCAGAGAGAGAGAGAAAGGGGCGGGGCTGATGCTCAACCTGCATACAGACTCTGACTGATCAGAGAGAGGGGGCGGGGCTGATGCTCAACCTGCATACATACTCTGACTGATCAGAGAGAGGGGGTGGGGCTGATGACTTCACTGACACAGATATTGGGTTATAAAGGAAAATGAGAAGGAGGAGCTGTTTGCACTTTCTATACTATGTTCAAATTTCAGAATAAAAGTCCTCAGAAGGAATATACTGATACATACATAAACGTAAAAAGGACAGTCAGGTTTCTTTTATTTTATTTGTATTATGTTTTTTTTTTATATAAACTTGTTATTATAAATATCAATCTAATCATTAAAACTAATACATTAAACTGTTACAATTTTAGGCTCAAAACACTCTGGATGATCATTTTCCAGCAGGATTTCTGAGATTTGAACTGTTTTCTTGGGTGGTTAGAATTCTTACAAATGGCCCTGATTTTGAACAAACTAACTGCGTGACTCTCTAAATAACTGCGTGTCTCCTCTAAATACTTGTTTTGTGTTTTAGTAAACAAATGTTTGTCAAACCACAAGAAACATCCCACAAGATTGGCCTACAGTGACCGTGAGTGGGAATGGAGGTAGCAAGAACCGGATATAAAACAACCCTTGTTTATCGGACTGACCAGTCAGCGGTCAGCCCATGCAGCACTAGGTTCATTTGAATAAGCTTTACGTTTTCAAACTAGTTCGGTGTTCTCCCATAAAATGGAAGCTGGAATTCCACTATCACAGATCTTGCATGCATGCACTACACTAATCTATATGTATTGTGGTAATTCTAGACCTCTGATGCTTGATTGCAGTAAGCAGTCGCGGTAAACCCATACAATAACTCGTGCACGGTGTTTGTCAATGTAAAGGCTTTGTTCGTTCTGTACACAAGCGATTTTCTCATATTTGAATAAAGGAGAGGCGCCCGTTAGCAGTACAGTCCTGTGCAGACGCCCGCAGCATTGTGATGAGGATGCTGTAATTTTCCCTCAGGCTGTGAAATACCTGGCAGGCCTGCGTCTGAGTGAGGCAGTGTAATCGAACGCCTGTCCATTTGCATCTCTTTATCCACCAGCTTCTCTTGATCATCGTCAGGCGCCGGTTTGTCAAACTTTTACTTAGCTTTTAAAACCGGGAGGCTGATAACTGATGCAGATTGTGACAGAATTCTCGCCTTCTGCTGAGACAATCCACAGATGCCACATGGAAATGTTCTGAAATGTGCAGCACCGGCAGGAATAACAATGAAGCGAGTGTGCCCGTAGTGTGGGCCGTGGTTTTGCCCTTTTGCTCGGTTGCTACTGTAATCTGCAGCTCTGGACTATGAATTGAGAGCGTAGTTGATCAGGTATTCTGGTCACATTTTCTCTGAAACACAACAAACAAGATCTACTACAGTGCTGCGTAAAGCTCTGAGAGCATCATTCATTTATTCCCAGTCAAAACAACCATTAAGAACAAGTTCTTCATTCTTCATGAATGTTGCTGAGGATATTATAATCTAGTTAGAAAAGAAAGATGAATGTCAAAGGAAAATAAGTGGGGAAAAAATGACCTGCTGCACCAACATTTCCCAGGTCTGGGTGCAACCTTACTGCCTCCCTCTCCACAAAGATGGACAGCCACAGAAGGTCATTGCTGGCTGTTCTCAGAGTGCGTAATAAGCATATTAATGGAAAGTTGGCGGAAGGGGAACATGTGGTGGGAAAAGGCGCACGAGCAACAGGGTTGGCCAAAACCTGGAGAGGATCATCAAGAAGCTGGATTCAAGAACTTGGGAGAGCTTCACAAGAGTGGACTGAGGCTGGGGTCAGTGCATCAAGTGCCTCCCCACACACAGATGTCTCCAGGAAAGGGGGTCTGACTGCAGCATTCCTAAAATAAAGCCCCTCCTGAAGCAGAGACGGCATCAGAAGCATGTTCCCTGGACTATGGAAAAAATAGCTGGACTTTTGCTCCAGAGCTGTAAGGATTCTCTTCTTGGATTCTCTTCATTAAATTCTGCTTTTCATTTGGAATCAAGAATACAGCAGTTTCAACTCGCTCAAGCTCTAGAGTCTGAGGGAAGAGTGGTGTCTGAAGTCTAGCGTGAAGTTTCCACAGTCTGTGACGGTTGAGGTGCAGTAAGCACTTCATACTTCCAGCCCCTGATGAGCTTTATGCAGATTCTGATTTCCTTTTCCAGCAGGACTCAGCTCCCACCCACAGAGTCAAACCTGCTACCAAATGTTTGGCTGACCATGATCTCACTCTGCTTGATTGGCCAGCCAACTCTCCAGTCCTAAAGTCCAGAGAGAATACATGCAGTAGAATAGAATAGAATAGAATAGAATAGAATAGAATAGAATAGAATAGAATAGAACTTAAATAAGGAAAATAAGTGGGAAAAATATGACCTGCTGCACCAACATTTCCCAGGTCTGGGTGCAACCTTACCTGTACAGTATTGTCAAGAAGATCAGAAACACCCAACCCAGCAACACAGACATGCCATAGACCACCCTTGATACCATAACAACCACCCACCGACCATTTAACCACTAACAATCACTTAGCAACACCATAGAAACCACTTGGCAATAGCATAACAACCATCCAAGATAACATAACAACCACCCAACAACACCATTGAAACCACCTAACATCCACTTAGAATACCATAGACACCACCTAACAACACCATACCAAATGTTTGGTGTGATATATTTCATGGTTGCTATGGTATCAATGGTGGTTGCTATGCTGTTACCAATTGGTTGCAAGATGTTTGCAAAGTGCTTATTATAAAGTTGCTAAGTGGTTGTTAGCTGGTTGCTATGGTATCCTAGTTGCCTTTGTAATGCACCGTTATAATCAAAGCACAGCCCAAACGTCGGTTCTGTGACCCAGCAATGTAGTTATAAATACACAGCATTTGATCTAAAATGCTGGGTCAGAATAATAGCCCAATCTTCTGGGTCAGAACAACCCAGTTCTGTGTTTGTCCAATTTTGACCCAGCGCTGGATTGTTTCTGCACAGCGTTTTTAGTGTGTAGTATCCCGTTTTACGGAAGGACGGAGCAATCTTGTAAACTTTCTACTGCAATAAGATCATTTGGGAAGGACTTTTTCTGCTCATGCAGCGAGCTCTCACAATGGTCTTCTGTGCAATCTAAGCCAATTAAGTTGCTCCTCTGACCTTTAATCCAATACACTCTCCTCCACACACACCCACATGCCCAAACACTCCCACGACACACTCAAACGCTCAAATGCTGCAAGGGCATGCCAAATGAATGCTGATAGCTACTGCCGTGCTCCAAAATTGCCACCTTTCAGAGAGCAATTTGAGCAGAATGGTGTGAATGAGAGTGTTTAATCTTACAGTACGGATCCCGATAATCACTCAGACATTTAAACACAGGCGTTCATAGCCATCGATAATTTCTCCAGTCAATCACACAGGCCTGACAGCAGAGCAGAGCTGGAATATGCTGTTTGCTCATCTCAGGTGAGGAATCTCACCACCATTTGGAACATTTAGCTCACATTTGAATAAAATATACAAACCTCTCAACCCCTCCATGACTTACTCCATGACAGCGGAGAACTTTCGGCAGCAGATTTATTCAGCTCCACTGTATCAAGGAGCTGTACAGGGGGTCGTTTGTACCAGCAGTGATGACACTGTACCCCTCCTCTTCACAGGGTTGGTTAGTATTGCAGGACAGGCTCCCTGAATATGTTTACGCAATGACATAGAACATGCTTTCATATTCAAAACAGCTCTTATTTACAATTTTTCTTAATAAGGCTTGATTCCTGTCCTCTTTCTGTGCCACTGTAATATGTGACTTTTCCGTTGGGATTAATACAATTCCATTCATCCAAATCCATACCCTGTCCAATCCGTACCTAATCCATCCATCCTTCCATCCATTCATCCTTTACTCCAGGACCAGAATAGCTGACCATCTTATGATGTTTTCAGATGCTGGTGGGTCAACCAAGGCTGGTTGCACACATAGAAGGTTGGTGTTTCTTAGTGGGCCCAGATCAGCCTGGTCTCAACAGGAGTTCGTACATAGAAATGTACAATGTAAATACAGTGTGACGATCAGGCATATGCAGGATTTCAAAGCAAAGCAGCCACCTGTACCTACACCTCAACCTAAACCTAACCCAGAACACATAACCTAAACTTAAGATAACCCCCTAACCATAATCAAACGTTAGGTCTTTCTGCATGATTCTTTGATGCACTGAAGATGGTATAAATAGTAATACAGACAGATAGAATATGTCATGTCCCAGTTTAAGCAGACGATGTGATGGACTTATAATAATATGGGCATTAACAGATCATTAAGTTAAAGTGGTCCTTATAAATCAGACTGACTGACTGAAACTGAGGCACATTGTGAAGTGCTGTAGGTGTGAAACGACAGCAGATCAGGGATGTGGAGGGAGGAACTGTGAGACACCGAGAGAGCAAGAGAGAGAACAAGAGGTGAGTTCTGTGTGAATGTATGCACTCTCTCCGCACATCACACTCAATGTGATGCTGGTCGGCACAGGCGTCTGTCAGCCATTGCATCAGAGCTGGGGATCCAGCGATTGGATGTCCGTGTGTTCAGAAAGAGGTGGTAGGCTGGTGTCACATGTATGCATGTGCTCATCTTTCCCCCTTGTGTTGGGAGCATCACATGTGATAGGGGGAGGACGATCATTTTCTCAACAGCTTGTTTTGGGGTTCAATTTGACTGAAAAGAGAAAATAACATTTTTTGAGAGGATTAAAAAACAGAAATGGCACTGAATCATAATGTTAGACAGCATGATGTTCAAGACCTTGGTTTGAGGAAATTGATTCTTTTATTGTTATTAATTGCTGTCAAGTCATTTCTGACTCCCGGCGACCATATGGATAGTGTTCCTCCAGAATGCCCTGTCTTCTGTTTGGGTCTTAGGGTCTGAAATTTTAATTAAATAGCCCTGCTGTAGAGCTTTTTCAGCCTTCAATCCTTCATATGTCTGGAGGAAATACAGCTTACGATAAAAATGCAACTCAGACTACTGCAGCAAAAATGGTCCCTGTGTGAAAACGCTGCTGACCATCACCTCCCAGCTACACTGACAGCAAACCACAGGACATGACTGGAGAAGACATTCGAAGTTTTAGCTGCGTGTGAAGAGCTGACCAGAGTGCTGAGTGCAGAGTCGGAGTGATCCCTGCTGTATCTGACCTTAAACGTTCACTTGCATGACAGAAGAGCTCTGACCAGGGAATCCAGACGATGAAATTCACCCTTCAGGAGGCGGCGGAGAGAAGTCCAGGAAATGTGCAGCTGTGGTGGGACCTTAACAAACATATTGAAATAAGAGTCTCTTCACACCTGACCTTAACAGCGAGTGAGTTTACAAGCACTCAATAATTCAATCTTTATCACACTTCTTCGCTTATCTGGACCAGCATGCTCTGATTTCTCAGATTGGAGTAATGTCTAGAAATCTGATTAAGCAGAGCAATAAAAAGAGCTTGGATTAAGCTCAGTAATTGGATTTCTCACTGCATGTATATTCTTTAACCAATGTTCTTAGTCAGCGAATGCATGTAAACAGGTCCGTGGTGCTGCAAATAAACGAGCAGTTTAATAGTATTTTACTAAAAGAGATTTATGGTATGAAAAACCTTTTAAATATTAAAGAATTCGGTGTAAGACATCTTCCCTCACACAGCTTCTTGTACAATCTGATATAATTCCACGCAGAACTCCAGGAATGGATAGGACAAATGTTGCACCTTTTCAAAACTGGAAGAAATAATTGGATTTCAGCTTAGTTGGCGATAAGAGTTTGCAGCAGCAATACTATAACATTAATTTCCTCTTAAAAATGAAGGTGCTACAACAAGCTCTTTAATCAATGCCACAGAACAACCACGTTTGGTTCCATAAAGAGCCATTTTTCTATAACGAATCTAAACATCCTTTGAACAGAACTTGTCTGGAAGAGTGAAGCAGCCTAGAAGTTTCAGTTTCACTTTTCATAATAATGTGACTCTGACAGTTATTAACGCTTAGAACCCAAGATCTGTATTTTGTGGTCAGTTACATGCTGTTTTCTAGGTACTTCACTCACTAAACTCCACTCACTCACTGCACAGCCTGCAGCACCTTCTCCAGCTCCTCACACACACCTACACATTAAACTCCACTCACTCACTGCACAGCCTGCAGCTCCTTCTCCAGCTCCTTACACACACCAACACACTGAACTCCACTCACTCACTGCACAGCCTGCAGCTCCTTCTCCAGCTCCTTACACACACCGACACATTAAACTCCACTCACTCACTGCACAGCCTGCAGCTCCTTCTCCAGCTCCTTATACACACCGACACATTAAACTCCACCCACTCACTGCACAGCCTGCAGCTCCTCCAGCTCCTTACACAGACCAACACATTAAACTCCACCCACTCACTGCACAGCCTGCAGCTCCTTCTCCAGCTCCTTACACACACCAATACATTAAACTCCACCCACTCACTGCACAGCCTGCAGCTCCTTCTCCAGCTCCTTACACACACTGACACATTAAACTCCACTCACTCACTGCACAGCCTGCAGCTCCTTCTCCAGCTCCTTACACACACCAACACACTAAACTCCACCCACTCACTGCACAGCCTGCAGCTCCTTCTCCAGCTCCTCACACACACCAACACATTAAACTCCACTCACTCACTGCACAGCCTGCAGCTCCTTCTCCAGCTCCTTACACACACCGACATATTAAACTCCACTCATTCACTGCACAGCCTGCAGCTCCTTCTCCAGGTCCATACAAAGACCAACATAATAAACTTAACTCCCCTTTTTTATGAATAAAATGAATTTAGATATTATACAGAAGTACTTTTTCAGAAGATATAAACCATGCAATGGTGTGGAAATATGGATGGAAGGAAAGCCACCTGTGATAAAACTCTGTGACAGACGCTATGGAAAATGCTCCTCATGAAAACCCAGCAGGCAGAATCATTGACAGCAAAACTGATGAGACCTTAGAAGTGTCAGACACAGGTGGGGTCTAATACCTCTTCATCAGTTCAGGTGCTGACTCTCTTGCAAAGCAGACCATTCCAAGGTCAGACAATCCACTACAACACTGGAGGAAAAAACACTGTTCTGCTTACCGTCCTGGCAGCTGCTACCTGTAAGCTGTGGATGGAGGAAGAGTCTGTAGAGCCAGTTCTGACATTCTTATTGAAAAGAGGAACCATCTGGCAGATGCTGATGCAGATCTTTCTTAAAAGGAACCTTCACATCACTGTAAAGCAATTTAAAGAGATGGACTCTGCAGAGCAAAGCCCTTTAGAAAGTGCTCTTAATAAAGTTCAGTGCAGTGGTAGCTTGTGTTATGCATTGAGTGTTCTGGTTTATCTAGAACGCTGCTTCAGCACAAAAGGATTTTTAATTATATATTGGGACATCAGGCCAGAGATTGACTGGGGTCACGAGACTGAGACACCAAGCAGGAGCCATAGACCTGCCGCCCCCAACAAACACAGCATTTATTTATGCACACCGAAACACAAGCCCACGAACATGGAGTCCTCCGAGTCCAAGGTGTCTCTGACTAAGTGCAGTCTGTGATACAATCGCCCTAGCAGCTCTCATTCCTCGCCATGCCCTATTTCTTCCCATGAGTGACTGTGAGCCATTTGCGGTCCATCCTAAACTGCTTCAGGTGGCCCATAATCAGGGTGGTCTGGTAGGAGCATGGCAGCTCCGCCTCTCAGTCTGTCAAACCATATTAACAGGAATTATTTTCTGTTCAGCTTTGTGAGTTTGTACAAGATTGTACCTGAAATGATTTATGTTGGAGTTGTTGATCATTTTGGTGCACATTTGTAAGACCTCGTCATGTATTGAGCTTTTAGAACATTAGGCCAGATTTATGGGATGTTTTCATAGCTTGGGGTACTTCTATTCACACATTCACATGTGAGATGTTAATAAACATAAAGTAGTATTTGTATGAATTTGACCATATTTGATCAAAAATGTACTTGTGTTTATAATATATGAAGTGCTTTTGCTTATAAGACACACTTGATTTCTCAGATATTGTTCATCTAGATTGTTGTTGAGATGAAAATGAAAGTCATTTCATTATCTGTAATGATTGACAAGGGTATTCCTAATAAATAAGTTCCTCAAAATACTTGAGAGCAAATAAGATCTTAATGTGCTTTATTATTTTTATTTATGTCTGTAAATTTATTTTGAAATTTGAACACCGTGTGTGAGCAAAGAAAGAGATACACACATGGTAGGTGAACTGTCCATGCAAACTACCCCCTAGGTGTGTTTGTGGCACCCTGTGATGGATTGGCGCCCTGTCCAGGGGGTATTCCTTCCTTGCTCCCAATGATTCCAGGTAGACTCCAGACCCCCTGCGACCTTGAACTGGAAGGAGCAGGTAAGAAGATATATGAAATATATGAATCAATAACAATAAAGGATCAATTCTCCCTGTGTCTGCATGGGTTTCCTCACAATTCCCCAATTTCCTCCCACAATTTCCACTTCACTGTCCATTTTACCATACCCGATCACTTTGTAGTTCTATAATTCCAGACTGTAGTTCCTCTGTATCTCTGCAGACTTTATTCTCCTCCTTTCACCCTGATCTTCAATGATCAGGACCCCACAGGACCACCACAGTGCAGCTATTATGTGGGTGGTGGGTCATTCTCAGCACTGCAGTCACACTGACATGGTGGTGGTGTGTTAGTGTGTGTGTGCTGGTACGAGTGAGTCAGATACAGCAGTGCTGCTGGAGTGTTTAAACCCCTCAGTGTCAGGAATGTTCAGCTAACAGTGTCCTGTGAGCACTGATGAAGCAGTAGGGGATGATTGAGGTTGATATGTAACTTCATTCATAAGAGTGAGAAACGTGCCACCTGAAACATCACCTACATGGATATTAAATTCCCACCTAGAAGCATTTGATCTTAATCCCGTATCAGAGAGGTCTGATGAGCTGGTTTGAGAGGATATGAAGTTTATATCGTGTGGGAGGCTGATTCATCACGAAAAACGTTGAAGGCCAACGTTCACAGTTTATGAATTCACCAGAAAAACATTCCTAAAACAACAGCAAGGCCTCTGCATTGACCAGTCAGCCTTGAGCAGTCAAAGTTTGTACATTTCTGTGAGTTCAGTTCAGTACGCTGGCAGCTTTTCTCAGGTTTAAGATACGTTTCAGCTAAAACCACCCAATCAGGTCATGCATTGCAATTCCCTCATTTAGAAACCGAACAAAAGATGAATTAGCGAATGATCTGAACATTGATTGATGGTAACTGATCAGCAGAGTATCATCCAACTTGGGCCGCAAATACAGATATATCGAGATATATTTTGTACAGGAGATATAAAAATGAGCGTATCCTGATATCGCATGTGTTATTCAGGTTACAATCCGTGTACAATGGAATTCCAGAAGAGAGGGTGAGCGAGCATTTCTGTGGAAATGGTTTGGATTCCAGAAGAACAACACTCTACCGAGTACAGTCTTGTTCAGATTACGCCGTAGAAACATTGTAATCAAAGGTTTGAAATACGCAACGCGCTGTGTGTCTGCTGTTACAGATAAATACTGAACGATATACTCTGTTCAGGTTTTCATCATATCTCCCAGCCCTACATTCAACTTCCTCCAAATTCATTTTTAAAAAATGGCCCAGCTTTGCTCGACACACCACCAGAGAAGAGGAAATAACCTGGGTCAGAGTGAAAACAAGCCCTGATTACGGTTGGAGCAGAGCACCCCTCTTTCCCTGACCGTCTGGAATTGTTTCCGTCCGTTAAAAAAAGGTTCGCAGCAGTGAAAACAACAAAGAACGTGTCGTTTGGGACAAAAACGTGACCAAACTAGAGTTAAGAATGACAGAGAATAGATAGGAGAGTTCCCTGCATCTTGCAGTCATCTGGCATCGAACACGAAGGCTCATGGAGGGCATCACTGCTCACTGATCTTCCACAGTCGGGGCAGTTGGGTTACTCCCATGCACGTCGGACAATCTGTCGGCTCTCTATTCTCAGTGGTTCGTACAAGTCTCTTTCATGTCGCTTGCCTTCTTCTGCCCACTGCCTCCAACCAAGTGCTATGGAAGAATTATGGCATGCAATACGTCAATAAGACCAGCCCGCTTCCCAGAACCCTTAAAGTTCTCCAAATGCAAAACATTCTACCAACACAATCCGAATGGAAAGTGTGCACAACGGGACGACCTTCTACAGTCATTCAGATACAGCGATAAGGCCTTATGTTCAGCCCTATTCGTTTCCCCATTGATGTCGAAGCTGCCCACCAAGTTTTGTTCTTGTCAGTTCGCTTCTTCTGAGTGCAACCACTTTCACTCTCAGCTCTGCTGTATTAGAATGTCAAACAGCCTCACTGCTGTGTTAGAGAAAGTTTTACATCGTGCAAAAAGATGGATGAATTCCATGCGTCGTTCAGGTTTCTTTTCCCTGTAAATGACCAGTCTGGCATCCTTTTTGTCTGAACTTGCTTGGATTTAGTGACCAGCCATGCTGGATTAGCTTTAGGCTGCTGTGTACGCTGCGGATGAGGACGGAGTAAGCTTTGATACAGTGGTAGTTTATCTTTCCGTACCACCTGCAGACGCGTTAAACATCAATTTCTACACTGCAGGTTTCAAGTCCACCTGAGAGGAGGCAGCATAAATATCTTACCAAATAGCCTCTTACTGTAACATGCCTGAGGAATGAAAGCACCAAGTTTCTGAGAAAGTTCGAAAAGACACGTCAGGGCTGTCCTACTGCTGGTGGCTTGGTAACGTATCAAAGTTTCAAACTTTTCTCATAAAACTGTTCTAGAAAAGCCTGTAATGAGAACCGTTCTGCTTTGGGTTCACTTCACGACTCCTACAGTGGTAGCCGGTTATAGGAGTGGGTGTCTCACACTGTCAACTCTCCCTGTTGACTGAATGATGGGGTCATATCCCGAACACGACCGAAGTCATGCATGGCTCTCATTACCCAGGAGACGTAGATTCAATCTTACAACATGAGATCTGCACTTTGCAAACTACTGCATGTCATAATCTGGGCATCGTATCTCAGAAACAGAGGAACGTACAGATGTGATGCTCACAACTATTAAACACCCTGACTGTCTCTATTTGTCACGTCATCATGTATTCAGTTCAGAAAACAGCTCAAATTCACTGGTTTCCAACTGAAATAAATCCCAGTTTAAATAGCAAAGGAGCTTCCAGTGCATGTTTACTGCTCTGTCCACGTGAACATGATCAACCTGCATACAGACTCTGACTGATCAGAGAGAGGGGGCGGGGCTGATGCTCAACCTGCATACAGACTCTGACTGATCAGAGAGAGGGGGCGGGGCTGATGCTCAACCTGCCTACAGACTCTGAGTGATCAGAGAGAGGGGGCGGGGCTGATAATAACACCAAACCAGATGTTGGGTTATAGAAGAAAATAAGAAGGCAGGGGCAAATTTTTTTAAAAATACGAACACCGTGGTCAATCTAATCATTACAAATAATTAAAAAATCCTTACATGGCTCAAAAAATTCTGGATGATCAATTTCTCTGAAATTCTGAGAAATAAGGTGTAAACTAAACTAAAAAGTTACATTTGTGTAGTCTATGATCTCCTCAAACATAAAAATATCTTCTACTTGGTGAATAAAAATGTCAAAGTTTGTAGGTAAATGATATGGATGTGATATTTGGGGAAAAAAGACTGTTACACACCTGTCCTTGGCGTGTCCATGTGTTCGACTCTGCACCGTGATCACGGGCGGGTCAAGAAGGCAGTGGCTGTGAGTGTGATTTGCCCTGACGTGGTGCTTCCTCACGTCCCGGGCCAAAGCGACAGGACCTGATTGAACTTATTCAAATGAGTGTGTGCCTTTGAAGCGTACCCACAGAGGGTCTTTGTTTTTGCAGCTTTGAAAGTCTCTCAGGTCTCTGACGAAGGGAAACCTCAGCAAGTGCCTCCGGGCCTGTTCACCATCATTTCTTCGTCCTCTCTGATCACTCTGCTGAGCCTTTCAACTTCACCCTTGAAGTCCACCAGAGTAGTCTAAAAGACAAACATGTGGATGAGATGTCGCATGGATGCTTTGCGCCAGAATATCAATACCCTCCCCACCACAAAACACACACACACACGCACACACACACACACACACACACACACACACACACACACACACACACACACACACACTTTACTTCTTGTTGTCTTTGTATGTGGTTTGCATGCTTCAGTATCAGCAGCTGAAGTATCTGGGTATGAAAAGTGGGACACCGTCACCTGGTTGGCTCAAGATTTCAGGGGTCAGATGCTTACATTTCTCTCTATGGAGTGAAAATTTCAGCATAAACACTCTGAAAGAAAAAAAAAAGAACAAAATAAGACACATCTGTTTAAATAAGGTCCCACAGAAGACAGTGCAGGTCAGAGCACAAACCAAGACATGAAATCTAAGAGATAGGATTGCATGGAGACACAGATCTGGGGAAAGGGACAGAAACATTTCTGCTGCATTGAAGATCCCAGTGAGCACAGAGGCTCCATCATCTGTACATGGAAGAAGTGTGGAACCACCAGGACTCTTCATAGAGCTGGACGCCCAGCCAAACTGAGTGATCGTGGTAAGAGGTCCTTAGTCAGGGAGGTGACCAAGAACATTGTCACAGAGGTCCAACCTTGCTCTGTGGAAAGAGGAGAACCTTCCAGAAGAACAAACATTTCTGCAGCACTCCACCAGCAGGCCTGTATGATAGTTGCCAGACAGAAGCCACTCCTCAGTAAAAGACACATTACAGCCTGTCTGGAGTTTATCAAAAGACACCAAAAGGTCTCACAGACCGAGAGAAGCAAAAGCCTCATGGAAACCAGGCACTGCTCATCACTGAGCCAATACCATTCCTACAGTGAAACATGGTGGTGGCAGCATCATGCTGTGGGGATGTTTTTCTGCAGCAGGAACTGGGAGACCAGTCAGGGTTGAGGGAAAGATGACTGCAGTGATGTTCAGAGACATCCTTGATGATAACCTGCTCCAGAGCGCTCTGGACCTCAGACTGGGACAAAGGTTTAACAAAATGTGCAAAAAGTTAAGCACTGTGAGTACTTTCTGAATGCCCTGGATTCCAGGTGGAGGAGTGGGAGGAGACGGTTATAGGAAACATCTAGTTCACATTATTATGCTCTATTAGGGCATAGGGTGTCCTATTAATTACATTTTGCAAATTACATTTTAAGACATTTCAGTTGTATGTGTTTAGTTGTATCACCTCCATCTCTCAGTACCAAAAGTGTAAACATGTTATTCAAAGGTATTCATGGGGTGTTCTTTTAAATGATGAATGGACCAATAGAAATGCTCCAGAATGGGTTTTTTCAATTTTACATTGACTTCCACTGAAAGTTCAGAAGGCTTCCTGTAAAGTAGTTGTTTTGGAGATAAGAGTTTTTGTGTGACAGTGACAAATGGGGTACCTGTAAGTCTGTAAGTTTGTGTTTGAGTTAAATATCAGTTTAAGCCACATTGTGGATTTTTTCTCCCTGATTTTATCCTTGTGAAATTGGACCAATTCCCCAACCCCATTATCATCACTGTCCCCCATCACTTGTGACACTAGGAGGGTGAGGACGAGCACATTCTTCCTCCAATACAAGTAATGTCAACCACCCCATCTTTTCGAACTGGCGCCATTTGCATCCTCGCCCGGACAGCCAACACGCTGGAAAGCGTCAGATCTCCAGCTCTGATACAATGTCTAACAGACGCCTGTGCCGACCAGGTAAACCAGGTTTCAATATAGAATACAACCTATGAGTCATTTAACCCTGTGGCCATGCAGACGATAGTGTATCATCCAGGCACCACATCCAATCAGGTGAAACTCAGGTGAGCAACATTCTCATTAGTGATACCAGGTTATTGCGCAATTCAGAAAAAAATAATCTGAATAAAAAATTGCATTAAAGGTTATGAAATGATATTTATTCCACTAAAAGGTATTTTGTGATATTAAAAGATTGATTTCACAAACCTCGAGAAGCACACAGACCTGAAAGGACTAGAGAGGTCCAACTCCTTCAGAATCTCAGCCCTGATTGGTCTAAGATTGATGATGATTATGATTCACAATCCCAAACCTTAAAGTACGGTGTAGACCAGGTCATAACATCCTACCTTCGGGCAAATCAGATGTAAGGAGCAGAGTAAATCACCATAGCGATGATGAAAAAAATGATGCTCTTTATGAGACAGAAAATCCAGGGTCATAGCGAACTAAATTTGAAGTGGGCTTCTGCATGAGACAGAACCCACTTAGACCTTCATTGACATTTATTTAAACTTTAGAAGTCTAGGCCAATTTAGTGGGATGTTTTTGTAGTTTGGCGTTCTTCTAATCACCAAAAATATAGGAAAGTATTTATAGGAGACAAACTGCGATGTTTATTCCGAAACACTGTATGAAACTGTTGAGCAGAGCAGCATATTAGGAAATCATCTTTATCCCAAATATTATGGAGGGGACGGTAAGTTGGACGTGAGGGAATTCTGTATATTTGATATATACGTATAGCCATACATCAGAATGTCTTTTGGGAAGCCTTGACTGCAGATCTAACAGTGAGAGCAATTCTTACCAACATTCATCCCATCATTAAATTACACCTCTGGCAAAGCAAACCGAGCATAGACGTGCAGCCTCTCACGTGTGCTGATCACCATTACCTCGCAGATCAAAGATCAAGGGCTCGTCTTTGGGACTTAATGACACTCGTGTGCGGCTCATGCAAGGTAATGACTCATTAGCCGATATCTTGGCCATAATGAACACTTTCACACCCATTACATTCATTCACCATCTGCAGTGGTGGGCAGGAGGGATGAGGGCTGAATGAGAATGCATGTCACTCAGTCTTGGTTCCTCTCAGTGGTTGTTCCTCGTGCTCTCAGGGAGACTCTACTTTTGAGTCTCTGTTCTTCTTTTTAACAGAGTTCGTCTTTTTGAGTCTTGGTTCTTCTCACAAGTTCATCTTAATGCACTTAATGAATGTCTCCTCTTGGCTCTTCTTGGATCTTCATTATTCTCAATTAAAACAGGACGCCTTCAGAGACCTTTGGAGTCCATGTCTTAATTGGTCACTACACCATAATAAGCATCACACACACCAACAACTACAGATCTTAAGCTAGGTCTTCAGCTTGTGGACAACCTGCTCTAACCCTGCTGAGCCCACTGTTATGACTATAGATTACTAGTAACTGAAGGATCCATATTTGAGAATGTTTGAAGTATTTAAGGCAACATTAAAAACATCTATTTTTATTTGCTGAATAAATAAATTGTTTATAGGAAAGAATCACACATTTTATTATATTTTCAGGAGATCGTGGACTGTTCAAATTTGCCTTCATTTCATATTAAATGAACATAATTGAAATATTTCTATGAATTTGACCATGTTTTGATTTGAAACAAATTCAGATTTTTTTTTTGCTAAGGACAAAAACACTTTATATCTCAGGAAGCCTGATGGAAAGAAATATTCCAGAGTGTTTTTTAGCAAAAATTGAAAGAACTGTTGAGTTATTATGATTATATTGACAAGGATATTTATCAAATTCTTTAAAATAATTTGTCAACTAAATATCCTTTATTTTTGGCTATTTGTGTACTATGTATCAGTATTATTCCTACTCAAGACTTTTATTCTGAAATATAAACACTGCGTGAGCAATGAAACAGAGCAGACACCCCCTCCTTCTATAGCCCAATATCTGGGTCAGTGATGTCATCAGCCCCGCCCCCTCTCTCTGATCAGTCAGAGTCTGTGTGCAGGTTGATCATCAGCCCCGCCCCCTCTCTCTGATCAGTCAGAGTCTGTATGCAGGTTGATCATCAGCCCCGCCCCCTCTCTCTGATCAGTCAGAGTCTGTATGCAGGTTGATCATCAGCCCCGCCCCCTCTCTCTGATCAGTCAGAGTCTGTATGCAGGTTGATCATGTTCACATGGACAGAGCAGTAAACATGCACTGGAAGCTGCTTCTGCATTTAAACTGGGATTTAATTCAGTTGGAAACCAGTGAATTTATCTGTTTTCCAAGCTCAATTTTGGTCGTTTGTTATGATGTGTATCAGATCTGTAGACATTATTAAACCACTTAAAGACCACAAAATAATTATTACTATCTTAAGTATTATGAAATAATATACCCTAACTGTAAAGCAGTGTAAGTGTAAAGGCCATGCATTTCCATAACAGAGGTGTTGTCCTCCAGTTTTGAAGGTATAACACTAACAGAAACAGGCCTTTCCGAATCTATCAGTGATACGATGGATAGAATTTAAAAGGTGGAGAACCAAATTCAGGACCCCTGCGGCACAGAACTCAGTGGTCACATGGATATTCAGGGACAGTGCAGTCTATTCATCCATTCCGTTGTTAGGTGTTGGGATCGCTGTTCGAGCACAGCTCTTGTTTTTAAATCTGACCTCTTATAAGTATTTAACTAGGTGTCCTGTCGCGCGGTAGTTACGGAATTTAAAGTAGATTACTAATATTTTATTTATTTATATCCTATAAATCATTCAGACTGTAGCATCAATGATTTAGCAACTACGATACAAGTAATGTGTAACTTCTGCTTTTATGAGAGCAAAGTTTGGATCCACCTACAGACGGCTAAGGCAGTCAGTGTGTCTCCGTTTCTTCTCATGTCTCAAGGACGTTTGCCGTGTCCCATACAGCTCAGCTCAGTGAAACGTGGTCAATAATGAACTAAGGCAGATTCTTCCTGAAGGCCTTTAAGTTCACCCTCTGATCAGGGTTATGTAATCAGACAGCCAGGCTCTGCAATCCAGAGGTCATAAAGAAAAAAACTCAGCGTTAACGTGGTCTGGAGAAGATACACCTGAAAGGTACCACCATCAAGATTCATAAAAGCCTCATGAACTTATGACCTCAGTTTATGAAATCAACACAATATAGTTATATATATATATATATATATAAATATATAAGTGAAGGAAATAATTATTTGATCTCTTTCTGATTTTGTAAGCTTGCCCAATGACAATGACATGAGCAGTCTATAATTTTAAGGGTAGACTAATTTTAACAGTAAATATCAAAAATAAAATCCAGAAAATCACATTGTATAAATTTATTTGCATTTATCTGGCAAACTGGATTTAATACTTGCTGGCAAAACCCTTGTTGGAAGCAGAGCAGTGTTTTGTGGTTGACGATGAGATTTGCGCACATCAGGAGGAATTTTGGTCCACTCCTCTTTGCAGATCATCTCTAAATCATTAAGATTTTGAGGCTGTTGCTTGGCAACTCAGATCTTCAGCTCCCTTCATAGGTTTTCTATTGGATTAAGGTCTGGAGACTGGCCTGGTCACTCCCTGACCTTATTGTGCTTCTTTTTGAGCCACTGCTTTGTTGCCTTAGTTGTATGTTTTGAGTCATTGTCATGCTGGACGACCCAGCCATGACCCATTTTTAATGTCCTGGCAGAGGGAAGGAGGTTGTCACTCGAGATTTTATGGTATATGTTTCCATCCATTCTCCCACTGATGTGGTGAAGTAGTCCTGAGCCCTTAGCAGAGAAACACCCCCAAAACACAATATTTCCACCTCCAGAATCATCCAGGTGTTTATTGGCAAACTTCAAATGGGCCAGCACATGTGCCTTCTTGAGCAGGGGGACCTTTTGGGCACTGTAGGATTTTAATCCATTACGGCGTAATGTGTTATCAATGGTTTTCTTGGTGACTGTGGTCCCAGCCGCCTGGAGATCATTAACAAGTTCCCCCGTGTAGTTTTAGGCAGATCTCTCACTTTCCTCATGATCAAGGAGACCCCACGAGGTGAGATCAATGTCGATTGACAATCATTTTGTATTTCTTCCGTTTTCTTACTCTTGCACCAACAGTTGTCTCCTGGCACCCAGCGTCTTACTTATGGTTTTGTAGCTCATTCTAGCCTTGTGCTGGTCTATGATCTTGTCCCTGACATCCTTCGAAAGCTCTTTGGTCTTGCCCACGTTGTAGAGGTTAGAGTCTGACTGATTAATTAAGTCTGTGGACAGGAGTCTTTTAAACAGGTGACGATTTAACAACTATCTTTAATTGGTAAGACAACTGTCTTTAACAGGTAACGAGTTGATGAGGAGCATCTAACTGGTTTGCCGGAGCCAGAACTCTTAATGGTTGGTAGGGGATCAAATTTCTCCCTGCAAAATGCATAAACATAAATATATATATATATTTAATACAATTTGATTTTCTGGATATTATATATATATATATATATATATATATATATATATATATATATATATATATAGTCTTGTTCTGCCCAAATGAATCACACCAAGGGTGAAACTTAATAAAGCCAAAAAGAGCAAACATTTTAAATTCTAAAGTGTAAAAATTGCATTTCAGAAATGAAACAGTCTGTACTAAACATAGTTTAATCTTGAACAGAGAATGTTACAAAGCAACCAGTGTAATTATTACTGTAACCCTAACCTTAACCATAGCGTTAACCTGGCCCTTATTCTATCCCTAACCTCAACTTCAGGGTTCAATGTTTGTTTGTCACACATGTAGTTATACTAACGCTTATCCACGACTGTCTTCACACACAAATCAATAAAAGTAGAAGAGCAAAGAAGAATAAACATATCAATATTTACAATATTTACAGGATAAAAACATAACATATATTATTGTCCATTTTACTCTTTTGTACGGTGTCCTATTATTATTATTATTATTATTATTATTATTATTATTATTATTATTTACATGGAGGTAGGAGGTGCAGATGTATGAATAAAAGTATGAATAAGCTGCAGTCAAGTTACAAAGTGTAGAACCATGAGAAGTAAGTGTTCTATGGACGAGAAAAAGATCAATGAGTTTTTGACAGGTCAGACATTTAGAGTTGGATCTAGTTCAGAGTCCGAATATTCTGAGGGAAGAAGCTCAGTCTCATCCTTTCCGTGCTGGATCTCAGTGAGCAGAACCGCTTTCCTGATGGCAGCAAAGCAAAGAGCCCCTTGTTAGGATGACTGAGGTCCTTCACGATCTTCATGGCTTTCGACCAGCACCGCTTGATATAGAGAGTCTGCAGATCTGGAGGTGTTGTCCTCATGATGTCCTCAGCAGAACGCACCACTCTCTGCAGGGTCTGTCTGTCCCGTTTGGTGCTGTTCCCGAACCAGGCCACGGAATTTCCTGAAGCCTTGACCCTTACTCTCACCCTAACCTTGACCATAACCCAAACTTAACATAACTCTAACCCTCATCACATTTTAGTCCTTCATTTAAGTCGTTTTGTAGATCTTGTTGGGTGAATCCTGGCTCTGCGGGTGCTGACCACCGCCTGATGTCTCTTCCAGGTCCTCGGTGTATTTCCATTTTTCCATTTAATACGGAAGCAGCGTTTATGACGCTGACGCTGTTTGGAATAAGCCTTTATGAATGGTTGTGTGGGTTTATGGCAGGTGTAATGAAGGAGCGTGAAGGCTGTCATGTGGTTGTATGATCGGTGATGAACGTAATGAGGATGTTTCGGTCCTGAAAATGTGTAAAAACACACACACACACACACACACACACACACACACACACACACACACACACACACACACACACTTGAGTAGATTCTCATTGAAGGAGCCTCAAAAGGCTTCTGTTTTGGCGGGCGGCTGAATGAGGGGAGAGTCTCTTTGAAGCTCGGCTGTGAACTGGAAGGAAAGGGAAATATCACAGCGGAATAAAGAAACAGAGAAATAAAGAAATACGAGATATGAAAGAAAGGAATCCTCTGACTGTGGTGGATCAGTAATGCTCTCCAAACTCCATTAGACTCTGAGAGAGTGCTCACAGGAGGAATAGGTCTTGGGGGAGGGCTGTGTGTGTGTGTGTGTGTGTGTGTGTGTGTGTGTGTGTGTGTGTGTGTGTGTGTGTGTGTGTGTCTTTTATTGACCTTGATTCTTAGAAGGTTGCCTGTGTTGTGAGTCCAGCAACATTATTCTCTCTCTCTCTCTCTCTCTCTCTCTCTCTCTCTCTCTCTCTCTCTCTCTCTCTCTCTCTCACTCCTCTATGAGCAAAAATGTTTAGACACCATCATTAACTGTTGTCAGGGTTCAAGGATTTAAGAGTTTATCCTGCTTTTGCTGTAGAAACTGTCTCTACTGTCCAGGAAACTCTTTCTAAAATCTAGTAGGATTTCTGAAACATTGCTGTGTGGATTTAATTACATTCAGCCACAAGAGCATTACTGAGGTCAGACTCGTGGCTGCCATCATTCCAGAGAACACAGTTCTATGCTCCGCAGTTCAGTGCTGGGGGGCTTTATACCCCTCTAGTCCACACCTGGTGTTAGACACGGTTCCCATAGTTCTAACGGACGGTGCAACGTTTTATTCTGACTGTAGGTCTTACGATTTCTATGGTAACAATTATACCATCAGACCAGGATTTGAACTATCTGGACCCTCACAGATCCTACCAAGTACAGCAGGCAGGGGCGAGGAGAACCCCCTTGTGGTGGTGGTAGGGAGGATGGAGGGGAAATGGAACATCTGTAAAGCTCTCATTGTCATGCTCATCTGCTCCAGAGAATCCTATTCTCTCATCTGTCTCTCTCTCTCTCTCTCTCTCTCTCTCTCTCTCTCTCTCTCTCTCTCTTTCTCTATCGCTCTCTCTCTCTGTCACTCTCTCTCTGTTCTCTCTCTTTCTCTCTCTCTCTCTCTCTCTCTCTCTCTCTCATTCTCTCTCTCTGTCACTCTCTCTGTTCTCTCTTTCTCTCTCTTCTCTCTTCTTTCTCTCTCTCTCTCTGTTCTCTCTCTCTCTGTGTTCTCTCTCTCTGTGTTTTCTCTCTCTCTCTCTCTCTCTCTCTCTCTCTCTCTCTCTCTCTCTTTGACAGGCAGGTTTTATATCAACCCTGCTGTAAAAGTGTTATTAAAGCAGAGAGTTGTGTTGGTTTAATTACCAGTTTGTGTTAAACTTTGCTGGTTTTTATGGTTTCCTATATTTCAGGCTGTTCTTGTTTCCAGTTTCTGACGTTTTTTATGATCGTTTTATGTCTTTTTGTATCTGCTTGCATAGACGTCTCTCCTCTGCTCTCTAATACTGCGTTCTGCATCCCTTTGCTTTAATAACAGCGTCAGTCTCTCCTGTCTCTGCTGTCCACTTTAGTCCACCTGATATTGTGCTTCATGTCAAGTCCAGAATGACTGGTGTAGGTGGTAGGAGGTGTTTTAGTCGAGTCTCTTACTGGTGATGTTATTAACTGGTGTCCCAGCTGTCTCAAAGAGGGACATTCTTAACCTATCGAACCCCAGGACAGTTTTGTGGGATGTACTTTTAGGAGACAGTCCATACTCAAATTGGTCTTCATTTGAGATGTATTACATGAATTTGCATATTTCTATGAATTTGACCATGTTTTCATCCCATATTTACAGACATTACAATATCATGAATTGTTTGATGGCGCTGCTGAGTTAAGATGGCGCTGCTGAGTTAAGATGGCGCTGCTGAGTTAAGATGGCGCTGCTGAGTCTGTCAGTCGTAATAATCATTTCACTAAATGTTGTACTTGTATAACTGTGTGTGTGACAAATAAAATTTGAACTTGAACTTGTTTGCTTATATAGACTAAAACAATTTTATATCTCAGACATTCTGTTGGAAATTGATCATCTGAGCTGAAAATGCAACCGTTTTGATTATGTATGTGTATTAATTAGAATGACAAGGACATTTATTATAATAAGTTTTTCAAAATATTTGACTGTCGTCCAAATTAAATTACAAAACAACAACCTGAATATCCTTTATAATTTTTGCTATTTATATATGTATCAGTATTTTTCCCTTCTCAGGACCTTTATTCTGTAATTTGAACACTGTGAGCAAAGAAAGAGAGCAAACAGCCCCTCCCTTCTCTATAACCAAATATCTGAGTAAGTGACATCATTATTTCAGAATAAAAGTCCTCAGATGGGATCATATAAATCCATATATTTTTTATTTTATTTGGACCAATGTCAAGTATTTTGAACTTCTTATAAACATCCTTGTCAATCTAATCTTTACAAATAACTGATCAAAATTGTTTTATTTTCAGCCCAAAAACTCCCTGGATGATCGATTTCCTACAGTATTGCTGAGATATAAACATGGCCAAACTCATACTTTGTCTTCTTCTTCTTCTTCTTCTTCTTCTTCTTCTTCTTCTTCTTTCACCTGCTCCCTTTAGGGATCGCCACAGCTGGTCATCTGCCTCAATCTTGTCCTATCCCCTGCCTCCTCCACTGTTACACCAACCATGCTTCTAACCCGCCTTCCTCCTCTCCTCATCGATGGTCTTCAACCTACAGTAGTCCAATTTCCATCGGCACCCTGCTGGTCAACAGCACCAGAGGTGGTCGGTGTTAACCCTGGCCTTGACCGATCCAGTATGGCAGTCATATTTGTGATCCGCATTATAGTTTTATGCCGGATGCCCTTCCTGACGCAACCCTCACCATTTATCCGGGATTGGGACCGGCAACAGAAGTGCACAAACTACACTCCTAATTCACACAAATATCTAAATGATCTGAAATGAAGACGAGAGGAGTCTAGGATCTCCAGAGGCTCTGGTATGTGTGTAATTTTAGGTTAATAAAGGTAGATCAAATGATAAAAATATTACATTTACGTTTAGGGCATTTGGAAGACACTGTTACCCAGAGAGACAAAATTCTGCAGTAAACTTTCCAGGGGAAGTTTTGATCCACCACTTTCATACCAGGACAGAAGAGCCTGGATGCTTGTCTCCTTGCGTCTTGAGAGATGGAGGGTCAAGCCAAGCTGTACTTGATGCTCGAAGGACACTTGGAACAGTTCGTGTTTTGACCATTGGCATCAAGCATGGTGGAGCTGGTCCATTTTTGGTGTTGTAGGCCAGCGTTAGGGTTCTGGATCTGATGTTCAGCTACAGGAAGCCAGTGAAGGGAATGCAGCAGAGGAGTTACATGAAAACACCCCATAAAACTGACCTAACACTGTAGGAGTAAATGGACAGAGGAAAGATGTTTAATAGCAGTCTTGTCCTTAACATCTGAATCCTTTAACAGAGCAGAATTCCTCTCTTAAGGGTCTGGTTCGTGGTTCTTCTACAGCAGAAACATCAATTTCCTGTCATGGCAGTGAAGCAAATCAAGAATCATCAAATTGATGTTTTTTCATAACTTGACGTTCCTTTGGTGGAAGTTCAGCAGCAACCAGAGCAGGTGTTTCTTCATCTCCGGAGTTTTTCTCTGAAGGCTTCGGGTTCCTTCTGCTGGTGTTTTTTTCATTAATCCTGCAGCCAAAGCCTTTCAAAGTCACAGTTAGAGCTGAGACTGGAGCTTCATTTGATCTCCCCTTTGCTCTTCTTTGAGAGATGTACTAGAAATGTTCAATGTTCAGTGGCTATGCATAGGTGTGTGTGTGTGTGTGTGTGTGTTGCACCATGGCAGGCCTGCAGTGAATTAATTGTACATTTGCATCCTTGGATAGCTCAGGTAATTACCCACAGAGAGGGAGAGAGAGAGAGAGAGAGAGAGAGAGAGAGAGAGAGAGAGAGAGAGAATGAAGAGAGTGAAGGAACTGTGGCAGCACTGCTTTGTCATAGTTTATCTTCTGGAACAGATAAAACTCAGTCTGGCCCTTCAAGATTTATTTGCTTCATCCATCCATGCAACGAACCTGCCGTGAGGGAGGGGTTGTAGTTCCACTCCCACGGTCATGGTCTGATGATTAAAGCGATAGTTCACCACAAAGATCTCCTTATAGGTGATATTAACTCTGTGGGACGGTTTCATATCGTCACATATTTTTATTCACCAAGAAACACAGACAATGTCCACTGTTTCTGCTCTAACTTGCGGGATGCCTCAGGGGTCCATTCTTGTCCTTATTTAATTTCCATTTTCATGTCTTTCACGTAATACTGGTGAGGCGTCCCAAGGCGGTACACCAGATAACCTCGGAAACTTTGCTGCATGTGATAAATCTTAGGATCGAAATCTATAAAGTTTTCATCTGTAATATTTATCAGGAAAATATTCACAAGACTTCACATTCGGCACATTTTATGTTACAGACTTATTCCAAAATGGAAATGATTTATACTTCTAAATTCTACACACACAATACTCCACGATGACAAAGTGAGAAAAGGCAAATTTATTCAAATTAAAACACAAAAATAGAACATGTCCAAGTATTCACAGTCTTTGCTGTGACACTCAAAATTAAGCTCAGGTGCATCTTGTTTCCACTGATCCTCCTTCAGATGTTTCTACAGCTTGATTGGACACCTGTGCTCAATTCCGTTGATTGGACATGATTTGGAAAGACACACCTGTTTATATAAGGTCTCATAGTAGACAGTGAAGGTCAAAACACGTTTTACAACGTTCTGTTGTAAAAAGCGCTATATAAATAAAATTTGATTGATTGATTGATTGAAAACACAAACCCAACCATGAAGTCTAAGGAATTGTCTGTTGACCTCAGAGACAGGATTGTATTGAGACACAGATTTGGGGACGGGACAGAGACATTTCTGCTGCATTGAAGATCTCAGTGAGCACAGTGACCGCTATCATCCACAAATGGAAGAAGTTTGGAACCACCAGGACACTTCATAGAGCTGCTCAGACAAACTGAATGATCGTGGTAGGAGGGCCTTAATCAAAGATGTGATCAAGAACCCAATGGTCACTCTGACAGATCTCCAATTTTGCTCTGTGGACAGAGGACCATCAATCAGGCCTGTATGGTAGAGTGGCCAGATGGAAACCACTCCTCAGTAAAAGGCCCAACAGCCCCTCTGGAGTTTGATAAAATGACTCTTTACCATGAGAAAAAACAAAAATTGAACCTTATGGACTGAACTATCAAGCACAATGTCTGGAGGAAACCAGGCACTGTTCATCACCTTGTCAACACCATTCCTACAATGAAGCATGGTGGTGGCAGCATCACTGGGAGACCAGTCAGGGTTGAGGGAAAGATGACTGCAGCAATGTTCAGAGACATCCTTGATGATAACCTGCTCCAGAGCACTCTGGACCTCAGATTGGGACAAAGGTTTATCTTCCAACAGGACAACGACCATAAGCACACAGTCAAGATAACAAAGAAGTATCTTCAGAACAACTCTGTCAATGTCTTTGAGTGGCCCAGACAGAGCCCAGACTTGAACCCAACTGACTTAGAGTCAGGACAGACTGAGTCACTGACCAGTATATACTACTAGATGACGCACGTTGGGGTAAAGTCTTGTTGTGTAACCCCGGTTTAATCGGACCGCACCTGTACTCCTTTACATAACTGCCTGAGACAACTGCATTTTTTTACTTCAGTAAACCTGATTGAAACAGTTAAGCAAGTTGCAGCTGTGTGTCCCCACTGTTTAATGGGGTCACTGATGCTCCACAGTTTCAGATTCCATCCATATTCTACATTCCGAGCTGCTTCTCATAATGAACAGCCACTCAACCCGCTCTCCTCGTTGTTCTCCACTCCGGCTGCTGTATTTCATTGGTGACATTAACAAATCCAGGCTGTTTTCTCACTTTCACAAGTGAAAGTCTGCTGCTGCAGTTTCAGCATGAATAACTGTGTGTTACGGAGGTTAAAGCTGGTGGACAGATCCAGAAAAAAAAATCAACATTTTAACCTTTAGTACTCTAGGCTTATTTTGGGGATGTGGGATGTTTTTGTAGTTGGACATACTTTTATTTACCAGAAATCTAGAACAGTGTTTATTTGCAAGATCCTAGTTCTTGCAAATTTGTAATGTAAATTTTACACCTGAATTTAATTTTTTGCCAGAGTGTTTGAGCTGGAAATGCAAGAAATCTGATGAATTATTTGCTATCATTTGCTTCTCATTTTGCTCTATAACCTAAAGGTTGAGCATCAGCCCCGCCCCCTCTCTCTGATCAGTCAGAGTGTGTATGCAGGTTGAGCATCAGCCCCGCCCCCTCTCTCTGATCAGTCAGAGTCTGTATGCAGGAGCATGTACACATGGACAGAGCAGTAAACATTTAAAGATATAAATTGTTTTTAGTCCTAATAAGCAACAATAACCAAAATTATTGTAGGTAAAAATTCATACAAATAAAACAATCTCAAATGAAGATTGTGGTCTAGGATCCTCTGAAAATGTTCTGGTGAACAAAACGTAGCTCAAACTTTGAAAACATCCCAAAAAAAGGTCAGTCAGTCATTATCTTAGCCATTTCCTCCTGAACAGGGTCACAGTTAATCCAGAGCCCACATGGAATCATCCTAGAAACAGCCTAGATTGGGCCCATGTTTAATCCCTTCTGGTTCCAACACTGGTGGGTGTCCATGTTTGGGTCCAAAATGGAACCCATGAGCATAACTTTTTGGTTCCCAGTTGGGCCCCCCATATAGGCCTCACATGGGCATGTAATCTGGAAAGAGATGAATCTCTAAATCCTCTGCAGTTTCATACACAAACCCCTGTGTCCATACCTTTGACTGGTAGTGTAGATGTGTTTCCAACAACCTAAGTGTGCTCATTCGCATCTGTATGTGTATCTGTTTATTACACATTACTCTCATCACACCTCTGCACTCCCAACACTGACTCAACCTGGATGTGTGGAGGGAAATGTCCCACCCCAACCTCTATTCCAGGGAACAAGGTGCCAGCTCTCGCGCTTCACATACCGAGGTTCGTCCGAGCTTCAGACGTGCCGCTCCACATCTGTTGAGATTTTTTCTTTTCTCAGCTCCCGGCCTTTTGAAGAAAGTTATCGGCTTTGAAGCGACTGCTTTGAGCTCCGCCTGCTGTCTGAGCTCCGGATGCTCCTGACAGCCAAAACAACTCGGAGAGGAACACCTAACTCTGAGCGTACAGTGCAACTCTTCCCTTTACTGTGTTCTCCCGGAATACACTAAAGAACCTCACTCTCTCTTTTCCTCGCTCATACGTTGTGGCAGAAATTCTTTGTGCATTTTCAGTTCGGATGTGGTTCCTTTCCAATGATGTCTGGGAAAAATCCACTCAAAGTAAAGGTGTTTCGCTGGGTTCTTTAAGGGACGGGACAATTTTCTGGACAAATGATGGAAAAGAAATGTGATAAGAGCCAATTATGGTTATTGACACCAAGCTAAACGGTGTTATATAATATGATTAAAAACCTGAACAGAGTATAACGTTAAAGTATCAGTATTTATCTGTAACAGCAGAAACGCAGCAGGCTGTATATTTAGATACTGACCTAATTGCGATGTTTCTACGACTTAACCGGAACAAGGTTGTGCTCTGCTGAGTGTCGTCCCCCCGGACACCAAATCATTTCCACACCAACAGCCCACTCTTGCTCTTTACTGGAGTTATATTGTACACAGATGATAACCTGCGAAAGATGTTATATTACGATATGGTAATTTTTATATACTGTACAAAATATATATTGATATATCGATATTTAAGACCCTTACCCACGAGTCTGATTTTTACAGACCCGAAGGCTTTCCTGCAGACTTGCAATTAGGTTCCAACCCTAATCCCCCACCTGATCCAACTAATTACTGCCTTCAGAAGTCTCTGATTGGCTGAATGGGGTGTTTGATTAGGATTGGAGGAAACCTGAAGCGGTCCAGGAGCTCAAGAGAAGGATCATGTTGAGTTTGAATGCAGGAAAAACCAGTCAAACCTGGCCAAACTCGTGTGATTGAAATGTTGGTATCCTGTTAACTTTTACAGCAGTAAAACATAACTGTCAGACTGACGGTTTAACATTTATGAGTGATTTAAAACTGTGCACTGGATTTGCTTGGTATGAATTTTTATATGAATCCTGGATGAGACTGAAATCATGAAATATTATGTTTGAGTACGTGCAGAGCAGACAAAGACAAGGGAGACGGACGTACTTGATTTTAGAACAAACCGACAGAAATCCAAAACAAATGCAGAGAAACACATTGATGTAAACAAGACCTCAGTATCCGACACATGGTAAGAAATATGGACTAACGAAGACTGACTTAGAACTTAAAAACAGGGACAGAAATACACAGACCTGGGACACAATGATGGGGCAGGGTTACAAAAGAGACACAGCTGGTAATGGGTGGAGCAAGGGGCGGAGACAGGACCAAAACAAAAACACAGAAGAACATGGGGGAAAGACATAACAAAGACAAGGCAGGAAGACAGGAGAGGAACAGGACTAACACATGACATGAAATTAAAGTAAATCCCAGTTTAAGTGCCATAGGGTTAGGGTTAGGAAGCTTCCAGTGCATGATTACTGCTCTGTCCATGCGTACAAGATCAACCTGCATACAGACTCTGAGTGATCAGAGAGAGGGGGCGGGGCTGATGCTCAACCTGCATACAGACTCTGACTGATCAGAGAGAGGGGGCGGGGCTGATGACATCAACTCACCTGGCGACAGGTTAAAATATCCATCATGGATGGTTCATTTCCACACAGTCAGCAACGTCAGAAAAAGTAAGACAAAGCACACGTAAAAAGGAATATATAACATTAAGGAAATTTAAAACATGGGTTTGTGTCCATCGAAGTCTGTGCGGAGGTAAGGCTGAAGTGTGTGATCTGTATGCTACTCTTTTGAGCAATGACAGCTTGAATCCACTGAAACTTAAAGGCCGTTTAGACATGAAGGCTGGTCTCCCTGGAATGGAGTTGAGACTAATTATGGGTTTATATAACTTAGCATTATGTCATGGTCATGTTTTCTGAATAAAGGGACGACGAGAAGCTCCTTCTCTTCATTTATTTAGACAGTTCAAATAAAAGTTCTGGATAAATGGGATCATTTGACGAGATTTGTTTAGACACAAGTTTGCATATACACCAATTATACACCACCTCCTTATTTCTTCACTCTCCGTCCATTCTATCGGCTCCTCTGATCATCCAGGAGCTCTTTGTGGTTCTATAATTACAGACTGTTGTTCATCTGTATCTCTGCAGACTTTATTCTCCTCCTTTCACCCTGATCTTCAATGATCAGGACCCCACAGGACCACCACAGAGCAGCTATGATGTGGGTGGTGGGTCATTCTCAGCACTGCAGTCACACTGACATGGTGCTGCTGGGGTGTTTAAACCCCTCAGTGTCACAGCATCAGCCAACAGCATCCTGTGGGAAACTCTTAAAAAACTGACCGAGGGCCTCTGAAGGAATAAACTGATCTGACCTGAATGGGTGTGAAGGATAATCAATGAATGAAAATGAAAACAACCCTGAAAAAAGATTCCAGCAGCTCAGTCAAACAGCAGCAAACGAGGAAGGTCTGGACTGTGAACACACTGTTCCTTTCCTCTTCAGAGGCATCTGAGACACCTGTTAATTAGTCCTAATGCTTGATGAATGATATGCGGAAATAATTCATTTGGCACCGCGATAATGCATGACTTACCCAACGTTCTGTTTCGGGCCTGGCGTGCGGCTGCTAATTACAGCCCAATAGGACTCTGAACATTTCTGTTGCCTTTGAAACGTTCTACCCTTCAGAGAGGAGCAGAGATGACGTTTTGAATTGATAAAGTATCTTAAATCTTGTTAGTAAGCAGGAGGCGTCACACACTTCAGGCACCACCGGGTCCACTGGGGACCCTGCAAGGAAAGGCAGGAGGCCATTAAGCTCATATAGATGCATTATATGTCCAAAATGTCAGTAGACACCTTCTCATCCAATGTTTCTTCTGAAATCAAGGGCATTGATGGAAGTTTGGCCTGCCTCTCCTCTGATTCTGAAAAGCCATAAATCAGCCTCATGAGAGCCTCAGTGAGGTCAGGTCCTGATGTTGGATGATTAGTTCTGCCACTCCAACTCATCAATCCCCAAACTCTGATCTACTGCTCCACATACCAATGTTCTGTCCATTCCGACGAGCTCTGATAATCGTGTCTATAGTTAATGACGAATAGGAAAATTAATCAACACTTAAACCAAATACTGTCCAACAAGCATCAGATGTCATAAAGGCTATGCTTAAGAATTTTAATGTATCTTCATCCCAGAAAGTGTTAAAAAGCTTGTGTAGTTTATGTAGATAATTTCAAGAGTCAGTACATCTAACTAACCTCTGAAAGAATAGTTAACATCTAACTAACCTCTGAAAGAATAGTTAACATCTAACTAGCATCTGAAAGAGCAGTAAACATCTAACTAACATCTGAAAGAGCAGTAAACATCTAACACCTGCTAGACTAATTAACATCTATTGAATAGTTAACATCTAACACCTGGTAGAGCAGTTAACATCTAACTATCATCAGCTAAACCATTCAATATCTTACATCAGCTGGAGCAGTTAAAATCTAACATCAGCTAGAGCAGTTAACATCTAACATCTGCTAGATCAGTTAACATCTAACATCAGCTAGAACAACTAACATCTAACATCTGCTAGATCAGTTAACATCTAATATCAGCTAGAGCGGTGAACATTATCTAACATCAGCTAGAACAGCTAACATCTAACATCTGCTAGAGCAGTTAACATTTAACATCAGCTAGATCAGTTAACATCTAAATATCATCAACTAAACCGTTTAATATCTTACATCAGATGGAGCAGTTAAAATCTAACATCTGCTAGATCAGTTAACATCTAATACCAGCTAGAGCGGTGAACATCTAACATCAGCTAGAGCAGTCAACATCTATCTAACATCTGCTAGAGCAATTAACATCTAACATCAACTGCTAGAGTGGTTAACATCTAACATCTTCTAGAGCAGTTAACATCTAACATCAGCTGCCAGATCAGTTGACATCTAATATTAGCTAGAGTGGTGAACATCTATCTAACATAGTGCTAGAGCAGTTAAAATTTAACATCAGCTAGAGCAGTTAACATCTAACATCTGCTAAAGCAGTTAACATCTAACATCAGCTAGAGGAGTGAACATCTATCTAACATCTGCTAGAGCAGTGAACATCTATCTAACATCTACTAGAGCAGTTAACATCTAACTAACATTGACTAGAGCAGCTAACATCTATCTAACATCAGCTAGAGCAGTTAACATCTAACATCTGCTAGAGCAGCTAACATCTATCTAACATCTATTAACATCTAACATCTGCTAGAGCAGTTAAGATTTAAAATCAGCTAGAGCAGTTAACATCTAACTAACATCAGCTAAACAAGCAGAATGACCAAGCTTTAACAGCTCAACCAGCATCAGGACAACAGAAAGTTCAACACACCGTGCTGTCTGAGAAGGTTTGTTTATGAGCAGATTAGTTGAACTATGTGTTTTGGTAGCAGTGAAAGCACTAAAATGTGCAGGGCAGGGGGGCTGTCTTTGCCTATGTCACCAGCTTTTCAACCACATTGTCCATCAAAGACCAGCTAAGTCCATCTGAACCCAGATGGATTTTTCAGTATTACGTAAAACTCAAGAGGACTCGGTGGGAAAGCCACAGAGAGACCATCAATCACATTGAAGAACCTTCAGTGTTCAGTGTCTGAGACTGGAGTGAAGTTGCAGAAAGAAACCATTACTGAAGAAAAACCTCATATCTGCGGTTTTCCAGAAACTGTCAGAAAACATCGCAGTGACCTTTAAAAAGTGAGATACAGTTTTGTGGTCAAAAGCGGATCTGACAGTAGGGTACATAGCCAGGGTGTTGGAGGATGGTGGACCTACATATCCAAGGTCCATTGTGGTTGGGGTGCCCTATTGGATCGATGATGGGGAACAACGCCCCCCACTCCACAGAGGGAAAGTGAGGAGCTGGGCAAACCCTTGTAAGTCAGGATTTGGCGCTGTTCTCCAGGGAATAACAAGCCATTTGTCCAACAATAATCATTTTATGCTGATGAATTACATTTTTCTTTCGTTTTGTCAGTAACTCTGCTACAATTTATGGTAATATTTAAAATAAACAATGCAATGTTGGCTTGCTACAAAAATCGACAGTTGTGTCTCAGGCAGATATGGAAATGATTACAGGTGTGGTCTGATTAGACACAAGACGGGGGTAAGAGTGAGTCCCCCACTGCCCTTTAAAAAGGCTCACGGAGGCTACTTTTGGGTAGTGTACCTCTTAGTGAAAGATCTTACACTGCTAGACATGCCTCTACAACACACGCAAAGACATTTTGTCCTGTTGACAGACTTTGAGAGGGGGCGCATGATTGGACTGAGAGAAGCAGGATGTTTGTTGCCTGCTATCTAGACCGAGTAGTGGTTATGTGAGGACACACAAGGTAAACAATGTTACAGTATCATCTTTAGTGACAGGTCCAGGTTCTGTTTCGGATTCAATATTGGTCAAGTTTCAGTATGGAGGCCTCGTGGTCAACCCTTCAGTCCTGGCCTTTGCTGTGGAGCGACATGCCGCCCCAGCTGCCGCTGTGATGATCTGGGGAGTCATCGTAGGAGGGACACTAACAGCTCAGCAATATTTGCAGGACATCCTGCGGACAAGTGTCTCCTGTCATGGCAGGTCTTGCAACAGGCATTTTTCAGCAGGTTAATGTGCCTACACTCCGCAAGTCTCTTAGGAACGTCACCAGATTTATCACCAATCAAGCATTTACAAGACCAGCTAGGACACCATCTTAGGCAGCCTATGAGTGCGCAGGATCAACAGGAACATTTCTCTACCATGTAAACAGCAGTCTGATAATCTGATTACTGTCTGACTCGTGTAAACCCAGAGTTTTCTCATTATCTGATTGAGTGAAATTAAACACGTTGATCTGATTATCTGAAGTTATCGGATTATTAAGGGCATGTAATCTAGAGTTGGGTACCAAAGTCAGTGTTTTTACTGTGTACCGATTCACGTGAAAACAGTGTCACTTTTTCGGGACAGGCGTAACACGATGGCAGCGACACATCAGCCACAAGAGCTCCGTTAATGTTATCGGTGCTGCAGCTACTGCTGATGAAGCACACGGATGAATTCACCACTACATCTTAAATTAAGATTAAGCCTCGTTGATTGTTATCTAAAGCCACACAAAGCAGAAATCAAACATCGCAGAAAGGTTCTGAGGGACGGATTTTGCGGCACTTTGTGAAAATGTGACATTAGTCTGTCTGTTATTTACTATATACAGACTCAAACTCAACCAAAGCTGCTGTTAAATGTGTAAAACTGATTCTGCCTTTTGGGGAAGCAGAGTAAAGACTCTGGCGGTACATGAACGTGATCCACACTGAGAGACCATCACTCAGCCCAGTACAGTGAATATCCCAACACAGCAGAACAAACCAACACCATCAACAGCCTTATCCACTGCATCCAGGGAGTAGCTGGGGAGTTAGGTCTTTGCTCTTCAGTCATGTTTGCCAGTTCAGGGAATTCGGACCAGCAACCTTCCAAGTCACAAGGTTGAAAAACCCCTTAAAGGTATATATGAGCAACATATTTTTTAATGTCTAAATTTATTTCAGACAATTGCAGCAGATTCAAATATTTACAAATGTATTTGTAAGTAATTACATTACAAATGTAATGTAAGTAATTTTGGGGTCTCTGGTCGTATGCATAAACAAGGAGAAATAACTGACAGCACACAGATGGGTTTCACAGTCGTTTTGGAATCCAGTCTTTTAATATTTAGATGAACCATAAAAAGCACATTAAAACAATTTTCTCATTTTAGTTACAAAAAAAAGAAGAGGGGTCACTGAAAAAGAGCATATCATTGCATAATCATTTTCACAGACGTCTTTTCTTGGAACAGAAGGGGGCCTGACAGATATGACGATACTTCTTTTGTTATTTATTTCTTAAATTCTCATAAAAAAAAAAAATTCCCCACCCAAAATATATAAACTTAAGTGTGTAACCAAGGTATATACAGGGCACGCCGGCCTCTCTTCTCTATGGATAGTAAGAAAGGATGAGGTATATGACCGAAGGAGAAAAATAAAAACAAACAAACAAACAAACCAAAGGAATTAAATAGAAGTTGGGCGAACGCCATGATCGCTTCAGAACAACAAGCACAGTGAGCAGCGATAGTGAACAGCCGCCGCCTCTGCGTGTGCCGGTGCGCCCCTTTCCTGGCCGAGGTGGTGTTTTTTGCATGGGGGCGGTCAGTATATACAAAGGACATCCATTATGATTAGAAAATGATGTGGATTTGTTTGAATGCTCACTTTTATTTGCTTAACAATAGTTACACAGTATTTATCACAAAATATTCTTTCTTTATTTACTCAGTTCTTTAATTTAGCGACGTAGTTGTTTGTTCGGTTTGTTGGGGTTTTCTGTCAGAATTCCGATACACATGCAAGTTTTGAAAAAGTGGAATCAGAAAGAACAGTAATGTACAAAATAATAATTACAGTTTTATCAAAATACACCTTCTTTCTCTTAGCACCTCATAGTTATTATCATTATCATTATTTTTTTTGTATTTTGAACAAGCACCATTGTTGTCTTTTCTGTATATCATTTTTATTTGTTGCACAGCACCGATAGACTCCACTGGGGGGGTCACTCACTCACTCTATCTCTCTCATACTCTCTCGCTCTCTCTCTCTCTCTCTGCGTGGACCCCCCTGGCTGTCCAGCTCTCCGCTCTGCCACTTCGTCTGGTTGTCCTTCACCT
Source organism: Acestrorhynchus altus (assembly GCA_034509495.1). Lineage (NCBI taxonomy): Eukaryota > Metazoa > Chordata > Actinopteri > Characiformes > Acestrorhynchidae > Acestrorhynchus > Acestrorhynchus altus. Next base: position 36,680,906 of record CM067507.1, read on the forward strand.
TCTCTCTCCGTAACAGCTCACGTGTTTTCTTCTCGCCGTCCGAGGACGCTGTGGATTCTCCCAGATGATGAACACAAACACGTTTACGCGTTTCCCGTTTTATTCAAGACTGTTATTCAAAACTTGCATGTGGCGACGAACGGAGGCCGGAGGATTTGGTGGTACCAAAAAAAAAAAAAAAAAAAGTCTTGGAAAAAAAAGTCTTGTGCTGACCCGTCCTTCCCTGTCAAGTGTTTTTCTTGGTGTCATTTCTTTGTTTTTAATTTGTTTTTAATTTAGCCAAGGAAGCAGGTCGGACCGACTTCGAATCCAAACTTCTGGTTGGGATCCCCGAAGTCGCTCAGCATAACATCTACAATGGGAACCTGATCGATTTTGGGAGTGTTGATCTCGATCACAGTCTTTCCGTAGCCCTTCCTCACCTGCAGGGAAGGAGAACAGAGACGCTGCCGTCATTTCACAGTAGAACACATCCCGTCCCATTTTCCTGTCTTATGGGAATTACAACATTCACAGTTCATCAATGTTTTGAAGCCATATTGAGGGTAAACAAAGAGAAGGGGCCTTTCATTGACGTTAGGTGTTTCTAATAAAGTGGCCAGTGAGTAGTCGTTTGTAATAGTGGTGAAATGCTGTATAAGTGTGTGGATATAGACTGTAAATAATTGTTTATAGTGTCAAATGGGTTCTTCGTACCGCGCAGGAGTCGACGAGGGCCTTGATGTAGGGGTTGTTGTCGTATGACATCTCCTCATCGTTGGATCCTAGGAAGCGCAGGGCTTTGTGGTAGCTGTCTGTTGTGGCATCGTGCCAGCCCACAGACTGGTGGCAGCTGTAGGTGAAGTTTTGCCTTGCCGAGGCTGTCAGTAGTCTGAGGAACGTCATCTGCACCGAGTTTATCGAGTTACCCTCGGCATCCACATAAGACAGCTGTTTAAAGCAGGAAACAAAACAAGAGGCAGGGATTAGGAGCAGAGGGACAAATACAGGACAAATTAGGAAACAGCATCCATTGTTGTATTACAGAAAACAGGGGGCCCTATAACTCTACAATGCTCTGACAGACTGTAATACACTACAGGAAGCATAGGGGGCGCTCTGTAATGCTCTATAATGTTCATATGATCCACACGCTCATTCTGACAGACTGTAATACACTACAGGAAGCATAGGGGGTGCTCTATAATGCTCTATAATGTTCATATGATCCACACGCTCATTCTGACAGACTGTAATACATTACAGGAAGTGTAGGGGGCGCTCTGTAATGCTCTATAATGTTCATATGATCCACACGCTCATTCTGACAGACTGTAATACACTATAGGAAGCGTAGGGGGCGCTCTATAATGTTCATATGATCCACACGCTCATTCTGACAGACTGTAATACACTATATGAAGTGTAGGGGGCGCTCTATAACGCTCTATAATGTTCATATGATCCACACGCTCATTCTGACAGACTGTAATACACTACAGGAAGCGTAGGGGGCGCTCTATAACGCTCTATAATGTTCATATGATCCACACGCTCATTCTGAGAGATATATGTGGATTACGTTTAACAGAGATATGAATTATAGGGAATGTATTTGCAGTTTTGACAGTGATGGGATGGGAGTCTACGGGACCATGTGATGTTCTTCTCCAAGACACTGCCGTCCCTCCATCACTCTCCTAACTGCATTAAAAATGGATGTGGTGTGTGTGGAGTGTGTGATGTGTGTGGGGGCGTTGGGGGCTTTGTGCTGTGGGACCTCAGGTCACAGCATCTTAAAAAGCATCTGAAAAGCGGCGCTGCTATTACTGGCTATTTCTGTCACAGAGAGGACGGAAAGAGACACAGCCTTTACAATCCTTTTAGCTCGGGGAGAAAAGGGCCGAGACGGAAAGAGAGATGAAACAGCAGAGGAAGAAGAGTGCACTTACTAGTTGGCCGTGTGCAAATGAACTGTACCACGACCCGGGCACCTCTTTAGACCAGGACGAGAGCTGGACCTGCAGGAGCACAGCAGTGATGATGATGATGATGGTTCAAAGGAAAACACCACAAACACTGGCTTCATCAGCACGACCGGTCACATCACTGCAGTGACCTTCATCATCATTAAACGATCTTTAAAACCAGCTCCATTTGGTTGCATCCGACTGACTTTCAGCACGTGTCCGAGTTTGAGCCGATCGGCTGTTTGATCTGAGAGGTGAAGTGAGTGGCTGTGATTGAGCTCAATTTCACATCATGACTGATTTTACCGAAATTCATAACACGTCAATAAATAATGACGTGAGGCAGCGCAGCGTTTGGACCGAAGGCTGGTGCAGCTTTGGCAACATCAATCACTCCTGAACGAATTTTCGTCAAACCGCCCACGACAGACAGACGTTTTTTCAGACAGAGCTGGTTGTTTATCACATTTAGTATCAAAACACAGATCTCTCTCTCTGTCTCTCTCTCTGTCCCTCTCATTCTGTCTCTCTCTCTGTCCCTCTCATTCCGTCTTTCTCTCTGTCCCTCTCATTCTGTCTCTCTCTCTGTGCCTCTCATTCTGTCTCTCTCTGTCCCTCTCATTCTGTCTCTCTCTGTCCCTCTCATTCTGTCTCTCTCTCTGTCCCTCTCATTCTGTCTCTCTCTGTCCGTCTCATTCTGTCTCTCTCTCTCCCTGTCCCTCTTATTGTATCTCTCTCTGTCCCTCTTATTGTCTCTCTCATTCTGTCTCTCTCTCTGTCCCTCTCATTCTGTCTCTCTCTCCCTGTCCCTCTTATTCTCTCTCTCTCTCTCTCTCTCTCTCTCTCTCTCTCTGTCACTCTTATTCTCTCTCTCTATCTCTGTCCCTCTCATTCTGTCCGTCTCATTCTGTCTCTCTCTCTCCCTGTACCTCTTATTGTATCTCTCTCTGTTGCTCTTATTCTCTCTCTCTCTATCTCTGTCCCCCTTATTGTCTCTCATTCTGTCTCTCTCTCCCTGTCCCTCTTATTGTCTCTCTCTGTCCCTCTCACTTTCTGTCTCTCTCTGTCTTTCTATCTCTGTCTTTTCTTATGTCTTAGGTGTCTGTTGTTAGTCATTTTGTTGTACAGCTCACATGTACTTATTAAATTACATAATTATCATATTTAGTTACATAACGAGTGGCATTAAGATCATTTTCATTCTGTAATTTAACAAAATAGCTTTGACTCTGGATGTCTTTTATCTGACATTCAGCATCAGACGTGGGAACCCGGTTCCTCAGTGTTTCAGTAAAACTACCCAATGATTTCTTTTCCAGCAACTCTTAGGATTAGTTATAAAGTTGGTCATGTAGTAGAACAGGCAGAACGCTGTGCTAACACCCTTCAGGACCATTTATCCCTGAGTTCCCCCGTTTCTGTTGCTGTGGAAACGACACTCACTCCACTTGACTTCCTGCCGGGGTAGATGCAGGTCTCGCCTCCTGCTGTGAAGTTGCAGTACACTTTGAAGGAATCCCCGGAGCATCCTTGGTTGGGATCAATGTAATATTCACCTGCGGGAAGAAACGTCCGTCAGTCAGACACAGAACCTGCGATGATCACATGCATTGTAATGTTCACCTGTTAGGCTGGCTTACAGTCTCCATCTGAGACACATCCATCCATCTATCTATCTATCTATCTATCTATCTATCTATCTATCTATCTATCTGCATAAAGAAAAGGTGTAGAGACAAATTGTGATTATCAAATTTGTCCAGATTGTCCAGTATCGACTACGAGTTGTCCAGTATCCACTATGAATTATTCAGTAATTTTATGAATTGTTCTGTACATGGTATGAATTCTTCAATGTCTACTAAATGTTTTTCCATCATTTACCAAATCTGATCCATTACCGACTGACCATTATTCAATCACCTGTATTAATTACCCAGAATCCACTATGAATTATTCAGAATCCACTATGAATTAATCACTAACTACTTTAAATCTGATGAATACGTCCTGTAGTTTAATGAATACACACTGCTTTGGGTACAGAAAGGCAGAGAAAGCACAGAGGGCTTGTGTCTGTCCATTAAAGCGCAGCAGCTCGGAAAGGTCAGTGCAGGAGTTGGCATTTTGTAAACCATGATTTGGCAGGCAGGGGTCAGCTCCCACTGCAGCCTGCAGAGAGAAGCACCGCTGACACTCTGTGTCCGACTGTTATCTGTAAAATCCACAGAATTCATCACGGTAACCCGGCAGCAACAGCCAGCATGAGCTCCTCTCTACTCTAGTCCAGGTTTATAGATAACAGTGGGTCATACCATGTCCACACACCACAGGAGCAAGTCTACAAGAGATGACTGAGCGTGTGATGATTTAGCACCGTGCTGATTGGTGGGGTAGACGCTTCCATCCAGTACAGTCCTGAACTACGAGGGCAGTTAGCACACTCACCATCGGGGAACTCGGGGTGGCACAGCTGCAGGTCCTTGCAGGTCCTGGCGGGGTTGTTGGGAGTGCCCATTGGATACTTCATACGCTCAATGTCCTGTTTGAGGGTGTGGAGGGAGCTGAAGATGTCCTCCATGCCCTCGCCATAGTCCATGATGGTGGCCTCGTCTGCCTGCATGTCGCTGGAGCGACGGGTCTTCTTGGGCGACTGGATGGGCAGTGGCTGGACAATCTCACCCGGTGGACCCTGAAGACAGATTTGCAGAGTTATTCTCGGGAAACTGGACACACACGTAAAATTAGAAATGAATGTGAGAAAAGTTTAATATAAAAGCAGCGATTCCTGGTTTTTAATTACATTATTCAATTTATGGTTATTAGGTTTCTGAGACATTTTCACATGTAAGTGACCAAACAGTAAGAACATTAGTTCTTGAGTATTTAAACTATAAATAAACAAATGAATAGAACAATAAACAAACAAACAAATCAATAAATAGGAACTAAATTAAAACTTTAACTTGCTTTGAAAGTTATTTTTTTCTCCTGCAGATATTTATAGTTTTTTATAGTATAGTGTAGTAGATTTAGTAGAGTATAGTAATGTAGTATAGTAGAGTATATTATAGTATAGTAGAGTATATTATAGTATAGGAGAGTATATTTAGTAGAGTATAGTAATGTAGTACAGTACAGTATGGTACAGTATAGTAATGTAGTATAGTAGAGTATATTATAGTATAGGAGAGTATATATGGTATAGGAGAGTATATTTAGTGAAATATAGTAATGTAGTACAGTACAGTATGAACAGTATAGTAATGTGAGTATAGTAGAGGTATATTATAGTATAGTAAAAGTATATATTATAGTATAGGAGTATATTTAGTAGAATATAGTAATAGTACAGTACAGTATGGTACAGTATAGTAATGTAGTATAGTAGAGTATATTATAGTATTGGAGAGTATTTTTCTGCACTTTTTGTACTTATTGAGTGTTTGAGTCTTTTATTTTGATTCACTTCCTCACACTTTACACTAAAACAATACATTTTTAACAATAAAAATTAATAAACAATCAATAAACAATAAAAATGTAAGTGTTATTATTATTTCTCTTGTTTTTCTGCTTAAAAGGCAGGAACATTCACAACTGTGTGTGAACAGTAAATTCTGCGTTAGTGCCTCTTCAAATCAGGATATTGTGATATTTGTGTTCATAATTTAGTTGTCACTTTTTCTGTTTATTAGATTTAAAAGTGACATATTCTGTAATGAAATGTTGATACTGTGCACTATATATTTATTATTTATTTAATATTTAATATTTAATATTTAATATTTCGAGAAACTGAATATTTCACCTTGCAGGTAATTATAATAAAAAATTAAATTAAATTATTAAGATATAAATGATTATGAGATGCACTGGTTGGCTGTAGGCTGTAGTTAACATTGCTTGGTACATAATAATTTGCATTAGGCTTTAACATCATAAGTCAGCAAAAAGAAGCTTAATCATTTGCATTAAAATACAGTGTAAAAACATTCAATACTAGGTGTCCCAAAATGTTTGTCATTGCAATAAGAGCAGATTAAAACTCACAGAGGTCCAGGGGTCCCACATTTCCTGTATCTCCCTTGGGACCAACGCCCAGTACCCTGGAGAACCCAACAAAACGGATGGAATCACAGATTGAAAGCTGACTTTATAAATATTCATTTTTAATGTAATAACAGAGACTTAACTTACCGTTGAACCCTTAGCTCCCTTTGGTCCTTGAGGGCCCTAATGATAAAAAAAGAAATAAATCTGAGCAAATCTGAAAACATCAAAACTAGAGCGTACAGGAAGACAGAGCGTTAAAAAGAGTCACTTACAAGAACATCCAGGGGTCCAGGAGTCCAATGGGTCCAGCAGAACCACCAATACCTACAGAGAGAAGAGCGGTTAACAATATCAGTCCTATCTGGTCTCATTAATAACTATTAATAATTATTATTAACACGTGACTGTAACTGAATATCTCACCTGAATATCTCACATATTTTCAATGGTATTATTATTATTATTATTATTATTATTATTATTATTATTATCTCAGTAAAACACCAAACTGATAAATCTGATTAAAGGGTGTGAAGTGTGAATCTGATTAAAAGAGGAGTATAAAGTGAAAAATCTGATTAAAGGGGTATAAAGTGTGAATCTGATGATTAAAGGGTATGAAGTAGAAATCTGATTAAGGGTGTGAAGTGTGAATCTGATTAAAGGGTATGAAGTGAGAAATCTGATTAAAGGGTATGGAAGTGAAAATCTGATTAAAGGGTATAAAGAAGTGAAATCTGATTAAAGGGTATGTATTGAAAATCTGATTAAGGGGTGTGAAGTGAAAATCTGATTAAGGGTGTGAAGTAGAAATCTGATTAAAGGGTGTGAAGTGTGAATCTGATTAAAAGATTTATAAAGTGAAAATCTGATTAAAGGGTGTGAAGTGAGAAATCTGATTAAAGGTATGAAGTGAAATCTCTGATTAAGGGTATAAAGTGTGAATCTGATTAAAGGGTGTGAAGTGAGAAATCTGATTAAAGGGTACATAAAAGTGTGAATCTGATTAAAAGGGGTGGAAGTAGAAATCTGATTAAGAAGATTAGTAGCGGTAGAAATCTAGTTAAAGGGTATAAAGTAGAAATCTGATTAAAGGGTATAAAAGTGTGAATCGATTAAAGGGTATAAAGTGAGTAATCTGATTAAAGGGTATGTATTGAGAAATCTGATTAAAGGGTGTGAAGTGAGAAATCTGATTAAAGGGTGTGAAGTGAGTAATCTGATTAAAGGGTATGTAATGTAGAAATCTGATTAAAGGGTGTGAAGTAGGTAATCTGATTAAAGGGTGTGAAGTAGAAATCTGATTAAAGGGTATGTATTGAGAAATCTGATTAAAGGGTGTAGTAGAAATCTGATTAAAGGGTATGTATTGAGAAATCTGATTAAAGGGTGTGAAGTGAGAAATCTGATTAAAGGGTGTGAAGTGAGAAATCTGATTAAAGGGTGTGAAGTGAGTAATCTGATTAAAGGGTGTGAAGTGAAATCTGATTAAAGAGGTGTAAGTGAGAAATCTGATTAAAGGGTATGAAGTAGAAATCTGATTAAAGGGTATGTGAAATCTGATTAAAGGGTATGTATTAAGAAATCTGATTAAAGGGTATAAAGGTAATCTGATTAAAAGGTATAAAGTGTGAATCTGATTAAAGGGTATAAAGTGAAATCTGATTGAGGTATAAAGTGTGAATCTGATTAAAGGGTATGTATTGAGAAATCTGATTAAAGGGTGTGAAGTGAGAAATCTGATTAAAGGGTATAAAGTGTGAATCTGATTTAAGGGTGTGAAGTGAGAAATCTGATTAAAGGGTATAAAGGTTATGTTATGTATCTGATTGTCATAAGTCCAGCTCTCTAAAAGATGTTTATGTAGCCCTTAAATAATCAGATAATAACTGCAGGAATCTGATTATAATCTGATTATGGCGTGCATATAAACACACTCTCTGAATGAGGAGCTGCTACCAGGTCCATACCGAGGGAATGTGGGCAGTAGGTGCACTCTGACGCCCCAAAAGGATCATCACCATTTCATTAAAGCTGGATAGTTCAACATCCTTTAAATGCATCAGCCAGAGAAATGACTGCTAATTACCTATTCAACAATTTGCAGTGTTTGTTTAAAGTGAATGAAGTCTTTCTTCATCTGGGTTTCAACAGCAGCGGTACAGAGCCCTGCAGGAGCACCTCCAGGAGAGGAGCTCAGGGTTACTCTGGGCTTTAGAGCTGACGGAGAACAGACAGTGCTGGAACACAGTACAAAGTAAAAAGCAGAGAAGGCTGTTCTGCCGTCCTCAGCTCAGTCGTTAGGCCGCCTCCGTCACTCTTCACCCACCACACCATTATGATAAACACGCAGCAGACCATGTGCTTACTTCTGTGGGCGGCTGAGTCACCGAGTCAGGTGACTGCAGAGACGGAAGGTCCTTCTCTTTTACTGATAACAGGGATTGGACGAGTTACATCAGGGTGGAGGAAGAAGAGGAGAGAGAGAGAGAGAGAGATTATCAGTCACTTACATTGTCACCCTTAGATCCAGGAGTGCCTTGGGGTCCAGGCAAACCACGGTCTCCTTCTCTCCCTGCTCTGGGGGCCTATCAGACCAATCAGACCAGGATGACCCTTGGGAACACACACACACACACACACACACACACACACACACACACACACACACACACACACAATAAGGTTCAACAAATCAGCAAATAAAAATTCTTCACATCGTTCATCAGCTTAACTAATCCGTTCCCCCCAAAAGGCTTCTAGTTGTGTCAAATCCTTCTCTGCTTCTTTGAGGCCTGTCCACAGATGTTTCCTGATGTTTAGATCAGAGGACTATGAAGGCCATGGCAAAACCTTCAGCCTGCTCCTCCTGGCAGTTCTCCACTGTAGGTTCTGATGAGTGTTTAAGATCATTATTCTGCTAAAAGCTCCTCTTTGATGAGATGTTTGATGGTTGCTTCCACAATTTCCTCAGACTCTGCTTTATTGCTGAGTATTTATTTTGAATCCATTACGTCTCTTGAACATTGAAGTGTAACTTGTGCCTGGCTGCAACAGCTGACATGATCCATCCACCCTGGAAAGGGTTCATGCACCTGTTCTTCTCCTCACGTGTCCCAAATCCATCGGCCCGCAGGGCCGAAATGGATGGGGGTGTTTATGCAGGAGAGTTTCATCCTGATGACTCTTCTGTAGCGAAGATCGCAAAGATGGAATGTTGCTGCACAGTGAACGACACCACCACGTAATTAAAGAGTCTGGAGTCAATCTTCCACGAAGGTCTTAGTTCAACTGAATGCTTAAACTTTCAATTCGTTCAATTCTACCAGCGCTCCCTCGGAGACTAATTTCTTGGTCTTCCCTCCCTCGCTGACCTCCACTGTCCTGTAGACTTCCATTTCCTAATTATCCTACAGTTTCTCTGGCACGAGGACATTTATTAGGTATAAGTCAAAGATTCTAGCGAGAAAATCCAGATTAGTACTATAAACCGTCGGAAATTAAAATGCTTCCCACAGCTAACATGGGAAACCTGCGTGCAGATCAGTCAAGCGCCACCCAGTGGCTGCAGCTGTGTCACGTCGTAGCACTGCTGCTTCTCTGGGATTCAGGAAAAGAAAGGCCGTGAATTGATCAAAACAGCTTAAGGAGCACATAAAAAGAACATTTCAATTTGTGAGCTGGAATTATTTTTACAGGTGAGGATCTGAAGCAGAGAGAAGCAATGGGACACAGACAGCTTTTGAGCAGTTGATACTGGTGAGATTCATGTGACCTGAAGCGAGAGAGTTGAAAGGCTTAAAAGTGGCACATGTGGAGGTTAAGCAGGCCTGGACTGGGGCAGCATTAACAGAGGAGCAGCCAAGAAATTGAATCTGCTCACGCTCTACTGCTTGAGCAGGGTCACCTTTCAGGCCAGAGCAGACCAGGGGTCCCTAATATTGGAGAACCAACACTGAAGAAATCGAATTTGCACACACTCAACCCCACACACTCCGGACACACAATCAGACATATAGGGATGAGAGAGAGAGAGAACAAGAGAGAAAGAGAAGAGGCGAGAAAGAGAAGAACTTATGAACAGGCAGGAGTAAGTGAACCATCCTCTCACCATGGGTCCAGGTGGGCCGTCTTGTCCAGGTGCTCCAGGAAGTCCTTGTTCACCCTGTGAAGAAAAATCCATCCAATTATATCAGGCATTATACGTGTCTATGCAGTATATCGACTGACTGCCCGGGCGGTGAGATGATTCTAATGGTCCGGCTGTGTTCAAATAACCAAGAAATAAATAAACATATACACACTGCAGTCTGGCGGGAGGTGTTGATCGTGATCTGCAACACTGCGTCCTTGCAGATGAGTGTGTGGTTTTACTGTCACGATTGTGTGTCTTTAAGCTGCTTTAAATCAATGACAAGTGACAAGCTCATGTGTTTGTATTGACCTCACCACGAGACAGGAGTTCCTCCTGGAGCCCTGGGGCAGACTTACCAGGAGTCCCTGGGGTCCCTAGGACCCGGTTTGCCTGGAGGATAGCCAGCACCTGCCTCACCCTGAAGAGGGGGGACGTGGATTTAGAGGAACAGATCTTCCAGAGAAAATGAATTCTGCAGACATGATTTATTTTGTTCATTGGTTTATATTTCTGTCTGGAAAGGTAATGCCAAGACTTAACTGAATCAGTCCAATAAAATAATTATTATTCTGACTATACACACACACACACACACACACACACACACACACACACACACACACACACACACACACACACACACACACACAGTGTACGAGCAAGTCTTGTGTTAAAGTAAAAAATCATTTGGATATTTATTTTTTTATTCTGTGCGGTGAGTGATATTTAAATATTTATTTCAGTATCTACTATAGATGATTTAATATTCGGTATGAATTATTCTTATCTACTATTTCTTATCCTTTGTTGCTGTTTGTTAACCTTTAATTTACATTTGTTTCTGCGGCTGCTCTGTGACAACATCAGCTGTGAAAAGCGCAATTTAAAAAAAAAATGAATTGATCTGATTTTTTCAGTATCTATTGTGATTTTTCAGTATTTATTGTGATTTTTCAGTATTTATTGTGATTTTCCATATCTGTGTGATTTTTTCGAGCAACTATTGTGATTTTTCCGTGTCTATTGTGATTTTCGGTATTTATTGTAAGTTTTTTCAGTATCTATTATGAAAGTTTTTTCCAGAGATCTATTATAGATTTTCAGTATCTATTGTATTTTTCATTATCTATTATGATTTTCAGTATCTGTTTATTAATTTTTTCCAGTATTTGGTTTTCTGTATTTATTGATTTTTCTGAGTATCTATTGTGATTTTTCCAGTATCTATTGTGATTTTTTCAGTATCTGTTAAGTTTTTCAGTATCTATTGTAATTTTTTCAGTATCTATTGTGATTTTTTTCAGTATCTGTTGTGATTTTTTCCGTATCTATTATGATTTTTTTCAGTATCTATTGTAATTTTTTCAGTATCTATTGTGATTTTTTTCAGTATCTATTATGATTTTTTTCAGTATCTATTGTGATTTTTTTCAGTATCTGTTGTGATTTTTTTCAGTATCTATTATGATTTTTTTCAGTATCTATTGTGATTTTTTCAGTATCTACTGTGATTTTTTTAGTATCTGTTATGAATTTTTCAGTATCTATTATGATTTTTTTCAGTATCTGTTGTGATTTTTTCCGTCTGTATGATGAACATAATGTTAAGGTTCTCTGAAGGTCAGTGTCGCCCCACACACCCAGACCTTTACACTGATAACAGTTTCTGTCTTTAGAAGATCCTGCTCGAGGGGGTTGAACATTATCCAGTAAAGCCAGACTGGGTTGAATAAAGGAGTCTTTTGTTCTTGTAAATAAAGTAAAAAAAACGAATGAAGTAAATAAACAAACACATTTTGCTCATTATAAACGATACCTGGCACGAGTCTGTTAATATTATGTAAATTATTTCCCTCCAGCTTTCATCCTCAGATGCGTTATTCCCTTTAACCCGCTGTGAGACATCAGTTCCGCTCTTGTCGAGTTGTGAGATCAGAGGAGTTCCGTTGAAAATCTGATGTCATATAAAAGTGTCTACATTACTCTCAGCAGGAGAACTGCTCCAAACACGAGAGCCGACGAGTTTAAACACGGGCTCATAAGGAAACCGTAGCAGAGGCTCTGTTTGTCTGCTGTTGTTCCACCAAGCATCTGCTGGCTCTCCTTCAGTTACCCCCGCTGCTGCGAACCGCTGCCAAACAGACTGAACAGACTGGTACACGAGTGACGTCTGGGGTTCTGTCGATGTTGTTCCACTGTTTCAGAAACCTATGGGTCTGTACTTCAGCCCACACATCAGATACACCCTCTCATCACCCCCAGCTTACTCAGGTCTCCAAGATGACTGAACGATCAGCCTGAACGAGTGTCTGTGTGAAATCATGTCGTCAGTGTAAAAAGCCTCTTTCTGATGGTGCTTCGTGTGCCCGGTTACCTTCGCTCCTTTCTCTCCTTGCCTGCCCTCTGCTCCTGCTGCTCCTGGGGGTCCCTGGAGGGGTGAGAAAGATAAGAGAACACGGTCATATCGTTGTATAAGGACAGCACTGCTGCACCTGATCAGCGTCAGGACCTTCACACCTTCATGAGACACACGAAGGTCAAAACTACTGGTTTGTCACCAGTTCACCAGCAAAGTGCTCATTCATCCATCAGCATTGCACCACATAGAACCACTTTAGGTTTCCCGAGGACGCCTCACCGAGTGCACAGCAAAACTCTTCTTGTATATCTGTATATTTACCCAAGAGCAACGTTCACTACACCGTGAGACACACGAGAAAGAGAGAAAGGGGGAGTGACGCAAATGGAGAAAGAGAGAGAGAATAAGAGAACAAGAGAGGGCTATAAAGGGAGGAAAGAGAGAGGGGGACCGAGGATAGATGTGTGTGTGTCGTGTGTTATATTAAGGATTCATTCCTGATCACTGGCTGAATCGCTGCGTCAGCAAAAAACTGCGTACAATGCAAATCAATCTTGAATTTCCCTGAGCTTTCCACTTTCCCTGCCTTTGGTCCTCCACCCATTACCAACCGCACCTGCCGACGGCCAGTCGGGTACTGGTGTAAACACTGCTTTTGTACTGGACCCTTTCAGCCCAAGCTACACAAGTTGTGTGTTGTGAGTTTTTGTCATTGCCTCTTTCTTTGTAATAACACAGTAATGACATGAGATAGTCACATGGCACATGATGATATCTGTATGGAAGGCCTTTGACTTTTTGAATATGTAATTACCTGATGTGTCCAAACTACCAGAAGTATAATATCTTGATGAAAGTGATGAAATTGTCATCAAAAATTGCCAAACAATTTTTTTTTTTACTTATTTTTGAATGTGGAGACTCCGCATTCAAGATTTACACTAGATTCCTGAACAAAAGAGTTGCAGATTGGTGTCTATAAGTTGAGAATCCAAAAAATATGACATAATATAGCTTATTACTGTGACAAAATGTATTCAAAAATTCAGATGGTCTTAAGTTTTTGGCTGATTTTGCCTCTTGGATCCATGCCAATCTCTAAAACTGCTTGTCAAAGCAGCCCAGGGCTCGAAATTATTTGTTCAGGACCAACTTGACCAACATCTCAGGTAATAAAAACAGCTTTATTATATTGGATTTTAATTACAGTGATTAATTTTATAAAAGTATGATTTCCCACAATAAATGACTCTCAGATGCTTCACTGCTCTACAAGATAAGTGTTAGAAAGAGTAGGTTCTGCAGTTTCCTACCGTATGTGATTGTTCCGGTGTGTCGAGGAATTCCTGACACACACGGTGTGATTCTGCCCTCGCAGTGAGGGCTGAGGGCCGAAAGAGCTACGGGATCCAGACACAGTGTTTCCCTGCCTGTTGTTCCTCCGACTAAAGCGAACGCCAGCAGAGTCATGTTGTGATGTACCGGCAGAGGAAGCGTTTCTTCTCTCTTTCCGTCCAGAATGCATATTAATATTCCGCGGAGCCGGTGATACATACAATGTGACACCAAATCCTAATGGAAGTTCTTAAGGCGGCCCAACGCAGGGTAAACTAATCAGGCCTCTGCGCTGGGATTCGTTGGGGGAACCGAGGAAAAGAACAGAAAACAATATTGCGCCCAAACAAAAGGGGATACCAATATTTCACTGTCCAATTCAATAACGGCGTTCCGTATCCGGCTGCGGAATAACCAGGCTAAAATTGAAAAGTTTACTTTCCCTTGTCAAAGTGTTACATTCACGCCTGCCCAAATGCTTATTTTCCTCCATGGCTGCGTGGCTGTCATTCGGAGAAACGCTCCTGAGATGGGAGTTGAGGCGAGCTGAGCCGAATATGACAGCTCCATTCCTCCTCTACACACCCCGCCGAGGTGCTTATGCTGCTGTTTTCCCATCTCTGTCACTCAAACGGCTGATCAATATAGAGACGTCTCTGTCGCACAGCCGGAGAGAGAGGAAGATGTGGGCCGGCATCTGGTCTAATTATCAGCTGGTTGTCCATCTTTGAGGTCTGAGGCTTCTCCAAAACTGGGGTTCCATCCCCATCTGCACAAGAACACCACAAAGCACCAACAGCAAGTCTGCTTAAATGGTCAGCATGGTGTTGCGATGTGGTTGCTGTGATATCACCGATCATTAGATGTGATTAGCCCGATCATTAGAGAGGACTTTGGTGCAGCCTGTCTTATTTAAACCTCAGACATTAGTTTGGTTTGCTCATCACCATGGTCAGATCCAAAGAGCTCTCTGAGGCCTTCAGATAGAAGGTTGTGGATGGAGATGAGCCTGAGAATGGATTTATAAAGATCTCAGAACAATTAGAAATCAGACGTTACACTGTCCGGGAACATCATTTTCAAATGGAGAACATTTAGAACAACTGCCCATATGACCAGATTAAACCATCCTAGCAAGTTCAGCCCAAGAGCAGAACCACAAGATGAGTAAAGAAGATCCAACAGTCCTAAAATGTTCATCACGGACCTACAGGTAGCTCGCACCACAGCTGATATCAAAGTGCAGCTTCTACCATCAGAAAGAGACCAAACCAGTTTGATTCTCATGGGAGGAGTTTAAGGAGGAAACCTTACTGTCAAAAACATCAGGACATAACGTAACGTTCTCCAGAGAACATCTAGACCTGCTTCTGGACTTCTGGAACAATGTGTGATGAATCCAAAGTTGAATTGTTTTGAGACAGTGACACAAACCAATCCCAGCATTTAAGCACAAGAACCTTGTACCTCAAACTGTGAAGCACGGGGGTGGAGGTGCTATGGTTCAAATTAAATTTGATGTTTCAGCCTGAACTGCTTTTTCATGCAGCCAATCAAAACAGAGCGTATTTACATATTTGTAGAGGTACACAGACCTTCAACTTTAACAGCAGAGTATCTTCAACCGCACGGGATAAAACTGCCAATTTAAAAAGAATAATGGCTGTTTTTTGGAGATAGGAACCCATTAAGGATCCTCAAATGTCTGGAGTTGAACATCACTGTCACACAGAAACCTCACAGTTCCAGCATCATTACAGGAGAAAGAGAAAAGCTTGACTTTCGGTGGAAGCCGACGTAAAAGTTAATTAACGCCAAACAGTGAAAAACAACAAAGATGGAGATACAAGGATGGTGCATGATGATGAAGTAGCTGTTTACTGACGTTCTCTGCTGTGTTTGATCTCAGTGTCGTGTTGGCCGTGCTCTCCTCTGGAGTCTGAGTGGTAAGACCCCAAACCAGCTCCCTGTCCTCTAAACAAAGTCACATTTTGATTGCGTTTAATAACTCAGTAATTATCTCCGTGCCTCCGAACACAGTCGGCGATAAAGGGTGAGATCGTGTGTTCAGCCCCGAGGAAAGCAGACGCCACTGATCTCCGACAAACAGACGAGCAGCTTTCGCTTTTGGACAAACCCCACAGATTCAACTCAAAGTAAAAAAAAGAGCTGGTTCTATCAGCATCTTCTCACCATCTCCGGTTTGGATCTTCTGCATTAAAGGTTCTGTCAAGGTTAAAAAGGCTGGTCAGGCTCAGCCATTTATGAAAGGTTCTTAACGGAACCGAAGTGGTTGAGTGGAAATGTATAAAATCTGACCTTCACAAGGGACACTTCTGTAATCCATCCATCTGCATACCCATTCATCACTTTATCCATCCATCCATTCCTGCACCCGTCTCCCTCCTTTCATCTGTCCATGCATTCATCTATCCATCAATCTATCTGTTAATTTACCCATCCATTAACTACATTGCCCTCAATCAATCCATCCATTCTATCTATCTATCTATCTATCTATCTATCTATCTATCTATCTATCTATCTATCTATCTATCTATCTATCCATCCATCCATCCATCCATCCATCCATCCATCCATCCATCCATCCATCTTTAAATATCTCTAATATTTCTTTTTTCATTGTCAGAAAACAGAAGGTGTCTCTCACTCTTTTGCCTGGGGGTCCTGGTGGGCCGGCTTCTCCAGATGGACCAGGAGGACCCTAGAGAAGAAGACAGACATAATCGTTCAACACACTCTGAAACATTTCAGGACACTCTTCCTTTCAAATTCATCCCTCAGTCAAGTTTTCTTTTGTCCTTTTTTAAAAGCAAAAGCTGAAGCTCTTCTGATCTTTATTCCCAATTATGAACCCGATTCATCTCTAATGTGGTGAATTACTGCAAACCAATGAAGAAAACCGGATCATTTCTGCTGAAACCATTTGAAAGTAAATTGAGAGGAAGGACGTCTGTAGTCTGGTCAAATAATTCACATCCAATTATCCGGACACTGATTTGATCTAATCTGACAAACGCTAACAAAAGGGAATCTCGGAATAAAGCAACGATGTGAACGTACTGCAGCACACTTTGGAAACCAGTGTAGGAAGTCACTGAGCTGTGAGACAGGACGAGCAGAGACTGCAGTCCGTAAAAAGGGCTCTAAATTGGACCTTTTCGTCCTGGCTTTCTTAAATTCCTAAATGTTAATCATCATCGTGCTGTTTTTCCGTCTTTATTAGTCATTTTTTTACTGACCTGCAGCAAATACATTCCCACCCCCTTTCACTTCCCAACTCCAGAGTGAAATTACTGCCGAATAAAAACTTTACCTGGAGCTGTAATTTATCTTCACCCGAGGAATCAGTTGGGAACTACAGCTGAACTAAAAACCCTCATAAACATTAAGTACAGGAGACGCTGTAGAACCAACTCATATTACAGCAATAAAAACAGCAGTCCTGTAGGTTCACCCACGTCCTGTAATAGCTGAAGGTGATGTGGACGTATATCTCCATATAAATACACTGTATATACCAATTCATAAATTTAACACTTTAAGAAATAGAAATGAGGGGTTTATCAAGTTATTCATCATAACTTCATGTATTTTAATTTAAATCATATTAAAAAATATAAACGACTAAAGCCTGAATTAGTCATTTCTGTTGAATTTTATTCATATTAACACATATAAATGATGGGTTTATCATTGTTCATAAACTGAAGTTAATATTTCAAAAGATCTATTAACTCTACATTGAGCTTTATTCAGCATAAATCTGTTTTATGGTTGAGTTTTAATCCAATTTATTTTTATTTCTTTTTTAAAAGATTACAATTAGGAGATTCTCAGTGTTCAATACACCTGAATTAGTCATTTCTAAATGATCTTTTCACTCCAAATTAAACTTTATTCATTATAAGTTTATTTATTTCAAGTTTTATTGAGTTTAATTTCATTTTTTTTAAATAGGTGATTTTTAATGCTTAATAAACCTCAATTAGTCATTTCTAATGATTATTATGCTCTGTTCATTCTTTGTTTCAACTTTATTTGTTTTAGGTTTTAATTTATTAATGTAATTTTAATTTTTAAGGAATATAAATGTTATTAATCTCATCAATGCATAAAGTCTGAACTAATATTCCTAAATGGTTTATCCACTCTGGATTAATCTTTATTTATTAGAACTGTATTGTTTACTGTATATATTATAATAATCAAGAATAATTCACATTAAATAACTCTAAAATGATGCTGTTGTGGAGAAAGAAAACTCGTTTTCACATTCTACACTTTTACATTATAAAACATCAATGAAGAACTTACAGGTTGGCCAGATTCACCATCTTCTCCTTTCTCTCCTGGGCTTCCATCTGTTCCCTACCAGACAGAGACAGATCCACCTCCACTCAGAGCCTTTCATTTACTTTCACTTTATTATTATAAATTAAACACCACATTAAGGGAAATAGGTATCAATTAAGAAGTCTCGTGTGTTCTCGTTTCAGACAAAGACAAAGCTTTAACTAGGAACGAACATTTCGGAAATTAAGTCTTATACTTACAGCAACACCAGGCTCACCAGGAGGACCAGGGTCTCCGGGGAAGCCAACAGGGCCCTAAGGCAACAAAGCAGTTTAGAGCTGATTAAGCATAACAGAGGCACTTAATAAGAACGATACAATGACACTAAAACGCAGTAACCCGTACGAGTCTTACAGTCAGGTAATATTTTAACGCTGAGTTCTGAACACAGAGGTGTAAGAGAACATGGAGAAACAGAAGGTGTAGTTGATTTTCCCACAATACGTTCCAATATTCATCTAAGACGACAGTCATTTCTGCATATTTTTGTGCAATATATTACCAACATTACAGTCATTAACGCAGTCGTTTTTCAAAGGTGATACTTCTTTAGGCCGTAACCATGGAAACAAAGACTGACAAGTAGCACAAAAAAGAAGAGGGACAAAAAAAACAACAACCAAAAAACAAACAAACAAACAAAACAAACAAACAATACATTGAATTAAACATCCTCTTATACTAGATGTCGAAAAGAGTAATGACATCCATGACGTCCACGTCTTTTCCCCGAAGAAGGGAACATGGTCATTTCAGCAACGTCATTACCAACGTAAAGCTCGGTTTTCAGGTCCAGTTTCAGTTCTGAACTGTTCAGACCCTCGGAAAAACTAAGTGCAGTGTGAAAAAGTAAGTGCACCCTTTGGACTGGCGCAGATTTCTGAACTTTGCAAATAAATATATAGTTTTAATTTTATATAAACTCAGTCTTTGCCATGATCACACCTTTACTTTAAAGCACGTAAACTGCGTTTTGACATAATTAAAACTAAATTAGATGCTATAAAGAGCCCCCGACTGATGATACCCACGATATACTCAGTTATACTCAGACAAGCTGATACTGATGTGTTCTACAATATTTATAGTGTCATATTTCCCGCCCATAAAGCAGGGACTTGTCCCCGTATCGCTGCTCTAAATCACAGGTCAGACTCTGGTGACTGTGTGCTGCCAACAGGTCTGGTGGGGGGTTGAATAGTTAATGACGTTCACCTCGGTTCTCACCTCAGCCCTGTTAGGCTATAATTCTGCCTGTAGAAGGGTTACTTACAGGGTTACCCTTGGGGCCGTCATCTCCAGGTGGTCCTTTGGGTCCGGCAGGTCCAGCAGCACCAGGTGGTCCAGCCTCACCCTTCTCTCCCCTCTCACCTTTAGGTCCCTGCAGAGCAAATCACGAAACATGAGTGGACCGAGCACACGGTCCTGAGGCACACCATGAAATAACCATCCAACCCGAGATGGAGTTCTGCGGGCAGGTTTGGCTCGTTTCTATGATTATACGTGAGGAGAACATTTATATGAGCATCATGTAATATTAATCTGGAGTCGACAAATCTGTTCTCTGATCCTCAGGCGACCGTTCCATAAATCAGTGCTTCTCAATGCGTGGTCTACAGAAGCATGGTCCACAGCTGGACCATGAGGAACTCTGGACCATACCCTCATGCAATGAGAGCCACACTTTTTCAAAGCAGTTTTCTTTGAAAAATATATCTTTTCAAGCATTATTTTAATAAAATGTACAAACTAATTGCAATAAAAGTGATTTTAAGTTCTGTTTTAAAAATATGAATCATATTTATTGGTGGTTTGAGCTACAGATGCACTCGTTTAATGAAGTCTTTCCCTAAAACAGAGACTAAACATCAACATCAGAAAGAGATGCAGCACTTAGACAGCTGGGCCACCATAATCTACGTCTTCATTAGATTTCTTGTGAAAGTCAAGCATAAAAACATTTAAATGATGTTTAATTAACAGTGTAAATCTCACAGGGTTCCTATACGCTGACCATGTCTTCTGAACCGCAGTCACCACTGACCCCAGTACAGGAGTACTGAAAGTAATTGGTTACTTATTTAATATTTACAGTATCTGTCACATATTAAATATATATATTGATTTTTGATTTGCAAAACCATTTTTAAAATAATTATATATTATTTTTAGAAATCAGTCTCTATTTTGATCCAGACAAACTGTAAAAATGTAAAGTTGAGAATGTGTGTAATTACTGAAAGTACTCAGTAATGAAGTACCGTAAATGATACAGTGATAATGCTGCATTAATGAAAGCACACCAGGAGAAGATATGCAAGGACTTCACAGCCAGCAGATGCAATGAGCACTATTTGGACTAATCTACAGAAGGTCCATTATGGTTTTATTAGAAATGTCTTTATTTAGGGCTTAAAAATTTGCTTTGAGTGAATTTCTTCAAATACGTGCTGCTTCAGAGCAACAGATTTATGGTAATAACCTCACTAATGTGGTAATTGGCTCAGAGCAGCATGAAAGTGAGCAAAACACACACACACACACACTTACTCCAGTTCCAGGCTCTCCAGGGGGTCCAGGATTGCCAGCTTCACCTTGCTCTCCCTGTGAGAGATTTCATTGGTTAGAAGCTTTACCATGGTAACCCATGCATGTGTACTGCACAGGAGAAAGATGAAAGAATAAAAAATGAAAGAAGAAAAAGCAGAAACAGCCCATAATTACGCACTAACAGCAGCTCGACCGATAATAACACCGCCAGTTCTTTCTCATATTTTTAGCTCAGAGCTGAAACGGTCACCGCCGTACAGTGCAGTCACAGCAAGCCGAGGCTGTTCTCTGGGCTCTCGGCGTGATGGTCACGTCCTGCGTTTCACGCTCTGAAGCTGTGGCGGCAGCCAGCCACCATATTAAACATTGATGGCTGAGAGGAGAGCTGCCAAAGAGCAGGCGGCTTGAAGGAGTGCTGTTGGGACAAACTGTCGTGAAGGAGGCATTATGGTGTCGAGGTACTAACTCTGACAAAAGGCAGACACCCGAAATGGACGGCTTCCAGACAGAGCTCCAGGGCGGACACGTTTTCTGCAGCTCCAGGTTTATGAAAGCAGGACTGGGTAGATAAGGCCTGCTGAGACGAGAGTCGCTTACCTTCTCTCCAACTGCTCCCATGCCTCCAATACCTCCAGGGGGACCTTGTGGACCCTGAGATACAATAAAGCAAATTAGACTGCAGTTCATTGGTCTACATGATGGTTTAACAGTGGAATGGGGTTGTACCAATAAAAAGGCTCTAAACCAGTGTTAGGCCAACCATAAAATGTTCTGCAGCTCATGAGAAAATTTTACAGGCCATTTAGAATCGAAGCTAATATGGATTTATCTTTCAATTTATTGTAGAATCACTGAATTCGACCGAGGCACATTTGATTTTGATTTGATGTGGTTTTAGAACGGAGCGGGAGATCGACAGGCAGATTGGTGCTGCGTCAGCTGAGCCAAAAGGTCGATCTACATGCCTACCCTCATCTAGGGTCATGAGCTTTGGGTCATGACCGAAAGAACGAGGTCTCAGATACAAGCGGCTGAAATGAGTTTTCTCCGCAGGGTGGCTGGGCTCTACAGATAGGGTGAGAAGCTCAGTCATCCGAAAGGAGAGGAGCCAGTTGAGGTGGCTTGGGCATCTAGTGAGGATGCCTCCTGGACGCCTCCCTGGTGAGGTGTACCGGGCACGTCCCACCGGGAGAAGACCCAGAGGAAGACCCAGGACACACTGGAGAGACAAGGTTTCTCGGCTGGCCTGGGAACGCCTTGGGGTTCCCCCCGGAAAAGCTGGACCAAGTGGCTGGGGAGAGGGAAGTCTGGGTCTCCCTGCTTAGACTGCTGCCCCCGCGACCCGACCCCGGATAAAGCGGGAGAAAATGGATGGATGGATGGTTTTAGATCACTGGGGGGACACCGTCCACATGTTGAAAAAGTGCTATGAACCAAATGGTCCAATGGCAAAACATCTAATATCTATCATTTTTGGAAGAATTAAACAATGAATCTCTTTTTTGATCAATATAAAACGCTTCAAAAATATTCAAAAGAGTAAAAAATGTGCCTTTATATAAACTAACAGTCGTCTGTAACTGATTTAATATGACAGTCAATGAAAGTACATTTGAGAAGGTGTGGTTATGAATGCCGTTAGATCCCTATTTCAGTCACTTCCAGTTCCAATCCACTAGCTATGATTCCTTCATTACATGGTGCAACCAGTATGAATAGAGGAAAGGCTACCACAGTGTTCCACTGAGACACCCGAAGATCTTTAACACTGATGGCAAGACAAAGCCACTGGTGCTCAAGTTGCTCAGAGCAGAACAGTGAGAATAGTGTCAACACTTAGACAGTTGCACCACCCGGAAACCCCATAATCTGTTTGTTTTAATGGAAAACTCATTCAATTCCAATCAAACTGAAATGAATTGCAGCAAAAACTATATGAATGAAATTTTGCAGACATTGACCTCAAAGACATAATGGTTCCAGTTGAACTGGTATGATCCAGACCTACAAAGTTAAAGAAAGAAACTTACGTCTGCGCCGCTGGGACCCTGAGGACCTCTTGGGCCGGGTGGACCAGGTGGACCCTGTCGAAAGAAAAGGGTTTAATTCAAGATTCAGTTTTTGTTTAAATGAGCTTAAGATTCACTGGATTTCTGGATTTAACAATAATAATATCTTGAATATTACACTCAATATTACATATTCATATATTGTTCTATGAATATTAGCAGGATATTTAACATATTTTTAGAAATGGCTTAAAAGTCATTTTTATCCAGATATAATTGTTTAATTCTATTGACTGTTTATTAAAAATAATATTCAAAACAAGCGAAATGTAAAAGCTGATGTAACTAAACATGTCAATAAAAGACATGTTCTTAACTATGAATGGAAGTGAATGTAAAATAAAAGTCAATATTTGCCAAAATAACATCATAATAATCAATAATTAGGGCTTTGTTCAGTCCTGTAATAAATATAACACACTTACCATTGGACCAACATCTCCGTTCTCTCCTTTTTCACCCGGGGGTCCAGGAAGACCCTGCAAAGAAGAAGGCATTGGCGTTTGGATGCTGAGGTTCAGTGTATTTCTGCTGTTACAGAGCTGACAGTGTTTGTGTTAAGCTTTGATATAAAGTTATTCATCAACTCTTTTAAAGCCTGTGTTAATAAGTGCAAGGGCACAGAATCAGGACTGATCTGCAGATGAATCAGGAGCTGGCACACAGACACACACCTATCGGCACCTCTGCACGTCCCAGTTTAAAAGGATTTCCATAACTGAAGGACAGTGCTGTATAAACACAAAGCCAAACCAACTGAACACACACTGAGACCGATGTCAACATAATTCTGTTTGCAGTTTAACACCTACAACAAATCCCCTGACACACACATTGTGAAGTGTGAGTGTGTGTGTGTGTGTGTGTGTGTGTGTGTGTGTGTGTATGTGTGTGTGTGTGTGTGTGTGTGTGTGTGTGTGTGTGTGTGTGTGTGTGTGTGTGTGTGTGGGCACAGGATAATTATGAAAATACTGATGGGTTTATTTCTGGTGCACAAGAGACTAACAGATAGAAAATGGAGAGAGAGAGAGAGAGAGAGAGAGAGAGAGAGAGAGAGAGAGAGAGAGAGAAGATGAACCCTTTAATGGGAACTGAATGCTTTGTGTAACTGCTAATTAGTCAGTTTGGGGTATTTTTTGCCCATTTCACCAATCTATTGGTGGGTTCCTCCCAGTAAGGTCAGGACTTTGACATGTTCATTCCATTTGTAGATCCACATGTGTGCTTAGGGTCGTTGTCTTTCTGCATGACCCACACTGCCTTGAGATTCCATTCACAGACAGACATCCTACCATTAACTTTAGAATTTGTTGATTCAATTCAGAATTCATTGTTGTTTCAATGAATGATGGCATGTCATCCTGGCACAGACCCAAAGCATGATACTACCACCCCCATGTTTCACAGATGGCAAGAGGGTTTTAATGCAAAAACATCTCTCCACAAAGTGCGGTTCCTGTCTTCTGGCTCGTCCATGTGATCTTTATCAAACTGCAGACGTGCAGCAATGTTGTTAAGGGGAGCAGCAGCTTCTCCTTTAGTTGATTAGAAGTTCTCTTGGGTTCCTTTGTGAGCTGGTGGATCATTACACAGCTTCCTCTTGGTGTGATCTTTGTTGGTGGAGCACTCCTGTGGAGGGTAATACTGGTCTTGAAGCTCCTCCATTTGAACACAGTCTGTCTGACTGTGGATCAGTGGAGTCAAACTCTTTAGAGGCAGATCCTTCAATCAGGTCCTTGTTGTTTTAAATAAAGCAGGACACACCCACTCACAGCTGTTTGCTTCCCACTCATTGAAAACGTTTGACTTAAAACTAAATAAATGAGCAATTGTGATATTTTTGCCTCATTTGTGTGAGTTGGTTCTTCTCGTCTTCTTTTAGGACTTGAATCTTAGACGTTTTAGCTCAATTTCATGCAAAAATAGAGGAAATTCTAAAGGGTTCACAAACTCTCATGCACCACTCTTAAGATTTAAAGCCAGAGTTGGAGAATTTGCAGCAAAACAGACTTAAAACATGATGCTACCGCCACCATGTTTCATAGCTTCATAGATGGGAGGTGGTTTTAATGTTCAAATTCAGTGCTTTCCTTTCTCTCATTTAAACCACCAATGTATTTTGGTCTGATCCATCCCCAAAACACCGTTATAACAGCCTTCCGGCTTCTCCATGCAAACTGCGTTTAAGTTCTGCCGTTTATTTACAAATAAAATCACAGCAAGTCTTCATTAAACATGCTGAATTATTGTTTGTCTTCCACTAACGTGCTGATTTGTATTAAAAGCTGTGAAAGCCTGCCCGAGACCGGTGGGGGAAGACACTGGAGCTGTAATTCTGATCTTTCATATTCAGCCTCTCTCTCGGACTCTCTGTAGTAAATGACTAATTGAAAGGCAACACCATTTTGAGCTTAATTAATGGCCGATTGAATTGAATATTTCATTTCCCACAGACAGAACTGCGCCTCCAACGCAGCAGAGGCCCGAAGCGAAAGTCATCCAGCAGCCAAAAACGAGACACGTGTCTCATTAGGGACAGCAAACGAGTGCAACAGCTACTAACAGACAAGCTGGCCGCGTGACTCAGGTGTCCCCTGCGTTTGATCCCTGACATTTACCCCGCTAATTGCTTCCCTGGACTTTCTGGGAGGGAATATGTTTCAAAGGTGGTCCGTCACCAGCTGCCGCAAGTCTAATTCTGTCTGATATTCACATCCCAAATACCTGCACGTCCTGAAACCAGAGGGGTTCAAACCCACCTCTGTGCCAGACGCTGGTAGAATAAGCACTCTTGATTTAGCATTCCAAATGCAAATCACCTATTCATATTTATTTTTACCATAAGTACACTCTTAATTAAACATGCTTAGAATGAGTTCAAACGCATTCTTCATTTCACTTCTTTTTACTATTTTTAATTTTACCATTATGTAAAGCACTCTGGCCATTCTAACGTTGACCATTTCTAACTTTAGCATTAATTAACTTTAGGACCTTAAATTTCACCATTTGTAATTTAGCATTCATCCAAGGACTTTTAATTTGATAAGCCCTTACTTTAACATTAGTCCAAACATTCCTAAATTAATCATTTTAACTTCAGCATTAGTTTAAACACTTTTGACATTTTATCTTTAGGTTTAGTCTAAGGACTTTTAATTTGACAAGTCCTAACTTTAGCCTTAGATCAAACACTCTTAATCGGACCACTTTAACTTAGGCATAAATCTAGTCACAGCCCATTTGTGATTTTAGAATTAGTCCAAACACTCTTAATTTGACCATTTTAACTTTAGCATTAGTCCAAGCACTTTAGATTAAGCACTTTTAATTTGACTGATTTTAACTTTAGCATTAGCCTAAGTGTTCTTTATTTTGCTATTTGTATTTTTAGTTTTAGTTTACGTGCTCAGACGGGTTTATGCTCATCGTGACTTGAAGCAGGTTTCATTGAACAGTGAAGACTAAAATACGTCACACAGATAAAAACTGTTTAATTTTGTGTCCATTTTTATCCTCGTAGCTTCAGTACAAAACGACGACAGAAACCGGGGACCGGTGGACTGAGGTGGGGTTTGTGTCCATCGCTTTAAGGGGGACAGACAGGATGCACCACGGCCTAATGCCTACTGGAGCAGGTCAGTCAATGTAATTAATGAAATCTAAATGGACGTGCATTACGTCCAATTAAAACTCAATTGAGCCGAATGGCTTGGAGGCTTGGAGGCGTGGTGGTGGGGGTGGTGGGGGCGGTGGTGGGGGTTATTGATGCAGTTGATGTAATTCCATTAGCAAGACGATTCCAGTCCGGAGAAGCGAGTGACTAATGTATTTATGATGGGTGGAGAGACTGAAGATTCTTCAGACCGACGGCTTCCTTTGTTATTATCAAGTAGAAAGGCTGACACGATGAGAGAGCGAATTACAGCCCGTCTCCTCAACAATGTGTGTATTTACTGGAACTTACAGCTACAGGGGCTCGTTTTAATACCCCTTCCTAAGATACGGATTCGTGATCAGCACACACTTCTAACGTAAAACATCTGATTTCGGTCCAACGTTCTCCAACACACATTTTTTACTTCTACACAAGAGAAGGACTTCCTATTCCCGACCTCAGAGACCTGTGGTGTTGATGGGATTTGAACTCATGACCTCCTCTTTCGTAACAAGCAGGCAGTTAGACAGTCACTCCACTCTTAATCTATGAAACCGTGTATATTTCAGCGTCTGAGAAAGAAGTGAAGGTAAGTGTAGAGCAAGTTCACAGCTCTAGGGTGGCCCTACAGTCTAACTGCAGCTCCTCAAGTGTGAAGAGGACATAAGCTCAAATCCCAGCAAAGCCTTGATGTTCCCTTGTAAAAAGCCTAGTAGTCTAAGTGTGTGATGTGATGGGGGCTGTTCAAACCTACAGATGGGAATAAACAGTAAACGGATTAAGGGGGAGGAGCCAAAGACTAAATGTCTTACTCACTATTTCATCTTAATGAACGATTTTGAGGCTCAGCTTTGTGGGTATTTGACAAATACGCCAATTTGGAAGAAAACAAATCAATTTTTGATAGTGTGATATCTGATATTTGATTATTTCGGATCATACCTGAAATATAAGATCTGATTGTTTCAGAAAATTCGAATTTTGTGAAAATGTTTCATAATTTTATACAAAAGTTATTTATTTATTTATTTATTTTTTACTCTTGAGTAATTGAAATATTTAACCTTTTAAATCTACTCATATAAAATATAAAAATATGACACACACACACATTTTATATATATATATATATATAAAAGAGAGAGCGAGAGAGAGAGAGTAGTATAGAGTCTTCATTTTAGGACAGTTATGTTCTTATAACGTTGTTTATTTAATAAGAAATGATGAATAACTCTATTTTCTCCTTAAAACTCTTGAATCTACTGGAATGTCTTGGTTAATTTGACTCAAACTTTGCTGTTTTCATTTAGTAACATTTGTAAATTTAAGAAAAGTTTTTTAAAGGTATTGAGATACGGAAACATTTTTTGGGTCTCTACGTGTCCTACTCTAGGACTTGGCCTCCATTCCAGAAATGAAAATGTGAGTTAGGAGAAGGTTTGAGTAAAGGAAGTTGAGTTAACTCAGAAAAAGCTGTGAGATTAAAGATACGTTTGGGTAATTATAGAGGATCTTACAGAATAAGATCTCCTGATGATAGAAACTCTAACACTGATGCTCACACCACCGTTTCCTCCCACACTCCCTGTGCAGATCTGGCCTCGTAAATGTCATCAGAAGTGGAGTTTAGGCAGAAGCCTAATAATGACAAAGATGTGCGAAGCAGATAAGCACAAAATGGTGCTCATCTCGAACACCTCAATTAAAGGCAAATCAATGAATACCAATGAGCGGTTTCTGCAGAAGGAACGCCGCCACGTTTTCACACTAATGCCTGCGTGACTGAGTCAGAGAAGTCAGGAAGCGTTCCATTGAAGCCCCACAAGCCAGTCTGTTAGAGAGTTTTCAATCTAAAGTGGGTGTGTGGTTGAGCAGCTAGGTGTACAATGTTTGTTACAGTAGAGCGGCCCCTCGTCATTATTATGGGACAATAAATGGAAATGACCTCAATCATTCTTGCTGACCTCGATATCGAGCCATTATGTTATTTTTAGCAACGAGACCCGATGAGAGTCATCGTCAGACTGACTGGTAGGTATTTAAAAACAGCATTAGTCCGAGGACTTTTCACTTGACATGTCCTAATTTTAGCGTTAGTCTGAGCACTTTTAATTTTTTTAATTTTGGTATTAATCACAGAGCTTTTATAACAACAGCTTTTACTCTTTTATATTTTGTTTACTTAAAATATTTAATGTTATATTGTTTTGTGTTATATATCAATTCTCATATCTGAATATTTTAATTATTAAAAGTCCTCTGGTCTTTAAAAGAGTCTAACTGCATTAATATGCTGTTATATATGGTCTTAAAATGACAATAACAATAATAATAACAATAACTTTCTCTCTCTCTCTATATATATATATATATATATATATAGTCTAAAGTAAATGTAGATTTAATAAAATAAAAGCGATTAAGTTAAGAGTCCAGAATAATGAAGCTATTCATTAAGAATAAAGAATAAAGTAACAATTAAGTGCGTAAATCCTTTTACACTGTATGAACGAAAGTATTGGGACACCTGCTCATTCAATCAAGGGGATTTAGAGTTTCTCCTGCTTTTGTTGGAGAAACTGTCTCTACTAGTCGGGGAAGACTTTCTACGATTCTGGAGCATTGCTGTGAGGATTTGATTGCATTCAACCACAAGCATGTCAGGATGTACTGGATGAACTCCATCACTCCAGAGAACACAGTTTCGCTGCTCCAAAGCTCAATGCTGGGGGGCTTTATCCCCCCCCCGCCTGGCGTTAGACATGGTGCCAACTGTCACACTACCCGGCACCTTGTATGAACTCCTTCTCTCAGAATTCCCGTGTCTCTGACATCATCATCATGGACACAGTTCTTTGTGTTGCTATTTGACCCGTTCACTCAGCGTTACACCAGTGTTACACCAACAGGCTCGTGTTTATCTGCTCCAGAGAGACCTATTCTATTGGCAGTACTTCACTAAAGGGACTAGACAAGCTGTGCAATGTAAAGCAGTTGAATGCATTCATTAGAAGTGGTGTCCACAAATATTTGGACATGATCTAGTAGCTCTACTGCCATTTCTATGTAACACCATGAATGTATTTTAGAATAAAACCTTCAAATGAATGTTATAAAAATGTTTCGGTAATGAATATTTGATATTGAGGTTTAAGGTTGGAGTTGCCGATGAACTGACCTGCAGGCCAATGGGTCCAGGGTCGGAAACCTAGATCACTCATCTCCTTCTGTCCAAACATGCCTTGCTGCCCTCGTGGACCAGGCTCTCCGTCCAGCTCCCTGCAGAAGCTGGAGTGGGCATAGCCATAGGTATCAGAACGGACTCTCCTCAAGTACATGTGTCTTTAACATCTCAGCTAAGGTCTACAGTCCTTACCGCAGGTCCAGGTGCTCCAATCGGACCCTGCAGACCCGCTGGGCCTGGAGGACCCTGGGAATAAAAGAAGCAGAAGTCAGTTACACTCAATAATAAAGTGAAGACATCTGTTTCAAATGATGTCTCTGTCACTGCCCTCATAGTTCTATGCGTCCTTTATGCTTCCTGTGTGTTAAGCAACATTGCAGTGGTCAGGATTTCCCTAAACTATCGAAAACACTGCCCCCGATTTCCAATGTCCTTCATCAGTGCTCTCATACTTCTGGTTGGTAGACTGTTCTCGGTCCAGCAGTGACACTGAGGGGTTTAAACACTCCAGCAGCACTGCTGTGGCTGATACACTCGTACCAGCCCAACACACACTAACACACCACCACCATGAGAATGACCCACCACCCACATAATATCTGCTCTGTGGTGGTCTGTGGAGTCGATCATTGTGAAAGATCAGGGTGAAAGGAGGAATAATGTCTGCAGAGAAACAGATGAACTACAGTCTGGAATTATGGAACCACAAATGTCATAATGTTATGATGGTGCAATCAAATCGTCACACTGTATGTGAAAGCACCCCTGGATGTTTATGGGATGCTGGGGCCTGATCTCGTCCAGACCACCAGGAGTGAGTGTTACACAGCTGGACGGTCAGGCATGTGATCTGAATGGTACAGAAGAGCGATGATGATCCAGGAATGAATGGAGAGATTCTGAAGCACAAACACTCACCTGTTCACCTTTGTCAGCTTTGCTTCCCTTCTGTCAGCTCACTTCCACCTCTCCCTGAAAAACACACAGCACTTATGAAACTGCAGCCCACCGAGCCGGCGCTCCCACACTCGCCCAGCGCCGCATCACAAAACAAAGCATAAATTGGAAACTCAGATGGAGAGATTTGGTGAGTGATTGTTTGGCGTGCTGAGGTGAGATAGTGTAGGCGTGAGGGAAGTGCTGAGAGGAGAAGACACTGAGAAGCGGCTTCACTGTCAATTAAATGATGAACACCAGCTGGGAAAATGAGCAGCCTGTCTGGACCTAGAAGTGTAAAAATGTGTTGACGGACTGAAATTCTTCAACAGTTCGGGAAATTAATTTTTTATGCATCTTCATTTCTCGTTTATGATATAATGCGAATCAGGCCGCGGTTCTTTGTGATTGGACCAGCAGATGAATGGACCAATAAAAATGCTCCAGAATGACCTGGAATAAAGTCTTTCTTTACGCCGAATTCAACTGAAAGTGGTCAGACTGGAGATGCAGTAGAATTATTATAATTATATATGTGCTCATAAATGTCTTTCAGTGATACATGAGAATGAGAATAAAAAACTGAGAGATGAGAAACTCCCGTTCGCCATTTTAAGCGGATGAAAAGAAAGCGATCCCGGCGAGCACGGGGCCCAACACGCAACAAGCGGCACGGGGCCCAACACATAAGCGAGCACGAATTTAACACGCAAGAAACACGAGGGCCCAACACATAACAAGCGGCAGGCCCAACACGCAAACGAGTACGGGCCCAACACGCAACAAAGCGAGCACGGGGCCCAGCACATAAGAAAGCGACACGAGGCCCAACACATAAGCGAGCACGGGGCCCAACGCACATAAGAAAGCGAGCACGGGGCCCACATAAGCGACATGGGGCCACTTTCCATTTCAGCACATAAAGCGAGCACGGGGCCCCACTTTCGCCCCACTTTTGAATGCGTGAATGAAAGAAGCATGGGGCTTATTATTTTTGAACAAGATGAACAAATGAAAAGAATGAGGCGATTCTCCACTTTTGCACTTCTGAACCGACGAATGTAAGGAACACGGAGAGCCGTCCTTCTGTTGAATGTACACAACGAGCACCATTTAACACCTCTATTGCAGTGTCACGTTGGTTTTCTTCGTGTGACTGTATTAAGAGAGATTCCCAGTTTATGATGAAGATGAATCGGGACGGTGTTGCTGTAGCTGAAACTCAGCAGTTCAGAACTATTACAGCAAGTGAAAACCTGGTACTGACGGTGTTTCTTATTGAAGCAGGGTTCTGTAAAGCTACACATTAACTGAGTCAGACTGAGTCAGACTGACTCGTGGTAAAATGTGAGATTTGATGCAATCCTTTCCTAAAGACTCGCACTCGAATGGAATGGTTCTGAAAGCAGAGCTTTCCAGAAATTCCAGTTTCAAAGTGGGCACATAACCCCCCCCATATGCCAGTATCGAGCCAGTTGGCACAGTGGTGTCCCTCCTGATGGAAGACTGTGTCAGAGGAAGATAAAATGGAGCCGGTCGTTCACTTTCCTGCCCTGCTCTAATGAGATTTAAGGCTGCCTTATTGCTGCTGATGATGATGATGGATACAAGGCAGGCGGAGGCGGAGGCAGGATGTGTTGTGCCGGGTGGTCCGAGTGCGTGCAGTGATGAAGGTGATTCACGGATGTGATGGAGTGCGATGGGTGACTCAGAGTGAAGCGGTGAGCAGCGAGCACAAGGCGACAGAGGGCAATGGAGCGACTGGCTCATACTGGTATCTGCTGGACTGACCTTGTCACCGTCCTCTCCGGGTGGTCCCTGAGGTCCAGGGGGACCTGGCAGACCTACTGGACCTTGGACTCCATCACGACCAGCTGGACCCTGAGGCCCTTTCTCTCCCTGAACAAAATCAGACGCATATTTTTAACTCAAAGTAGAAACTGAATAACAGAATTAACAAATCATTAATTATTGAAAGTAGTTCATTATAATTCATACTGGATGCTGGATAGTTAAGAGTCGATACTGAACAACTCAGATACTGAATAATTCATAGTGGATACTGAATAACAGTAGATACTGAATAATTCATAGTGGATACTGAATAACAGTAGATACTGAATAATTCATAGTGGATACTGAATAACAGTAAGAAATATGAATAATTCATAGTGGATACTGAATAACGGAATACTAAGATAATTCATAATTGGAAACTAAATAATAAATTAGATACTAAATAAATGATATTGGTACTTACTAACTCATGTGAATACAGATAATTCATAACAGTGTACTTTTCAGATAACTCATAGTGGATGAGTGAATAGTAGGGGCATTGAATAATTCATAGTGGATATAACTTGTATTGAATGCTGAATAATTCACAGTAGATGCTGAATAATTCATAGTAGGTGCTGAATAATTCATAGTGTGGATACTGAAGAACTCATACTGGATTCTGGATAATTCACAGTGGGTACTGAAGAATTCATAGTGGATACTGAAACAAATCATACTGGATACTGAATAATTCACAGTGGGTGCTGAATAATTCATAGTGGATACTCAATAACTTGTATTAGATACTGAATAATTCACAGTGGGTGCTGAATAATTCATAGTGGATACTCTATAACTTGTATTAGATACTGAATAATTCACAGTGGATACTGAATAACAGTAGATACTGAATAATTCATAAGTTAGTGAATAAATCATAGTGGTTACTAACAATTCTAGACAGTAAATAACATCACAGACACTGAATAATTCCCAGTGGATACTGGATAATTAATAGTAGATACTGAATAATTCATAATGGATACTGAATAAGGGTCGTGATTAGGGAGTGCATAGCACACATAGCATGTGTGACCAAAGCTCTCCTGCTCAGAGTCTCAATAGTCTATATTTATAAATGTTGTATGAGCACTATTTGACACAATACTTACAGGAGCACCTTTCTCTCCAGCTGGTCCTGGGGGTCCCTGAGGCCCAGTGCGTCCCGGAAGACCAATTGGCCCAGCAGGTCCAGCAGCACCTCTTTCACCAGGTGAACCCTACAGATGTACCACACATTACAACTGAGTAATTAGTACCCCAACCAGACATCTTACTATGGAATGTTGCATTAACAGAACTCCGAGTGCAGGTACCAGCATCGGGAAAACTAACTACAGGTATCGACCATCCCTGCGGGCCAGGACAGACAGCTTTAATCAAAGCCTGGAAGGAGATGTTTCTGAACTGTCAGATTCAGATATAGCCACTGCTGGCAATACGTCTTCAGGGATCGACTGGACAGCTGGGGGAGGTTTGGCTCTTTGACAGGTTAGTGTGTGTGTGTGTGTGTGTGTGTGTGTGTGTGTGTGTGTGTGTGTGTGTGTGTGTGTGTGTGATGGCTTAAAACAACAGTTTTAATGTCCATTTACAGCAGTTTTGTGTACACTGGTGGTGAAACTGAAACAGGCATTGCCATTCTGAGCTGTGTAGGGAACGTTGATGGTGGGAAAACAGTGGAGAATGTGGAATTCCTCACCTGAACCATCGGCTATTGGTTTCATAACGTTCTGTGAGGAGCTTTCAGAGGCTGGGATGTCTGCTTCCATTCACCACCCATAAGATATTCTAGGTGCTCTCACACAAGACCTTCAGACCATCGGTCTGGACCAAAACAGCAGGTGGGAAATGAACCAAAGACCAAAATATTGGTCGGACCAAAAGAATTGGTGTTGGTCAGATCAACGCAACCATGGGTTGGTACGTTTACAGTGTGAAAACACTTTGGATGGTTTGAACCACGGGACCGATTAAAGGAAGCTGAGGCACAGATCATCATCCATTAGACAACAGAAGATGAAAGTGAACCGGTGTTGTGCCGCGCTGGTGATGCTACTGTCTGCTGTAACTGTGGATCAACCCTCATTATGAGCATGAACTAAAGGAATCCGAGGGTGATCTGTTGCCCTCGAAGGGAGTCAGAACACCCCATCAGATGCACACCTCTACAAACCAATCAATGGGTGGGTCCACATGTGCACCATAATCTGATAACAGAACGTCAGATGTTGTCACTAATCCGATTTAAAGGGTGGAGTGTTTACATACATTTAGGAAATCGGACAAACTCCAGCTTTACGTGAGTCAGATTTCCACTCTGCCAGCAGTCAGCCACAGATGGGTCCCTACTGGTTTCCATATTGGTTTGACTGGGCTCAGCTGGAGTCTGGATTATGCTGTGCACATGCAGGGAAATCTGATTACTGAGCTCCAATCCAGCTCCCTTCATCGGATTTCTTATTCAGATTTCCAGACTCCAGTGTGAGAAACGGAGAGCGTGCTGTTTACGCGAGCAGTGATCAGTCTGATTATGATCAGATCATATCAGATTATCGAGTGCATGTCGTCAAGTGGAGGCGGACACAGCTGAAGTGGGCGGCGACAGGACGCAGTAAAGTCCGTTGGTGTGTCGATAAATCAGGACAAATGGGTGAAAATGTTCGGACCTCGGTTCTGACCTTAGTCCGAACCCCTCAGGATGACTCTGGTTTGAACCAGTTGAAATTCTATGCATTGGCCAGACTGTTCGATGCCAGACTGCTATTATTATTATGTGTGTGTGTACAGGCGTGCATCGTTCACACACTCCGGCCGAGACAGGATGACTCAGCCGTTGGGACGATCAAACCACGCTTGTGCCACAGAACTAATGATCAATTATTTAAGAATGGTGAGCCAACCATGTCATACTATCATTAATTACTCTCTCTCTCTCTCTCTCTCTCTCTCTCTCTCTCTCTCTCTCTCTCTCCCTCTCTCTCTCTCTCTCTCTCTAAACTTTCATTTATAGACTAGTGCATCTTCATACAAATGCAAATGCCTCCTCTATCGAGCTGACACGGCCGAATTTCAAAGTCTTCTCAATGACTCTTCAGCCATGCGCTCTAATCTGCCGCCGGCCTGTCAGACCCTTAAAAAGAGCAGCAATTATGGGCTGACAATGCTTATCTGCTTCGCTTAAAAAGAGAAACGAATCTGTTAAGAGCAGAACGTCTTTTTAATCCAGGAGAGCCTTGAACGCGGCGGCCCGTCGTGTCAGAATGACTTGGCAGCCGTGGTGTAAAACATCAGGAGTCTGTAATTACGTGTGAATTTGGCGTAAAAATGAGAAGAAAATGAAAAAAAAGAAGCTTTCTATTATTCTAGAGGATGAAAACTGACCTCTAGTGGAGAAGAGAGAAACGTTAACAGTGAAGCCCAATACAGCATCTCTCATTCAGCTGGATTTTGATTGTGTGTGTGTGTGTGTGTGTGTGTGTGTGTGTTACTGAAGATAAACACATCCTCTAAAGCCTTAATGGTGCTAGAGAGCCATTTCTCAACCTCCCCCTCGTTCCAAGTGATGCACCCTCAGACTCCTAAATATTGAATGCAGCTTTTGGAGGAAAGAGATGTTTCACATCGGTGTGTCACGCAACCATGGCAACCGTGTACTTACAACAGGACCAGGAGGACCCTGAGGACCCTCGCCTCCTTTCAGACCAGGCGGACCCTGCAGAAAGAGAGACAGAGAGACAGAAAGACAGAGATCACGTTAGCTGAAGCACAGTCACCGTAATCCTCAGAGTGATTCAAACATCAAGGTCATCAAAGCTTTGCAGGTTTAAGGGCGGCTTTAATACAAATGAGTATGTTCTCCTTCTCGTTTACAGGACCTGACCATATTAGGGTGTTTATGATCGAGATGTTCTTTAATAAAGCTCTGGAGTTCTTGGGGAGGACACCACATCTATGCGTTGCACTGTCGAGCTTTAAACCCCCTTTGGATCTTAAGTGCTTTGATCTGTGCTTTTAACAGCAGTATGGAAACATCAGATCCTTAATTAGGAAAAAGCTGCTCTTCATACCAGGTATGTCAACATTAGTCCAGCGAGGAACCTTCAGATTTAATAAATAAGATAAAAAAATAAAGAAATTAATTAAAAAAAAAGCTGTTGTACAAAAACTGGAATCTGCCAATGCATGGCTGGCAATCACTGGTCTGGACTAGCTGACCAGCACACTGTGGAATAATTAGGGCTGGTTCTTCTGGGACCAGTAGAGCACTCATAGAAAACCAGCTATGGAGCTATGGCTGTTCTGTGTAAATAATTCTGGATGAAGACCAAGAC
The DNA here is from genome assembly GCA_034509495.1 of Acestrorhynchus altus. Taxonomy (NCBI): domain Eukaryota; kingdom Metazoa; phylum Chordata; class Actinopteri; order Characiformes; family Acestrorhynchidae; genus Acestrorhynchus; species Acestrorhynchus altus. The sequence continues at coordinate 36,717,687 of CM067507.1, forward strand.
CAAAATCACTTTCAGACTTCCATTCAAGTTCCCAGTGACCAGCTCCAATACAACGGCAGACAGACGCCTGTGCCGGACAACATCCCACTGAGTGGGAAAGTTTCTCTCAGACTGGAATTTGAAGCTGTGGTCTGCAGATCATGGAGGTATCCCTTTAGACTTGAAGGATCAATATCTCACAGCTGCTCAGAATGCAGATAGAACCTTACGGCTCCAAAATATCCGTCACGCAAAAAAGTAGTCCAAAAACCCTATGTCCAAACAGCAACTTTACAGGTGAAGAACAAAACGTTCTATAGCACTGCTGTGAGGATTTGATTGCATACAGCAATAAGAGTGAAGTCATGAACTCCTCAACTCATCTCAAAGTGCTGGATGGAGCTCCATCAATCCAGAGAACACAGTTCCACTGCTCCACGGCTCAATACTGGGGGCTTTATACCCCTAAAGTCCACACCTGGCATTAGACACGGTGCCAGTAATGCTGTACTTGAGTCGAACTGTGCCTTAGTTAATCTAATATTTTAGGATATTAATAAAATATCTGAGTCAGGTTCCAGTCTGTTAATAGAACGGCCACTAGGGGCAGGAGGAAGAGGGTACTTGCAAAGTGCCAATAACATTAAAAGTTTCTAAAGAAAGCAAGGTGTCCCTGAGGGCTGTGCGCCGGTAGTGTATCTCACAGTGAGTCATATCCTCTCTGCACTCCTCTTCACAGCCGTTTACAGTAACACGCTCTGAGCTGGCTGTCAGCAGCCACCCGGGAGATAACCCCCGCCATCTGAGGACACTGCATTCATTCTGCTCTTCCATATCTTTTAATCTACAGCTACAGAGCTCATCAGTGCTGCGCTGTCCTGGATTCATCTCGCCTCACAACACCCAACTGGCCTTGAAGCAGCGTTGACTGGCTCTGCTGGGACTCACAGAGAACCATACACATACATGTTTATTAATATGATCAAACAAAAGTACGAGAAGTGTTTAATGCTAAACTGATTGGAGGTACGATGGTATCCATGGTGACCGGTTGACTGGTGCCGGATGGTTGCTATATAGGCCAGGTAGTTTCTGTGGAGTGTTTATAGGATGTGGTTCCTATGGTATTCCACGTGGTTGCAAGGACGTCCCTATGGGATTATTCGATGGTTGCTAGGTTGCAGCACAATGATTAACAGCTAAATCCCATGGTATCTAAGGTGGTTGTTGGATTGTTGCTGGGTGGTTTCTTTGGTGTTTTAATAGGATGTGGTGCTGATGTTTTTCCACATGGTTGCCAGGATATCTCTAAGATGTTTCTAGGTAGCTGCTAGGTTGTGGTAGTTGCCAGGTATTGTTACCAGGATGCCATGGTATCTAAGGTGCTTGTTGGGGTGCTGCTGAATGGTTGCTGTGGTATTCCAGGTAGTTTCGTTAGTGTTTCTGTAGGGCGTGGTTACTAGGGTATCCTAAATGGTTGTTAGAATTTGTCTAGGACATTGTTAAGTGGTTGGTAGGTGGTGGCACAAGTTTAGGTAACTGGTTGCCATGGTATCCAAGGTAGCTGGTTTTCATGGTATCTGCGTATGTGGTTGCTAGGTTGTATTGATAGTTGGTTGCTATGGTATCCACAGAGGTTGTTATGGCATTGCTGAATGGTTGCTATAGTACACCATGTAGATTCCCTTCTCTGTGGTTGCTATGGTAATCCATATAGTTGAAGGGACATCCCTAGGATGTTTTTAGGTGGTTGTTAAGTTGTGTGATTGAAGATCATCCACTGAAACGCAACTGGAAACTGGAAACCAGCCAATCATTTTGAAGGTGCTCATTACTGGGATGTTAGTAAATATATAATCCACTATATGGGCAAAAGTATTGGGACACCTGCTCATTCACTGTTTCTTCTGAAACCAATGGAATTAGAAGGAGTTTCTCCTGCTTTTGTTGGAGTAACTGTCTCTATCGTTCAGAGAGGACTTTCTAAATTCTGGAGCATTGCTGTGAGGATTTGATTGCATTCAGCAACAAGTGTTAGTGAGGATGCTGGATGATCACCACCCCACCTCATCATCAACTCCACAAATCATCCAAAATCAGAAGTACTGGATGGAGCTCCATCGTTCCAGAGAACACAGTTCCACTGCCCCACAGCTCAATGCTGGGGGGCTTTATACCCCTATGGTCCACTCCTGCTATTAGACATGGTGCCCACAGGTGCAGCTTTTGAAGAGTGTCCACAAACTTTTGCACAGATTGTGTAAAAATGTACAATATGTTTGTTTTAAATTTGAATCTCATAAAATTGGAAGCTTTTCTAAGGTGTTTCTAAATGAGTGTCAGTGTTGTTACGTGATGTTATCGTACTCTCTCGGTGGGCACCAACACTTTGGGGTCTTTACTTGAACAGTGCTGAAGCAGACGTGTGTGTTGTGCTCTGCGGTGAGGGAGTGTGTGATGCTGGTTATTTGCATTTGTGTGTTCTGTGGGGGGGTTGTATTATCTGCCTCTGAAAATGAGTCCGAGGAACTGAGCAGAGGAAACACCTGAGTCAGCAAGAGTGTGAGCGAGCGAGGGAGTGAGTGAGCGAGCGAGAAAGTGAACGAGACAATGAATGAATAAATAGTGAGTCAGTGAACAAGTGAGTCAACAACAGAGTGAATGAGTGAACCAGGGAAAATGTAAACGAGTGAATGGATGGATGGATAGAGCATAGAGGTGAAGTGAACATGTGAATGAGTGAGGTGAGCAAAGTGAACGAGTGAATAAGTGAATGAGCAACTGAGTAAATAAATCAGTGATGACATGAAAGAGTGAATAACTGAAGGAGGGAAAGAGTGGCATGATGAATGAATGGTGGGTGTGAATGGGCGAAGGAGTGACTGAGTGAGGAAGGTAAGGACTGAGCACTAGGTAGAGTGCAGGTACAAACCAGTGTGTGTGTGTGTGTGTGTGTGTGTGTGTGTGTGTGTGTGTGTGTGTGTGTGTGACCACTGTATGACTAAGTGAGAGTGGCTGTTAATTTATTTAGTACATTTTATCCCTTCTTTCGCTCTATTTTCTGTTTCAGACCCTCTGCTTCTCTGCTGGTCTAAACTGTGAGTTGGGGGCTCCAGCGTTGGTCATCTGCTGCAGTAACGGTCAGTGCAGTCCGGTAACTCAGGCAGTATGAAGGGTTATCTTTAACTGTAATACGAGCACTGTTGGTTAATTCTAATATAAATGCATTATAAAGCTCGGCTCGGCTCGGCCCGACAGCACATTATAATACAAATGGCTTCATTATAAAGCAGTTCATTCTCACTCACTCACTCACTCACTCACTCACTCACTCACTCACTCACTCACTCACTCACTCACTCACTCACTCACTCACTCACTCACTCACTTACTCACTCACTTACTCACTTACTCACTCACTCACTCACTCACTCCACTACACTACACTGCACTGAGAGTGACGGTGTCCACCTGTGTGCGGGTGACGGTACAGTACAGCTGTTCCCCTGTTCCTCTGTTTATAAAGCTTTAATTAAAGGTATAAGTCTATATAGGAGTGACCAACAGAAGGTACTGAGGTTATGTTTGTTGTTGATTAGTGTTTGAAAGGTTGTAAGGTATCCAAGGTGGCTGTTACGGTGTTTCTGTGTGGTATTCCAGGTATATGTATTTCTAGTAGTGACAAGTAAGGGTTACTTGGGTATGATTACAACAGGTGGCTGCTATGGCATCACTGGGAAGATGGTGTGGGTATGTGGTTGTTACAGAATTCCAGGTGGCTGCAAGAAGGATTACTATGGTATTCCAGGCGGCTCCTCAAGTATCCCTGGGAAGTTGTTAAATGGTTGCTATGGTACTGTAATATGGTTGCTGTCACTTAAGCAAAATGAATAAAACAAGCATTGATTATTGTGTGTGTAGAAGGAAAGGGGTTTGGTATTCCAGCTGGCTGTTAGGGTGTGTGTGTGTGTGTGTGTGTGTGTGTGTGTGTGTGTGTGTGTGTTTGTCTGGTAGTCCAGCCACTTTCAGGGATGAGAGGGTGTAAATCGCAGCTTTAGAAAACATTCAAGAGCTCTCTCGCGCTCTCTCTCTCTCTCTCTCTCTCTCTCTCTCTCTCTCTCTCTCTCTCTCACACACACACACACACACACACACACACACACACACACACTCAGTGACCTTGGGCAGCTTCGTCTTCAGCTCCTGATTACCAGCTTTTTCATGTTCATTCCTTATTAACTAAACACCAAAACTGCAATAAATAAATAAATAAATACACAAACAAACAAATCGCTTCCTCCCGCCACTCAGAGGGATGTATTAGCATAATGCATTCCCCACTGCAGTGAAATCCAGTGCGCTGATTGGAAAGAGTGGGTTTTTTTTTCCGTAATTGGTAACAGGCCCCCCTGAAGCCCCTCGGAGAGTGCTGTAGTGGAGCACTGCGTGTTAATGAACTAATGCAGCAGTGAACCTTCCTGCAATCCCACACCCATGAATGTGTGTGTGTGTGTGTGTGTGTGTGTGTGTGTGTGTGTGTGTGTGTGTGTGTGTGTGTGTGTGTGTGTTGGCTCACCGCTGCTCCAGGAAGTCCTCTCTCTCCTGGGAATCCTCTCAGTCCAGGTGGTCCATCTTTACCAGCAGGACCCGGAGGACCTGGGTCTCCCTATAGATGTTCAGACACACAAGGTTAATGCACATATTTTTCACATGTTCACAATGTAACTTTAGAAAATAAAATGATATCAACCATAACATTGTTTCTACATTAAAGGGCTATAATTTCAGACTGTAGTTCATCTGTTTCTCTGCAGACTTTATTCTCCTCCTTTCACCCTGATCTTCAATGATCAGGACCCCACAGGACCACCACAGAGCAGCTATTATGTGGGTGGTGGGTCATTCTCAGCACTGCAGTCACATTGACATGGTGGTGGTGTGTTAGTGTGTGTTGTTCTGGTACGAGTGGATCAGACACAGTAGTGCTGCTGGAGTGTTTAAACCCCTCAGTGTCACTGCTGAACGGGGAACAGTCCACCAACCAGAAATGTCCTGTGGGCAGCGTCCTGTGAGCACTGATGAAGGACTAGAGGACGACCAACACAAACTGTGTAGAAACAGATGAGCTTCTGTCTCTGACTTTACATCTACAAGGTGGAGCAAGTAGCGAGTGGTCTACTGCTGTGGTTTTCCTCCATCTCTGCCATTTGTGTATGTGGTGGTCAAGGGCATTCCGGTGCCTTCAAAACATGACCCTTGTTTCAATAAAGACAACGGATAAAATTTGGGTACATAAGGGTCAGACGTGGCCTGGTTTGGGAACCCGCTTTATGACGGGAAGGTTGCCAGTTTGATTTCATAAACTGGTAGGACGTGACTGAAGTGCCCTTGATCAAGGCTCCCCAACTGCACCCTGTGCACCATGGATGAGGCTGCCCACTGCTTCGATTTTAGTCTCCTCTTCTCAATTTCCTTTTTTTTCATCGCAATTTGGACAATTTGAACCAAATTCATCATAAAATAACTCCTCTTCTTCTCCTCTTACAGGCGATGATGTGATCTCCTCTTTCCTCCCAGCTTCTCTGCTTGAGTCTGAAATAAGTCCTTTAAAACTGCAGCATGATTTCGCTCTTGCTGGCAACGGCGCTGGATTCTAAGGGCGAATGATAATCGAAACAAACCAAATCCAATTAAACTGCGAACGGAGAGGAACAGTGGAAATGGAGCATCTGTCGCTGAGCAGTTATGAACCGTACGAGATGACTGGGGCCTCTGGAGAGTTCTACTGGGTATAGCCCCTCCATAGCTCTGACTGGTGATGGACAGCTGGCGTGGATGGAGGAGATTGAGCTAGTTAGAGTGCCTCCGATTGGGTGGCAGAAGAAATTGAAGAGCAGTGGGCGACGAAGGGCACTGAAAGGAATTCAGCTGGGTGTTGAAAAGGTGCATGCACTCCAAAAACGGCCTCCATCTACTTTCAATTTGCACTCCATTTAAGGGACAATTCAGCCCATTCTCCATAGCAGAGCTGCCGAAAACCCAAGAGCAGACCACCACACTGAAGACCACTGAAGGTGAAAAGCTATTCTGTGAAGCTTATTTTTTCTCATATAAAGAAATGTTCAGTTGTGGGGCTTTTGTCCATCCCGGTAGTAGCTCAGTGAAGCTGGGAGGAAAGGGCAGATTCTGATCTTTAACGGCCAATTACGTAACAGTTAGTTGCAGCTGTGAAAGCTGATTGGCTGCGAACCATTGTAATGTCATTTCGCCCCAACAGCATGTTTATTGGTCCAGGAAGCCCCGGGAGGTGGAGCTGCCAGTTTCTCACTGGCCTGCCCTGATTCTGAGTCAGCTGCAGAACTTAGAAAGACTCTAACAGAAGATTTAAAAACCTGATCTGGTCTGAGCGTGTAGTAGTTCAGGGAAAACGAATTAACAAGATGACAGTGTTGTAACTTTCTAACCCCGTAACTAATTGCAAACAGCATCTACTGGGATGAAACCCTCAACCTCGTAGGTAACCATCAGGTTGTACATGCAGGTCAGGACTAAAAGTGAGTGCACTTCACCTTAGCGCCCTCCTTTCCTCCTGCACCTGGAAGTCCTTGCTCTCCAGGAGGTCCTGGGGGTCCAGGGTGTCCTCTTTCACCAACAGGACCGGTTTCTCCGGTTGGACCCTGTCAGAACACCACAGAGACACATGAATTCTCCCATCAATCAGCTCGTTTACAACACATATTATATTGTAGGGACGTCCTAACTGATCTGAGACCTTAATATGCAGTATCTGCTCGTGAAATAGGGCTGTTTATGTAATAATCAGTGGTATAAGCAGTCACTTAGTACTAATAATAATATGTATTTTAGTGTTTTAGGTTGATGTTTCATATCAGTCGTGATGTGGCCAGAACAATCATAAAATATAAAGAGCATAAAGAGGATAATATTGAAATTAAATTTGATTTGGGTGGAATTCCTCTTCAAACTATCCCTGAATCAGCTGTAATATGTGACTTCCCTCGGCTTCCCTAATAAACAACCCACAATGAAATCTCACCTGAGGGCCGACAACACCTCCAGGACCGGGAGGACCTGTTTTTCCTTGGAAACCCTGCCGGAAAATGAAGGAGTGATTAAACAGTAAGGGAACGTCTTTAAACCCATTCAGCTATGATGGGCTCCAGCACTGATGTAACGTGCGAAGGTGTTTCACTGCAGCTAAATAATCACCGTAGAGATGAATCAGGAGAAGGAATCTGAAGGAATCTAGTGACACTGAAGACACACATGCGATACACTCGAGCAGCGTGCAGACAGAGTGATATACTGTACCTGATTAACCCGGAAATGAGGCAAACACTTGAATCAACACTTCAATGCATCACATGTATGCTTACTTTTTAGCTCTGTACCACCTGATTGCACAAATATTCGATATTTCAAATAATCAGTATTAAAATATCACATCGGATTCTCAGGATATGGTGTCCGTCAAGTCCTTAAGACATACAGTCTAAATCATAAATTCAGGAAATATCTCAAACATAAAATGACTCAAATATCAGCCTTTCTGTCTCCACTGATGCAGATATCATCGAGAAGACAATAAATGAATAAATAAATATTTAAATTTAAGATTTAACATCTCTTTCAATTAACATCTAGTTTGACAATAATTATTTAATTAACTTTTAAAATAAAATAAGGAAAAATTAACATTTTAAGCTCATCTGACAAATATCGTTTTGGCATTGATAGTTCAGTGGATGATTTAGACGATTTTTTTATTGATTTAAAATAAAAATATTTAAACGTATTAAATAATAAAATCAAATCAAATCAAATACAAAGCCTGTGTATCTGACACATATCAGAATTATGGAATGTGACCCACCGACTAACACTTCAGACGATTATTAAAAAAAGCTTTCCTGACAAATATCCACCTTGTGGCATTAAACCCACCTAAACATAGTAGATTATTTAGATCATTTATTATTAAAATTAAATAAAATACAATCAATTTGAGTCAATTATTAAAACATGTTAAGTTTATTCACATTTTATTGAACCGTGTACACGTATGTGTGTGTATTATTTATGTATGTGTGTGTATTATATCACGGAACATTGTAACGTCCCTCATACAACCCTGTAACGCCCCCATTTCTCCTCGTGACATCATCAAAGACTCTTTGATCATACGGTTCATACAGAGGTCAGATTCTCTTCCCTTTTTTCTAATTATTAAACCATTTTTACTCTCAGATCTTCTGAAAGTCAGTGTTTCAACCCTGTTCCTGTTTAAGATCTAAGAGGAACAGACCTTCGCAGAAGAACAATGTGATTTATTAAAGGTATTAAAGTACAGAAACACCCAATAAAGTATTGTTTAAAACACGGGGTTGAGTGGACACCTCTTCCTGAGAACGACGTGCAGTCGTTCATCTTATTAATAATGTTTTTATGAAACTGTGTGATGTTTAATAAAGTGTGTCTGAACTGAAATGGTAATTAAACGTCACACCATGTTGGCATTTATTTGCATACAGTTTACTTACGGGTGTCGCCTCATCGCTCTGCGTGCTCTGATTTGAGATTCACATTCACGTCTTTCTTCCAGACGAATGATGTGTTATGTATCACAAATCAGGACACAGCAATCACGATAGGGAAGGAACACACGACCCAGAGGTCAATCACATGACCCCTGAGGTCAGGCTGTAATAACAGGGTTAGAAGAGGTGCACGCTATACAGATGACAACATCAGACAATGTGGATCTGAAAACGAGCTGGAAATCATTCCGTTAAACTAGGAAATGAATGTTAGTGTGGAGAAACAGCAGGGTGAGGCCAGGAAAGCTAACTCAGGAGTCTAGTGCAAGGAATGGTACGTCCAGTGGTGGAGGTTTTCCCATTCGCAAATTCCACAGGACAGCAGGAAGGAACCGAGGGCCAAAGGCCAGCACGGTGTGTTCATCCCCCAGCACTAATACTCCCTATAAACCTGCCAATTACAGGGTAAGCTGAAGCAGGTGTGCTGAAGCATGAATGTGTAGGCGGAGTTTGATGCCTGCTGGTAATTATGGTACTGTAAACACCACAAAACAACAAGACCAGCTGCAAATGGGACAGATGTTCGTACAGGAGAACAGCCCGTACCTACATTTACAGCATTTATCTGATTTTTATCCAAAGCACAAGAATGAAGTCTTGTCCAAGTGTATGCCTATTGTGATAATTAACTGTTATTAACACACACACACACACACACACACACACACACACACACACACACACACACACACACACACACACTTCAGGTTGAACAAAACCAATGGGCGTAGGACAATTCAAATTAAACCCACTATTACTTATTCACTATTATTACTCTAATGCCCCTAGTATAGACCATTTTGGACACTTTTATAACCCATTAAGGACCCTACTAAAGCACATCATAGACCCTACAATAGCCCAGTAAAGACCCTTCTATAGTCCATTATGGAGCCTACTATAGTCCATTATAGACCCTACTATAGGCCATTATAGACCCTACTATAGCCCATTATGTAGCTTACTATAGTCCATTATAGACCCTACTATAGCCCATTATAAACCCTTCTATAGCCCTTTATAGACACTACTATAGCCCATTATAGACCCTACTATAGCCCATTATGGAGCCTACTATAGTCCATTATAGACCCTACTATAGCCCATTATAGACCCTACTATAGCCCATTATAGACCCTTCTATAGCCCATTATAGAGCCTACTATAGCATTAATGTGAGCACATTAGGCATTATGACAGTTATATTGTTTTAGTTTTGTTATTTAAAAAATGAATAATTGTACGTTAAAAGGGTAAAATGGCAATAATATGGTTGACCGTAATTATTTCTGGGACAATATATTCATTCATTCATTCATTTTCCAAACCGCTTATTCCTGAATAGGGTCACGGGTGAGCCGGTGCCCAGCCGGCAACTCTGAGCGCAAGGGCGGGAAACAACCCTAGACAGGGCGCTAATCCATCGTAGGGCACACACATGCACACACACATCCACTAAGGGCCACTTTAGCGTCACCAATTCACCTATCATGCATGTCTTTGGACTGTGGGGGAAACCGGAGTACCCGGAGGAAACCCACGCGAACACGGGGAGAACATGCAAACTCCACACAGAAACTTCCCAGCTCACCCCACCTGGGGATTGAACCCAGGTCCTTCTTGCTGTGAGGCAACAGCGCTATCCACTGCGCCACCGTGCCGCCCTGGGACAATATATTGTCCACATATTTTTTTCTCTCGTGACAGATGTAATGAACGGCAAACAAAACAATTACAGCTCACTTATGACCGTGATTTCACAGATATTGCACCTGTTTAAAGAGCTGACACCGCAGCAGCCTGTACGTGTGTGTATGCTGTGATCTGTCCCATTTACAGCTGTGTGTTCATTGGATCTAATGAGCTGATACAGCTCCACCCTTGAACCGATGAGCTGAATCAGAGATTACAACCCTACACCCTGCCTCACACCAGACAGAGCTTCTAGAGGAGTTTATCACTCGCTCCTGAAAGTGACGAACAGGCACCTCTCAGCCAAGCGATTAATACAACATCTGAACAGATCACGCAAAAACCTCCTAAATCCCACAGCCTGTTAAAGCAGTGGGGCTAAATCCGGCTCTTGGAGTACCCCGTACGGCACGGTGTTTTCTGCATTCTAACACACAATCCAGCTACAACAGCATGAAAATGAATCTGTCTATCCTGTCTAAACTTTGCTGAATCCCATTCAACTCTAATGTCTCTAATTAACACTGTAAATGTAGGTATTGTGATATACACTGAGGAGGAGGAGCTACAGTCTCTCATTAGGGTGAATATTAACTCTAAATGTAGGTATTGTGATATACACTGAGGGAGGGCTACAGTCTCTCATTAGGGTGAATATTAATAACTCTAAATGTAGGTATTGTGATATACACTGAGGAGGAGGAACTACAGTCTCTCATTAGGGTGAATATTAATAACTCTAAATGTAGGTATTGTGATATACACTGAGGGGAGGAGCTACAGTCTCTCATTAGAGTGAATGGGATTTCTAACAGTGTTTAGTGGACAGAGTCAACGAAACAAAGCTAATTAACCGATAATCATGGACTGGGTGTGTTAAAACAGAAAACACTCAATAGAAATCTGAAGTTGGAACTATTTCTGTGTGTGTGTGTGTGTGTGTGTGTGTGTGTGTGTGTGTGTGTGTGTGTGTGTGTGTGTGTGTGTGTGTGTGTGTGTGTGTGTTCAAATGGAGCTGGCGGTCAGTCAGGCCTGGGCTCCACTAACTCGCTCAGACTCTCAAGAGACACAGCCCTCCAGGTGCTGGAGATGAGGCAGGGATGAGTGTATAGATTTGTCTCACACTCCCACACCCGGCCGGAGCGTCTGTTAGAGCCTGAATGCCGCGGGACTCCTGTCTGAGCGCCAGCCATGAAACACACACTAAAACCCTGGACATATACTCACCGTCTCTCCTCGCTGGCCAGGGTGACCGGGCAACCCATCCTTTCCAGGTGGTCCCTAATGAAGAGGCAAAAAGAGACAGGAGTCCGTTTATAACAGCGAACGTGTTACAAATCGAATGCTTTAATACATCACATAAGACCACGTCCCGCATAAGAAGGTGAACAGACTCAATTATGGCCGCAGTTAATGTGGATTTAACTGAAACGGCGATCATTTTCTGACCGTGTGACTGCTGCCGGCTGGACATTTTTGGTTTAAGGCTATTTTGGTTTCGTTAATATGCACAATCACACTCTTCAGCTCAGACTTTAAACATTATTCATTCATTTCGTACATCTAGTAGTTCCAAAATATCAACTGCAGGCATTACAGGACTTTAAATATTTAAAATCTATTGAAGCCTCCGTGAGAAGCTATTTCTTCATAACTTTACAACGAGGGAACTTTTTCAGTGTTTTCTTGTTTCTTATACATAATAAAAATGCCCTTACGCACGAGGCAGTTTTATGAATATTAATAAGGCATTAATAACACCAACACTCAAGATAACAACTGCTACACTCACACCTAGGGACGTTACTGATACTCTAACCTTATATTCCACTTCAATGTAATTATCATAATTAATAATGTACTTACAGGGGGGCCCTTCGGTCCTGGGAAGCCAACGGGTCCCTGGGGCCCTTGAGGTCCCTGGAGAGAAGACAAAAGGAGACATTTAGCAAAGAAAACACATTTTCTCCAAAACTACAAGCTCAGACTGTTCAAGCTGAATGAAAGCTACTTAGACTACTTAACAGCCTGCTTTTAAAGAGCATGCAGCCACTGATCCTAAAGCAGGACTCCGGCATTGGAGGATCAGAGCACTGCGCAGCTTAGTAACACACCTGATTCAGCCGGTGGAGGCCAGACCACATTAGTGTGTGTGAGGGTGTCAATGTGTTTCGTTGTGTTGTTATACAATAAGAACGCAGCAGAGAATCGAGATCGAGTTGTTTGGTATTGAAACAGAATCAAGAAGAACATGCTATTGGTGGTGCTCTCGTGTTACCATAGAAACAGGTCAATCTCTCACAGTGAGAGTTCGCCAGGCTCAAGTACAGCCTCCAAATATGGTGGAGGTAGTTTCACACGCTCTCCCATAATCACATACACTGTATGGTCAAAAGTATTGGGACACGTGTTGTCTTCTGAAATCAAGGGTGTTTGTTGGAGTAACTGTCTCTGCTGTCCAGATTTTGGAGAATCGCTGTTAGGATTTGATTGCATTCAGCAACAAGGGCAAGAATTAGTGAGGTCAGGGTGTTGGATGCCCATTTCAACCCCCACTCCTCAATTCATCCCTTCCACAAGTACTGGCTTTATACCCCTCTAGCCCATGCCTGGCATTAGACATGGTGCCAGGAGGCTCATGTTTGTTTACCTGCTTCAGAGAGTCCTATTTTACTGGAAGTTCTTCTCTACAGGCACTAGACATGCTGTGTGTGCATTTGCACATATGTTTCAGCAATGGGTACAGCATATAATATCTGAATGCATCCATTAGAAGGGGGTGTCCACAAACTTTTGGATATAGAGTGTATGTGCAGAGCATCAAAACTACAACAGTAACTGAATGGTGGTTAGGAATGGTGGTCTCAGGTGGTCTACACACTAAATCCCACAGTGCTCTGTTGTTTCCCGCGGAGTGGTGGGTCTGCTGGACTTGGATCTTCAAGGCAAAGCAAGAAGCGAGGCTACCTCGTAAGTGAACTGACGAGTGCACAAGGACACTATCATTAAAAGCACTGTTCCACTGCGTATGCAGATGAGATGCAAATAGGGCAATTATCCAGGCCACATGCACTGCTGTACCGCCGAGATCACGGAAATGTGTAACCCCAGCAGGTATTCAATCAAACGTACATGCAGTGTGCTGCTAGTGTGATCCGAGTGCTCAGTATTCAGCTGACTGCTACTCCACCAGGCTCAGGTTTACTCACTGTACTCACATTCACATTGTGAATGACAGGCAAATTAGAACCCAGAGAGGCTTTAAACGATGCTGGAAATGCAGCACCGGCAGGACGGACGCGATTACAAGCAAAGAGAACAATGTGGATGATTAACATATACGATACAGCCCCATTACCCTCCATCCCTGCTGGAAAGAACAACGTCGTCCTGATTTTCAACTGGTCAAGCTGCTTGACCAGCTCAACTCAGCTGGTCAGAGCTGGATGACCAGCTAGACAAGCTTGGCCCGGCTTAATAACAGGGAATCCACTTAAACATGCAGGACAGAGGTGCTCAAAGACACCATGTCTTCAAAACTGGAACATTCACCTGGTTTCCAGTCCTGGATTTTGTTCTCCTTGGAGAACAAGGCAAACGTTCTGATCGGCCACGAGAGTCAAATCTACTATATCCAGGACTGGAAACTGGTTTCAAGCTCCAGATTTGAAGATCCCTGCTACGGACCATAATGAAACTTGGGTTCTAAGTGTACTGGGATTGAGTGCTTTCACAAGGTAAGCTCATTCCCACTTTGATGATCTCCAACGCCGTCCAGCTGCTGTCTCTTGAAGCATGGAATTAATGGTCAGAAATGTAATGCGATGAGCGGTGGGCAGAACTTACTCTCTCTCCAGGTGGGCCAGGTGGACCATCGTTGCCCGATGTGCCCTGAGAGAACAGACAGACAGAACGTCAGGATCTGCTCCAACAATGTCAGTAAACACAATGGCTGAAGAATGTGTATTATTCCTCTCAGTTCAGTTTCAGGGTTCTGTAAACAGTCGGAGCAACAAATACAGGTGCTTCAGAGCATGACACATCAGAATTACCTTAGGACCTGGCTTTCCAGTCGGACCCCTGGCACCCCGAGCCCCACGTGGACCCTAAAGCACATACACACACAAATGGGATCAGTGACCTCCTCAGCATCTGTTTAGTTACAGAAAGTGGTCATAGAAGACAACTAAACAATTCATAGTGGAGACAGGATAATTCATAGTGGATACAGACTAATTCATAGTAAATACAGGATAATTCATAGTGGATACAGACTAATTCATAGTAAATACAGGATAATTCATAATAGATACTGAATAATTCAGTGTGGGTTCTGGATAATTCATAGTGGATACTGAAGAATTCATATTCGATACTTAATAATCATTATAGCTAGTGAATAATTCATAGTGGATAACGATGAAATCATATGATATATAGTAGACCCTGCATATTTGATCATTTACACTGAATTGTTGACAGTATAGTGTAATGGATGGTGGGTTTGATGGAACACTGCAGGAATCTCAGACTCTATTCCACTATAACTAAAGCTGAATGGTGAAAGACCGCATACCGTGGGACCTCTTTGCCCCCTTGGACCGGGTTTTCCCGCAACACCCTGTCACACAGAAGAAGACAAATGAGAACACAGGATATCAACAGACACTCAGACGCTGATGAAGAGTGATACAGCCGCGCTGGCATTCTCTCAGTCGGGAAGGTGCCAAGACTCAGCCTGCTAGGAGCCAAGCCTGGCACCACAACCTTCCCTGCCGAGGAGAGACCACAAATCTGATGTTTGTTTTAGCTGAAGTGAAGGTGGGCTGGCATCACGCAGGCACGCACACACACACACACGCACACACACACACACACACACACACACACACACACGCACACGCACACGCACACGCACACACGCACACGCACACACACACACGCACACACACACACGCACACACACACACGCACACACACCATACTTTTTGGACAGATTGCAGTTGTGTTATGTGGCATTCTAGTAATAAATAAACAAACAAACAAACAAACAACACAAACATTATTAATAAAGAAGATAAACAGTGTTGCTTGTGTCTCGTGTTTCTCTGGGAACCACAGATTACCATGATTACACTGTATGGTAATTGCAAAATTACAAAAGTATTGGGACACCTGCTCATTCAAAAGAGTGTGTCCTGTTTTTGATGGAGTCACTGAATCTACTGTCCAGGGAAGACTATGTTTCACATTGCTGTGAGAATCTGACTGCATTCGGTGACAAGAGTGGTAGCGAGGTCAGGATTGTTGTTTTCGTTGTTGTTGTTATATATTGCTGTTGATGATACTAGAGAAATTCCAGTTAAGGAAAAATACCAGTTGAGAACTGATGTATTAAAGTGCAGCTGTGTTTGACTGAGTGTTGTTGACCTCAGCGGTCCGGCACATGCAGGAGCATAATCAAGTGTGTGTGTGGGTGTGTGTGTGTGTGTGTGTGTGTGTGTGTGTGTGTGTGTGTAAACACTGGGTGTAATTTTGATCGTCTATTTGCATTCCAGCCAGAACCGGAGGACGGTGCTAGAGCGGGACACTGGGCCGCCCTGGGCAAGGCGCTGACCTCTGACTCAGACTCCTCATTAACTTTATTCCGCCTGTTCTCACTTTTCAGTCGCGTGGCCGCGGACTGCTGCTGAATCGTTACGAGTCGGTGTCCATTCAGCATCTTTCTGTTCTCCTGGCATTGATCTCCGCTTTTGTTTTCCGGTGAAAATCATCACACAAATCCCTTCATAATGGGAATCAATTGGCGGTGTGTTTTTCCTTTGAGTTGGATTATGATGCCGTGTGCATTTCTTACCCTGGCTCCTTTCTCTCCGTTGGCTCCTGGGAATCCGGGGAAACCGGTCGAACCCTGCGGATCAAACGGGAACAGTGTATGAGAGGAGAAAGAGTGTGTGCTGTAGCTGCATGCTGATGATTCCCATCTCTGGTTGTTTCCTCTGCTCTAAGCTTCCTCACGCTACGGGTGCAAGTACACAATTACTACATTTATACACAAACAAATACAGTCAACTACACACACACACATTCACACACATACACATACACACACACACACGCACACACACACACACACATTCACACACATACACATACACACACACACACAAACACTGTGTCCTTATATAACTGCTACACATATATACTTATACACACCTAAATCAAAATCAACACTTAGACAGTTGCGCCACCTGAGAGTACAATATCCATGACAGGACGTAAACAGCAGGGGGCGCACACATGCACTTTCCCTCTCCATTGTGACTTTTAAGGCCAATAATCTTAATTCATACTAAGATTATATGTCCTATATACAGGGGTTGGACAATGAAACTGAAACACCTGGTTTTAGATCACAATAATTGATTAGTTTGGTGAACTAGGGCCTCCTTTTGCGGCTGATACAGCGTCAATTCGTCTTGTGAAGGACATTTTTTGGATACAATCCGGGTTAACACCCCAACATCCCTTTCAGACAGCTTCCTCTTGCGTCCACAGTTAATCCTGTTGGATGTAGTTGGTTCTTCTTGGTGGTGCTGACATTACCCTGGATACCGTGGCTCTTGATACATCACAAAGACTTGCTGTCTTGGTCACAGATGCGCCAGCAAGTCGTGCACCAACAATGTGTCCTCTTTTGAACTCTGGTATGTCCCCCATAATGTTGTGTTCATTGCAATATTTTGAGCAAAACTGTGCTCTTACCTGCTAATTGAACCTTCACACTCTGCTCTTACTGGTGTAATTAATGAAGATTGGACACCAGGCTGCTCCAATTTAACCATGAAACCTCCCACACTACAATGACAGCTGTTTCAGTTTCATTGTCCAACCCCTGTACTTACATGCTGTATATCTCCACATACAGACCCAGAAAAACATGCAATATCTGTCCTTGTCTTTCATTTTCTAACATTGTACAAACGTTGTAAAAACATAAAAGTATCTGTATAAAATCATCCCTTACGGAGTGTAAAAGCATCACTCGGACTAATAATGTAGAACAGCATCAGGCCTAATCCAAACTATGTCTGTCACTGCCAAACAGGCATCATAAAGCTGAACAGTAATCATAAACTCACAACATTTACCAAACAATGCACACGAAAACAAACAAACTGTGCTTCAGAACTCACACTCGTGTCTTTCCTAACCCTCGTCTCCAGTGCAGTGAATCAAAAGCGGCTTACCCGTGTTCTTCAGAGCCGGGGCCATTATGAGCAGCAGGGAAAGGAAATCAATACAGTGTTTTATACCCTCATCCGAGAGCGAGGGGCTTCAGTATTTACACAACACAAAATCAGTCTTGATTTAGCTCAGCTACGCCAGAAACGAAGGCACGTATATCTGAAACAGCAGGGCTGGATGCACTGCCTGGGAGCCGGATGCTGCATTTCCATCTATAAAGACGTCAGGGCCTGGACCCCCACAGCAATACAGCACTTCATGAAAATTCAGCAGCCGGAGGCCCACGAGAGTGAATTTCAGGAATGATGAGATATCAAACACTCGGCAGTCTCATCAGTCTCCGCTCCCGCTGTAAAATCCAGAACCGGCGGATGAAACTCATAGAACTCAAAGCAGAGGTGTGGAGAAGAGATACACCACCAATCACCAGCCTGGAGACACTCGTCTCAACGTTCCCACATAACACTGCAGATACACAACTGCAACATCACACTGTCCTCACAGTCAACGTCTATCACATCAATATCCAGAATGAATCTCTAATAACATTCATTTCCAGAATGAATCTCTAATATCATTAATATCCAGAATGAATCTCTAATATCATTAATATCCAGAATGAATCTCTAATAACATTCATATCCAGAATGAATCTCTAATAACATTAATATCCAGAATGAATCTCTAATAACATTCATATCCAGAATGAATCTCTAATAACATTAATATCCAGAATTAGACTGCAGTCTTTTAAAGGTAGAGTTTGTGAGTGAGGGAGGGAGGAAAAGAGAGAGGGATACAGGGCCAGTTCCTTTGTTTCTCAACAGTGTTGGCTGGTTCTGGCTCTGGGCTGTAGACCACCTATGATGAAAGACACCAGGCTGGACATTATCTCCTGCCCTCTGTCCCCTGTCCCTCTGTTCTGGGAAGGCACTGCGTGAGCACCATGCTGAACAGTTAGGGGACTACCTCCACTCTGACCTCACACACAGAGCCTTTCTCCTGTTTTCATCTTCCTTCCACACGCAGCAGCACCACGACTCACTGAAGAACCGTGAAGGAACTGTGAATACCCACCCATTTACTGCGATCGACACCTACACTAATGGTACCACATTCAGTACCACATAAAGGGTTCTAGACTTTACAGTAAGGGTTTCAGAATTACAAACAAGCCCCCGGTGCTCAGAGGGTCCTAGAACCACATCACAAACATGTACATTGAGAGTTCTAGAACATAAGTGAGGGTTCTAGAACTGCACCTAGGAATCCAGAACCACACTGAGTGTTCTTTAAAAATACCTAGTTTTCTAGTTCTACAGTGAGGTTAACAGATGGGGTTCTATAAGCTCCATTTAATGTTTCAGAGCCACACATAAGAGTTCTAGAACTACACTAAAGGTTCTAGAAATATCAGGACCTAGACAATAACTGGCCAAACTGATTTAGTATCATGTTGACAGTTCCAGAACCACATCTTGGGTTTTTCATTTATACTGTTGGTTTTAGAACCATTAGATTAGATGGCAATTAAGGTTCTAGAATTATAACAGAAATTATTCTAGAACTATACAGGGGGGTTATGTCATTACACAAGATTTCCAGAACTACTCTCAGATGTTTGTGGTTCAAGACACTCTGCCTCTATAACCACAATGCATTATACCGTTATATAGCGAGATCTAGAACAACACTGAGCACTCTACATAAGCGATGACTCTAAAACTACACTGGGGATTCTAGAAAGACACTGAGGGCTCTAGGTTCTACAGGCTCTAGACTTTGGAGTTCTACATAAACCTACAGCAAAATAATCCAGTACCTTTAATCAGTAATCAGTCAGCTAGTATTCAGCTGTGTGATCTTCCAGAGATGATTCTCCTCTCGTTCTAAAGGAACGCCGGAATCTCAGCAGAACAAAGAACACTCAACAACCTTCACACAGCGATATTCATCCTCAGACTGGCTGCACTGAGGAACACTGTCAGCGACAGACGGATACCACTGTCCTGAGCCAATCAGCACCGGAGGCCATGGCCGAGTGTAACCAGTGAACATCTAGACTGAGCGGTTCTGCGCGGACTGACACGGTACTGATAAACAGAACGACAGAACTGTACTGTAATCTGCCCATCTCAACGACACACACCTCCGCTCACAGTATGTCTGTCTGTCTATATATATGTCTATTTGTCCATCTCTCTCTGTCTCTCTGTCTGACTCTCTCTCTTGCGCTCTATCTCTCTCTGTCTGACTCTCTCTCTTGTGCTCTATCTCTCTCTGTCTGACTCTCTCTCTTGCGCTCTATCTCTCTCTCTCTCTCTCTGTGTCTGTCTGTCTCTCTCTCTCTCTGTCTGACTCTCTGTCTGACTCTCGCTCTGTCTGTCTGTCTGTCTCTTTCTCTCTCTGCCTCTTTCTCTCTGTGTGTTTTTCTGTCTCTCTCTCTCTCTCTCTCGCTCTCTCTGTCTCTCTCTCTGTCTGACTCTCGCTCTCTCTGTCTGTCTGTCTGTCTGTCTCTCTGTCTCTGTCTCTCTCTCTCTCTCTCTCTCTCTCTCTCTCTCTCTCTCTCTCTCTTATCTTCTTATCTAACTCTCTCGAACAATGCACTCGTGCTGGACGTACCTTGGGTCCTTGTCTTCCTGGGTATCCAGGCAATCCAGGAACGCCCAGTTTACCCTGCCACAGAACAACATGGGAATCATTAACGGCATCACTGAGCTGAGAAAATGATTAGAAGTAACAGGCGTGCATTAGTATTCAGCCCCGCCATCAGACGCCACGGCGCCGCGCCCTCTAACTCTGCTCAAAGTCGAGCCTTTAATAAACCCACAATAAAAGCACTCGAACGCAGAGACGAGCACACACCTTCTCTCCAGCCAGACCCATGGGTCCCGATTCACCAGGAGGACCTGAACGGCCTTTAGGACCTTCAGGACCATCTTCACCTCTCGGTCCAAGAACACCAACCTCACCCTAAACAAACACACACGGGGTTTACATACAGAAAAGCATGTGAACAACGAGGGTGTTTCTAATAAAGTGTCCAGTGAGTGGAAGCAGAAGGGGGTGTTTCTAATAAAGTGTCCAGTAAGTGAAGCAGAAGGGGGTGTTTCTAATAAAGTGTCCAGTGAGGCTAAGAAGGGTACGAATAAAGTGTCCAGTGAGGGGAAGCAGAAGGGTGGTGTTTCTAATAAAGTGGCCAGTGAGTGAAGCAGAAGGGGGTGTTTCTAATAAAGTGTCCAGTGAGTGAAGCAGAAGGGGTGTTTCTAATAAAGTGTCCAGTGAGGGGAAGGAGAAGGGGGTGTTTCTAATAAAGTGGCCAGTGAGTGAAGCAGAAGGGGGTGTTTCTAATAAAGTGTCCAGTGAGTGAAGCAGAAGGGGGTGTTTCTAATAAAGTGTCCAGGAGTAGCTAAGAAGGGGTGTTTCTAATAAAGTGTCCAGTGAGGGGAAGCAGAAGGGTGGGTGTTTCAATAAAGTGTCCAGTGGATGGAAGCCGAAGGTGCGTGTTTCTAATAGAATGGCCAGTGAATGGAAGCAGAAGGTGGGTGTTTCTAATAAAGTGACCAGTGAGTGAAGAAGGGTGTTTCACAAAGGTCCAGTGAGTGAAGCAGAAGGGGTTTCTGACAAAGTGTCCAGTGAGGAAGCAGAAGGGGGTGTTTCTAATAAAGTGTCCAGTGAGTGAAGCAGAAG
The DNA here is from genome assembly GCA_034509495.1 of Acestrorhynchus altus. Lineage (NCBI taxonomy): Eukaryota > Metazoa > Chordata > Actinopteri > Characiformes > Acestrorhynchidae > Acestrorhynchus > Acestrorhynchus altus. Next base: position 36,738,914 of record CM067507.1, read on the forward strand.
GTGTTTAATAAAGTGTCCAGTAAGTGGCTATGAAGGGGTGTTTCTAATAAAGTGTCCAGTAAGTAGCAGAAGGGTGTTTCTTTGGCTAAAGTGTCCAGTGAGTGAAGCAGAAGGGGGTGTTTCTAATAAAGTGTCCAGTGAGTGAAGCAGAAGGGGGTGTTTCTAATAAAGTGTCCAGTGAGTGAAGCAGAAGGGGGTGTTTCTAATAAAGTGTCCAGTGAGGGGAAGCAGAAGGTGGTGTTTCTAAAGTGGCCAGTGAGTGGAAGCAGAAGGTGGTGTTTCTAATAAAGTGGCCAGTGAGTGAAGCAGAAGGGGTGTTTTAATAAAGTGTCCAGTGACAGCTATAGAAGGGGTGTTTCTAATAAAGTGTCCAGTGAGTAGCTTATGAAGGGGGTGTTTCTTACTAAAGTGTCCAGTGATGAAGCTCCAGGTGGGTGTTTCTTACAAAGTGTCCAGTGATGAAGCTCCAGGTGGGTGTTTCTAACAAAGTGGCCAGTAAGTGTAAACACAAGGTAGGTGTTTCTAATAAAGTGGCCAGAGAGTGGAAGAACAAGGAAAGTTTAACAAAGGGTCCATAGTGATTGAAGCAGAAGGGGCAGCCAATAAAGTGTCCAGTGAGTGAAGCAGAAGGGGGTGTTTCTAATAAAGTGTCCAGAGCACAGAAGGGGGTGTTTCTAATAAAGTGTCCAGTGAGTGAAGCAGAAGGGGTGTTTTTAATAAAGTGTCCAGTGAGGAAGCAGAAGGGGGCAGCTTAATAAAGTGGCCAGTAAGTGAAGCAGAAGGGGTGTCGGCTAAAGTGTCCAGTGAGGAAGCAGAAGGGGGTGTTTCAATAAAGTGTCCAGTGATTGAAGCGCAGAAGGTGTTTCTACAAGTGGGCCAGTGATTGAAGCAGAAGGGGGTGTTTTTAATAAAGTGTCCAGTGATTGAAGCAGAAGGGGGTGTTTCTAATAAAGTGGCTAGTGAGTGAAGAAGTGGGTGTTTCTAATAAAGTGGCCAGTGGGTGTATATGGACTGTACTGTAGGGGTATGTAGAGTTTTACAGATGAATATTTGGTGATACACACCTGGTCTCCTTTCAGTCCCATGTCTCCTTGCAGTTGGAATCCGTCCTCACCCTGAGGAGAGGACATACATTAGTATCGTATGGAAGAATAATCAGGACTGGATTACAGTAAATGGTAAAGGTCTGCTTAGACAGCAGGAATGTGAGTCATGCTGCCCCCTGCAGGCAGCTCTTGTGTCACTGCCAAAGGCAGCGCAAAAACCCTGTAATTTATCAAAGTGTAATAAATGAGGGTCTGTTTTTGGCGACGTCTGCAAAATGTAAATGTGGCAGCAGTGCAGGTTTACAATATCACAACACTACAGCTGTTACTAAACACACACACACACACACACACACACACACACACTCACAGACACACACACTACAGACACACAAACACACACAACTGGCCACACTCATACACAAACACACACAATCACACACTCATAGACAAACACACACACACACACTCACAGACACACACACTCACAGACACACAAACACACACAATCACACACTCATACACAAACACACACAATCACACACTCAGACAAAACACACACACACACAAACACACTCACAGACACACACACACAATCACACACACACACACACAAAAACACACTCATACACACACACACACACACATACACACACACACACACACACACACACACACACACAATCACACACACACACACAATCACACACACACACACACACACACACACACACACACACACACACACACACACACACACACAGACATCAGAGATTCTTCAGACTAAGTTTCCTAAACATTAAAGAAACCATTACTGTCAGACTGTTATGATGTGATTGTTCCTGTTGATATCACAAACTACAACCAGTGATTCAGCTCCAAATGATCTCTCTCTCTCTCTCTCTCTCCTCTTCTCTCTCACTCTGTCTCTCACTCCTCTCTCTCTCACTCTCTCTCTCTCTCTCTCTCTCTCTCTCTTTCTCTCTCTCTTTCTCTCTCTCTCTCTCTCTCTCCCTCCCTCCCTCCCTCCCTCCCCTTACTCTATCCATATATACTAGATACTGAATACTTCATAATGGATTCAGAATAACTCATTGCAGATACTGAATAATTCATACTGGATACTGAAAACTTCCTAATAGATACTGAATAATTGATAGTGGATAATGGATCATTCATACTGGAGACGGAATGCTTCCTAATACATACTAAATAATTCATAGTGGATACTGAATAAGTCCTAATATATACATAATGATCCATACTGGATACTGAAAACTTCCCAGTAGGTACTGAGTAATTCATAGTGGATAAGGAATAATTCCTACTGGATACTGAATAATTCCTAATAGATACACAATAATTCATAGTGGATACCCTTGCAATATTGCTCCAAATGCAACACACGTAGCGCTGTGAACTGGGCAAGTCAGACAATCCCTTCATTCACCGTCTGATTAATGAAATATTTAACGTTTGCAGATCATCATTTTCACGTTAACGAAACGTTCTCACCTTTTCTCCTTTGCCTCCTTTCAAGCCACGGACTCCATCAGCTCCCTGTTTAAGACAGAGAGTGTGTGTGGTCAGAACAGAGTGTGTGTGTGTGTTGTCAAGCACGAGTGAGCAGCTGAAATGATGGCGCTCAGTCTCCATCAGACAGCAGACAGTAACGTACCTTCACACCACGGGGACCCGGGTAGCCAATAGGCCCCTGAGGACCCGGCTGACCCTGAAAAACGAAGAAAGAGAAAAGAGGTGTGAGTGTGTGCTGCAGTGTGACACAAGCTGGAGCTATCAGTGTCCCAACATTCATCTCCTCACACACACACACACACACACACACACACACACACACACACACAGAAGGTCTACACTGAAAGTGATAGAGTGTCATTATGAATTGTGTTGTTTATTCTCTATTGAATCATAAACGTGATCAATAAGTGAAAACTGGTTGAAATGACGTCATTGAACAGTTAAAGTTATGCGAGCACTTGTATGTTCAGGCCTGAACTTTGGCGTTTTTACTCTTTTAGTGAGTTAAGAGGCTGAATTTGGGACAACAAATAAATTTGTGCCTCTCAAACCGTGTAACCTTCATGTTTTACAGTAGTTACAGAGTAATTAACACAATACCACAATACCATACCTTAAATGACCAATTACCATACCACATACACTACACAATAATACACAATAATATAGAGAGTACTTACATTTGTACATAGTAGATACTGAATAATTCATAGTGGATACCAAATAATTCATAATGGATAGTGAATAATTCACAGTGGGTAATAAATAAATTGTAGTGGATACTGAATAATTCATAGTGGATCCTCAATGATTCATAACGGACAATGAATAATTCCTAGTAGACACTAAATAATTGAGAATAGATCATGAAAATTCATAGTGGATACTGAATAATTCATAATAGTAATAATAAAAGTCTTATAATTGATGGATCTTTTTTCATATTATTATTTTATTAACATTAAATTTACATTATTATAATATTAATAAAAGAAGTAAATCAGGGCTCACGTTTAATGTAGCCGTTATCCTGTGATTTTCCGACAGCATATGTATTTGGGAAATCTTGGGATATTGCTTTAATCTCTGACGTAACGCTGACAGAATCCACGCACATTTTGAGGAGACTTTGTTGTGTCATAGGTTCATTAACTTTGTAGCTCCAGTGAAGATAAAAGAAATACTGATATTATTTCTTACCAAAGCTCCTTTCTCTCCCGGAGGACCCTCTTTGCCAGGATGACCCTAGAAGAGTAAATAAAGGGTCATTAGAGGCTGTTTGGCTGTGATTCACACACTAAATGTGTAATTCGTTCTGAATTCTCCTTCAGTAAGAAACGCTGCTCCATAAACTGCTCATTAATGCGTAATATTCCAGGCCTAAAGGAGAGTTAAACGACTGCTGGAATTGCGGTGGACACTCTCTCCAGGCTTCGATAGCGTCTCACATCTCTCGTTTGCTCCCATTCGGTAAAGTGCTCTTAAATACGGACAGATCACTGATTCGTCCGCTGTGAGGAATCAACCAATCAGAATGATTCTTTTTATAACGTAAACATCACAAATCTTAACTACTTTGTGTGTTGCTTCGGAAGACGGCGGCTATTTCACTGCAGACGGACGCCTCGGAGAAGTGACGGAACTGGAGAAATCTGTTCATTAAAAGTGGACGTTTAACGCACTGGGTTTATTTAACACTGATGTTAAGTTCTGCTGCATTACTGGTGAGGAGAGAAACAGATATTCAAGCTGGCTTTTAAGCACTTTGCTTGTGTAAATACAATAAAACGTCAACGACACTACAGGGGCAAAATACAAGGACGCCGCCTCATTCACTGTTTCTTCTGAAATCAAGGCTTTTAAGGCTGTTTTCGTTGGAGAAAACGTATCTACTGTCCTGAGAAGACTTTCTACTGGAGTCTGGAGCATTGCTGTGAGGGCAGAGTGTAGGATGTTCTCCACCCCACCTCATCCCCACCTCTTGGTGGAGAACTGGGGCTGCATAATATATCGTTTCATCATTGCCATCATAATGTGGGCATCAGTCACATGGCAGGATGTGCAATGTCACCTCAGGCAAGTTCAATCAAACAATTTATACATTTTCTAGGACAGAGTCCGAACACATGTCCAAAATCATTCGTTGTACCCCCGTCCTATCATTACATGTTGGGTGATTGACGTCTTGTGACGTCTGGTAAACATTTATACTGTAACTGTATGTCGATGTTCATAGAAACACTTGTATCTCCAAAATGGAGATTCCACAGGACAAGGTAATCACACTTTCAACATTGAACAGACGTTTATGTAAAACAAGAATAATTAAAGTCACTTCAGAGCATTTAAATTGGTCCAACACTGACAAACGGAGACACGTGGTTTTCATTGGACGCCGATGAAATGAATATTAGTGAATCATAAAACATGAACATATGGTTCAAAGGCTTTTTCATTCATCTTTTACACTCGTTACACATAAAGTGACGTTTCAAGCCTTTTATGTTTTACTGTTGATTAGAATATTACAAACGTTTAATTCCACTCCGTTAATAATCACAGTGTCATATATATGATTGAATATGAAAATATATGAATTAGATGATCAAAAATCTTAATTCACAGTAATCTAATTATCACGCAACCCTGTGGAGCACCTCCAGCTCCACTGCTCCACAGCTCAGTGCTGAGGGGGCTTCATACTCCTCTAGTCCACGACTGGTATTAGACATGGAGACAACAGAGGCACGTTGTGTTTAACTGCTTCAGAGAGTCCTATTCTATTGGCAGTTCTTCTCTACAGGGACTAGACAAGCTGTGTGTGCATTTGCACATCTGTGTCAGCAGATTGTTCAAATTAAAAAGGGTGACTTGCAGTGTAACATAGTTCTTTAGGAGCATTTCTATTGGTCGCAACGTGAAAAACGACAGACTGGTTCATATGACACCGAAAGATGGTTGAACATGGCGTCATTTTCACAACACAGGGAGAACCTTCCTTTAAAGGTTCTTTAAATCTCAGTAAAGATTCTTCTGAATGTGACTCAAGTCTGTTTTTGTTCTGCAGCTTCTCTCCAAAGACCATTTTAGTGCCTTTGTTTTCAGAGGGAACGTGACGTGCTTCTACTTCAAGGTTCAATAACACTTGGCGAAGGGTTTTGTCATTTCACTGCTACATCTTCACTCTTATCTTCACTGATCTATGGATTGATAATGTGGGTAACTGGTGGTCAGTGGGTGCTGATAAGGCTGGTATTGATACTTACAGGAGGTCCATCCGAACCAGGTAACCCAGGCAACCCTGATCTACCCTGAGGGCCCTGCAAGAGAGAGAGAGAGAGAGAGAGAGAGAGAGAGAGACGAGGAGAAAGAGAAGAGCTTACAATTCAGACATTCCTAAGAAATACTGCAACTCAGCACAGACGTACATTCTCTCCGAAACGTTCATCGTTATTTTTACAAATCATCACAAAAGTGTCATTTCTATTGAAAGAATTCATAATTAAAATATCAGTTCTGTAGGAAAACGATTTCAAAAGCAGAGCTTTGGGTTATAACTGTGTTATAAGTGCGGCACTGGCTGTATGAGTCACATATAAATATAGAGCTAGAAAACAACATAAACCCCACACAGGAGTGAAGAGTGACCAGGTCATTGTGTGAATATTCTCACTCTTGGGAAGCAGAAATCAAAGAAGAGAAGGAGTGAAAGGAGAAGACATACCTTTTCGCCTGGTGGTCCGATGGGGCCTTGGGGTCCAGGCAGTCCCTGTAGGACAGAAAGAGAACAGCCTTTAACTTAGCTTAAGGTGTGTGTGTGTGTGTGTGTGTGTGTGTGTGTGTGTGTGTGTGTGTGTGTGTGTGTGTGTGTGCACGTGTGTTTATTAGAGGGGATGTGTGGAATGCCAGCAAGGTCTGTTACTGAGGGCTAATAATGCCCTTATTGTGTTCTTGTTAAGTAAATGTGTGTGTGTGTGTGTGTGTGTGTGTGTGTGTGTGTGTGTGTGTGTGTGTGTGTGTGTGTGGGTGAGTGTGTGTGTATGTGTGTGTGTGTGGGGGGGGTTGTGTGCTTGTGCAAAGCAAATATGTCCACTCATGAATGTACTTACACGTCCTCGTATAGTGTGTGTGTGTGTGTGTGTTTGCACAGTAAATATGTATTTACAAATCCTCATATAGTATGTGTGTGTGTGTGTGTGTGTGTGTGTGTGTGTGTGTGTGTGTGTGTGTGTGTGTGTTTAGGCTTATACAGTATGTGCAAATGTATACAGTGCAAACTGTGTTCCCTTGTTTTCAGTCATTTGTGGGGACCGAATGTCCTCATGAAGTAAGGAAAACAAGACAACCCAGCAGAAGCGAGGACAGTTTCCACCACTGCTACAAATGTGTCTCGGGGTTTCAGAGGGTCAAGGTTGGATGTAGGTGTTGAACTTCTTGGCTACAGTAATACAGAGGTCAAGTCCTCACAAAACACAGCAACACCAGCTTGTGTGTGTGTGTGTTACAGTAATCTGATCCGGGTGTTGACTTGTGGTTGTTGCTGGACCGGCTTTATGAATGAGATTCTTTCAGACTCTTCATTTTTCCTTCACGGGCACAAATATTTAAAACCAGTTCACAGCTGGTCTGCGTGCTTGACCGAGGGCCACCGGTCCAAAAACGGACAGCCAATTACAGCGCGGACGACAGCCACCGCCATGGTTACTGCTCTCCAATGCCGTGCGCCGGACTCAGCAAAATGAATGCATGATCAGAACGAATGAAATGTGACGGAATAAACAGGCAAAGAACGTCTGGGTTCAATTTCTACTCAATTAAAGACAATCGTTAAAATTTGCTGCAATCAGTGAAAATTAAAGAAATCCAATTTACGAGAGACGTTATGAGAGTAACATAACATATTAAATATGACAGAGTGAGCAGGCAGATTATGTTCCCCGCTGGAGGGCTGTGTTCTATTTTCATTCAATTAAAGACAATTGCGTGAAAATGCTGAATGAATAAATAAACAAATAAACAAACAAACAAACAAACAAACAAACAAACAAGTCTCTTTTCTGAAAATACATCATCAGACAGAAACATATAGTAGAACATATATAACATAATTCATGCTTACCTGTGTACCCGGAATGCCCTGCTGGCCAGGTGGGCCCGGTTCTCCTTGAGGACCCTGAGAAGATAGCAGACATCTTCATGTTTCCTTCTTCATAGATATTCATAGATCAGCCATTAACACACTTATGGATTTATTTCCTAATTATGTACGATTATATATACATATATACACGCCAGTGTCTCATCAATCTTCTTCTTCTTTCAGCTGCTCCCTTCAGGAGTCGCCACAGCAGATCATCTGCCTCCATCTTGCCCTATCCCCTGCCTCCTCCACTGTTGCACCAACCATCTCCATGTCCACCTTCACTACATCCTTAAACCTTCTCTGAGCTCTTCCTCTTCTCCTTCTGCCCGGCAGCTCCATCTCCAACATTCTTTGTCCGATATATCCACTGTTCCTCCTCAACACACGTCCAAACCATCTCAACCTGTCCTCTCTGGCTTTATCTCCAAAACTGCTCCACCTTCACTGTCCCTTTGATCTGCTCATTTCTAATCTAGTCCATCCTCGTCACTCCCAACGAAGATCTCAGCATCTTCATCTCCGCCATCTCCAGCTCAGCGTCCTGTTTTTTAGACAGAGACACAGTCTCCACATCATAGGCCACTGTCTCATCAATAATACTGTATTAAATGTTAAATCATCCATTTATTTTCTAATTTTCATCACTGATTACTGTGAGAATTTGATTGCATTCAGCATCAAGAGCTAGAGTTGGTGAGCTCAGGACATTCAGCTGCTTAAGGTGGTTGACCAAGCAGATCGACCAGTATGACCACTCTGATTGACAAGTACAACTTGGATCACCAAGCTGGTATGTATAACCAGGTCCTTTAAGTCGGTCAACCAACGTGACCTAGATGGTTCCCCAGCATAACCATCATGATCAAGCTGTTTGACCAGCATGACCAAGCTTATCAACCAGTATGACTTGCATCAACAAGCTGGTTGACCAGAATCACTAATATGAACACTCGGTTCAACCATTATGACTAGCATTACCAAGCATATCCAGTACGTCCAAGCTGATCAACCAGTATGACTTGGATTATCAAGCTGGTCAACCAATAACTCCAGCATCACCAAGTCAGTCAACCAACATGACCAAGCTGGTTGACCAGCATACATCAGGAGCAAACTGATCAACCAGTATGACCAAGATGACCAAACTTGCATGACCAAAATCAAATGCAGTGTACACAACGTTGGTCAAGAGCTGTTCAACCAGTTAGTTTACCAGTATAATTAACCACACTGACCATCAAAGAGCAGCTTAGACCATCTAAAACCAGTTTCCTGGTCTTGTGCTGGACGCTCCAGCAGGGGATCTCATAGAAACACTGTTAGAGGCCCAGAATGCAGCACGTTATTCACATGTTCCTCGTCCGATCAGTATTTTCTGCATTTTCGGACCGTTTTGTTTAGAATTCGATTGAAATACTAAAGCAGCTTTCTGTTCTACCAGGAGAATGTGTAGACAGACCACTAATCTAAAAGCTGGAGACTGTTTGGACAGACCAAGTTTACCGAAGAAAATACGGTTGCAGCGGCACTATCAGTCAGGTGGCGTAACAAACGTTATCAGCTCGATATGTTTGCACAGGCCTCTGTTGTTGTGACAGTCTTTCCATATTCCTAATATTCAGAGGAGCTCGTTCTGGATTTTGACAGTTTTTAATCTGTAAGACTTTATCTGCAAACAAGGTTTCCTTTCACGGCGCCTAATTCGCCTCACAGCATTGCTGAGATTCCTGAGCTGAAGGTGAAACGGCCGAACTTCATTAGCACTTCAATAGGAACTTTTAGAACAACTGCTGATGGCCAGGGTTCTGTTTGGTTAGTGAGCGGGCTAAAGTAAACAGACTGGGCATCAAAGTGGGCTGGGAAAGGAGTACGAGCTTCCAGCTGCTGGGTTCCAGTGTTGTTAGTCTATGCGAGGTCACGTAAGGTTCAGAAGATCCACCCAAAGCCATGGTCTCACTGTAGCAGACTGGAGAAACACAGCTGACCTTCGGGCTCAAAGGCCAGGAGCTCCGGCTAATCGCCCACCACAGGGTTGTTCTGGCCAAGCAGGTCAACAAATTCATTCAAATGTGTATCAACTCCTTACCAGACCACCCAGAGACAGAGGGACATCAAGACAGTGTAAGGGTCTTACCATGTTCCCTTTAGCACCTTGAGGACCATCCACACCAGCCACACCCTGTGAACATCCAACGTTTTGAATGATTTACAAAAGCGATCAAAAAGAAACAAGAAGGAATAAAAACGTATAAACGTTTCAACACTCACAGGCTGTCCAGGGGGTCCCGGAGGGCCTCTCGGACCAAGCAAACCTCTCGGGCCCTGGGAAGAAAGGAGAGGTTCTGGATTTAAGGCACAGTGCAAGAATAACTCCAATGAAAATGGATTTATTCATATGTATTAATATAACTGAATCAGAACCAACTGACTCCAATGATGATTCGGTACATTTGCAAAGTGAATCCATCCTAAAATAACTGACTCCAATGGTGATTCAGTACATTTCCAAAATGATTCCATCCCAAAATAACTGAATCAAATCATATTGAGTCAGAATGAATCAAAATAAATGAACCAAAACTGAATCAAATCATGAAGGAGTGCATTTGTAAAACTAAACCCTCCCAAAAGTAACCGAATCAAAGCAGTGAGTCAAATTAATTTGTTACTAAAGCAAAGCATGAATGAATCAATGGTCTGATGATGGACTGAATATTCCCTAAAGAACCATCAATGAATCGTCATCGAGACTGAGATCTGAAACGTTCCTGTTTTTGAAAGGCAATTCAATGAGCTAATCAAATATGCCAACACTGCCCTCTTGTGAAACCTGTTCAGATGTACAACCTTCACAAGCCGTTTCAGCCAAAGCACTAAGCAGTGGTGGGAACACTCACGCTCTCTCCAGCCAGGCCCCTCGGTCCGATCTCTCCATCCTCACCCTGATGGGAAGAGCGAGATTGGGTTCAATGTTCAGCATAAAAACAAGACCAGCATGTATTAATTCACACCAGAGAAATACTCACTCTCTGTCCATCCTCGCCAGAGGCACCTGGGGGTCCAGGAGGCCCCACCTCTCCCTGGAGGACAGAAGAAGGTGGTAAGATACAAGAGAAAGAATGTGCAGGAATCCGTCTGATCGGAAGCTTATTTGTCTTTCATAGAGTGAAGAAACACTCCGTGCTCAGATAAACAGCTCCTCAGGGGTCTAAATTAGGTCGATATTTATAACTTCAAAGCAATTTATCGTCGAAAATGACGGCACTCGTTTATCTCCATTAATTTTTGTCCTTCTGACGTTTAATTTCACCTCCCTCGGCGGACGCTGCATTAGCTTTAATATCGGAGACGCACTCATGCTGTATAATCATCTTTTCTAATAAAGTGTGTCTAAAGGATTATGACGGATTGTTTACACAGGGCGTGGACAAAATAACGGAAACACCAGATGGAATACTCAGCCATGGTCAATTTATCAGAACAAAAAAGTGCACTTTGTAGGTGTAGAGTTACAGCCTGTAGATAATCTACAGTTCTGAACGGTAATAGACCCCCTTTTGGAAACCATATAGCCCCACACAGGGGTCCCTGATGGGACCAGGAGGGGTGTCGATTGTACATGGGGTCTAGATACGATTTATGTGAGATTAAGGTGGGCTGTAACAATACGGCCTATTCCATAAACCCAACTGGGTCCCAGCATGAACACATGTTCAAGCCCAATCAGAGCCCATGCCCACCTGGAACCCCCTGCCCCTCATGAGCAGGATGGCTGGGTGGTGACTGCTGATGTTACCGCGGTCACTCGTTCTCAACAATTAAGTGACAGAGACACGGTAGTCACCATTAGGTTGTCCTCTGTGGTCGTCTGTGGTGAGAAACTGACTCTGAAGAAGGTCTAAATTCTCCATCAAGATGCATCAGATGAACTACTGAACACCAGCAAGGTGGAGCTACAAGGGACGGGTTTCCAAACCCCAGCAACACTGCTGCGTCCTGTACACTTGTCCACACTGGTATGCATTTACATGCACTTGGACAATCAGATGATGAGAAAACTCCGGGTTTACATGAGTGTCTACTCCGCCAATAAACCCTAGGAGGTGGTGAATGGGGTGCTGACGGTGCAGCTGCGTGGTCGTCCTCTGATCAGGGACAGCTGCAGCTTTTCCAGACAGAGACTGAGAAAACTGAGTGAAATCAGACTAAAATCCTGATTATTAAGCTACAAAAGGCCTTAAATCAATCAAGGAACTTGAAGAACGTTTACAGAACCACTTAAATATCTGATGCACTCATTATTACTCATAGGTATCTGGTCAATAATGGTTCAATGGTGGCCCACTACACTATTTAATGGTTAGACTGGGATAGAGGGGGCGGAGGAACTGCCTAGATGGACCACAGCTTTTAACTGTACGCCAATAAAAAGGCTAATGAGGATGTTTTTTCTGTTGCGTTTCCATTATTTTGTCCACTCCACTTAGGTTCAGCTGTTGTTTACATGCACGTTGCACGACCACAATGCCAAGCACAACTGTGCAAACACACCGCAGACACAATATCTCTCGGACTGCTTCATTAAAAGCAGTTCTCCACTAATCTAGAACATAAAACCCAGCTTATAACGAGATCTCTGCATTTCAAATCTGAGAGGTATCACATTATTCACTTCACGCCGGGTCAGTTCAGCTGGAGACGCTGACAGTGTTTTGTTTGTAATCCGATAAAAGCCTAAATCTGTTTTTTTATCCTGCCCACAAAGAACCATTGTACAGGGAACCGGCTGGGAAATGCCATCGGCTGCATGGGTTCAGACGATCTCGCGCCGATTTAAAGAGAAATCTCTGAACACGGAGTAATAACTAATATTAATGTTACTGTATATAGTATTTACTTCATATTCATAGACTTTATGCGCTGAAAAATGACCCAACATTTCTATCTTGTAGAATTAAAAAGGCTGCTTTCGTTATTTTAAGGCCGATTTATGGGCTCTGCTCTGATTGGCTGCCTTGCACGACGCCTCAACTGAGGAGTTTCAGTTCCATCTGAAACACTGTGCGAATACATGCATTCAGTGATCAAACCTTAATCAGACTCCTGCAGTGATCTGATCCTTCAGTCAGTCATGTAAACGGAATAATCCGGTTTCTTAGGCTGGAGTTAGGTCTAGAAATCCAATTGAGATCCGATAAAAAGGGATGGATTGAGCCCCGTAATCAGATCTCACAGTGCACTCTTTAACAGCGTTCTGTTGGATATCTACGTGTGAATGGCAGCCTCCAGACCATGACAAAGCATGGACTGATTGACAATGTCAGTAAGTGGGCGGAGTTAACTGCAGTAGGCTGAATAGACAGATAAAGGTATATTGTGTGAAAATTTGATAATGAATTGACCAATAGAAATTCTCCAAAGTGGCTTCGAAGAATATCCCACGTTGGCGATTGGTTGGTTGGTCACACATTAAGCTCTTTAACCATTAGGACCCTTCAGCTGGTCCACAAACTATACATTTACTATATACACTGTATGGACAAAAGTATTGGGACGCCTCCTAATCATTGAATTGAATTCAGGTGCTTGATTCAGTCTCAATTTCACAGGTATATAAAATCAAGCCCCACACATGAGCTCACTGAACTCCAGCGTGGCGCTGTCATCACACGCCGCTGCTGCCAGGTGACATTTCCTCCCTCCTAGACATTTTACCCTCCGCTGTGGGTGATGCTATTGCAAGGTGGAAGTGTTTAGGAACTACAGCAGCTCAGCCGCCACGTGTCAGACCACGCGAACCTGAGGAGCACAGTTCAGATATATAGGTGTCCCAATACTATTGTCCATGTAGTATGTATGTAACCCTGATGCTGGACTCCCAACATCTCCCAAGGCCTGCTGCATATCATCTGGGGATCGGTAAGGCATCAGAGAGCTCTCAGATGACAGAAGGAAGCTTCTCTGAAGTTCGCTTACTGTCTGCTGTTCACTCAGCTGAGCTCCTGCTGCTCTGACCTGCTTCCCTGCAGTTTAATTAAGCAGAAGAGTGGTTGGACTCACCCTGTGGCCTTTCTCTCCTGGGAGACCAGGCAGGCCGTCAAATCCTCTATCACCCTACACACACACAAAGAGAGAGAGAGAGAGAGAGAGAGAGAGAGAGAGAGAGAGAGAGTGAGAGAGAGAGAGAGAGAGAGAATGTCAGCAGAAAGGTTTAAACTGTGGTCTAGATGTTCTCTACAGGTTCTCTCCATGCATAAACATGCTGAAGCATGTGATTCTATAATGCATCATAATGCAATTCAAATTTTACATAATTAAACCAATAATTCTTTAATAAAGGTTGATGATTGTATCCTTCAATAGTAGTACTGTTTTCATTGATGGGTAATTTCATGCATTTCTTTGGGAATGTCCAGAAGGAGCACGGTTTGGAAAAGTCTGAAGAACACCGTGGTGTCCAGCTCTCTTATTGTGATTTGAAGAAAAAAGGGTCTTCGTGGCAGGTCTGGGAGCCTCTTTAAAAGCTGAACTGAAGCGACAGTAATTTTTGAATGTCCTGATTCTCTTCTTCATAATGTTCCTTCAGAGACTATTAATAACTGGACAGATGCTATTTGGTTAATGAAGGATCATATTTAACACAGAAGATGGGTCTGATATGTGTCTCCAGAGCTTATATGTATTTGATTATATGCACACACTGATTGATGGATGCATTTTTGTGGAAATGTAATAAAACGATATTCACAAAAACAAAAAAAATCACAGTAAAACCTATTGAATGTGGGAAACTATACAATGTAAAAGAATAAAACAATTAATCAATCAATTTAATCCAAATTATATACATAATAAAGATTAACAGCTCGTTTGGGAACCAAACCCTTCATTTGTAATAAAAATAAACACTGTCCAGTCAAACCTTTCCACGTCTCTCTAAATTTGACATCATTTGCACACCAACTTCTCTTTCTTTAAATGAACATTTCTCGAGAATGGATCAATAGAAAAGCTCCAAAATGGCTCAGATATTATTATAAAATATATTATATTATTATAACATGTTTAGGTATTTATTCAGCCGTGTATTTTACAGAATAACTCCACAAATCCTACCTTAGCTCCTGATTCTCCAGGCATCCCCCGTGCTCCGTCAGCTCCAACACGACCCTTTCACACACACAGACACAAAAGTCACTACCCGGACAACTGCCAGCTCTAGTGTGATGGAAAACTAGATATTGATAAAAAATATTAAATATATATATATATATATTCAATATTCAAAGCTGTTTAAAGAAAAATCTTTGAAAAATTAATGAAATTAAATAAAATTAATTGTTGATGTGAATCTGGCAAGATGAATAAACCAATAGAAATAACTTAATCTTGTTTTTATTATTATTATTATTATTATTATTATTATTATTATTATTATTATTATTATTATTATTATTTTCTTTTTACCTGACAGTGATAATACACTTTGATATGACATATTAAAATTTATATTATTTTACAATATAATAATAATATTATAATTTCTTACACAATGTTTATTTCAATATATTCTATATATTACATTCAATAGAAATCTGTAAGATAACAGACACTATTTGCTGTAATATTACATACGGTTTTCTGCTGAAATATGATGAAAAACATTGAATATTAAAATGATTCATGCCACTGTTGATGTTCTGCTGTCAGAACTTCACACATCTCCTTAATCACTCATCCAGCATTTCGACAGCCTACAGAGTAAATCCCTCACCCTCTTCCCAGGCTGCCCCACTTGTCCAGGTGGACCTTGGATACCTCTCGGACCCTGCAGAGGACAGAAGAGAGCTCATAAAGACAGAAGGCCATGCCAGAGAGCCAGAGGCGTCTACTTATATGTGTTTATGACAGCACTTATCCGAACGGCAGAGCCTTACCTGAGGACCTGGGTCTCCACTTTCACCTTTCAGACCAGAAGGACCAGGAAGACCCTGATAGAAAGAGAAAGACCGAAAGGTGAGGAAGGAGACATCAGTCACAATAGACAGTGCTGAAAAGGTGGAATGGGGGGGTACTACTCTCTACTAACAGCAGGTGGCAGTCTTTCACAGGGTCTAAACTTCTTTCTAACACTAGTTTACTGCTAATGGGGTTCTCTGTTCTGAGGGGGGACAGATCCACAGACGAAGAAGCCTGAGGGCATGTATGAAGCCTCAGTAGAGTCCGTTACTCCAACAAAAGCAGGAGAAAAAGTGATGGAGCAGGTGTCCCAATACTTTTGAACATATAGTAATATATAATATACACTGATCAGCCATAACATTAAGACCTTGTTTCTGCGCTTATCAGCTCGTCTTTCTATACAAGAGAACTTCGTAGGTCTATTATTGCAGACTGTAGTTCATCTGTTGATGAGAGCTTCTCTGTCTGACTCTACATCTACAAGGTGGAGACACTCGGTAGGAGTGTCCAATAGAATGGACAGTGAGCGGACACAGTGTTTAAACACTCCAGCAGCACTGCTGCGTCTGATCCACTCGTACCAGCAACACACACTAACACACCACCACCATGTCGGTGTGACTGCAGTGCTGAGAACGACCCACCACCCACATCATAGCTGCTCTGTGGTGGTCCTGTGGGGTCCTGATCATTGAAGATCAGGGTGAAAGGAGGAGAATGAAGTCTGCAGAGAAACAGATGAACTACAGTCTGGAATTATAGAACCACAAAGAGCTCCTGTATGATCAGAGGAGCTGATTTAAGGGCCAGTGAGTGTAGAAATGAGGATTTTACGTGCTCAAATTTTCGGACTGGTGTATTTGACAGTATAAATGTCAGCATATCATGGGACACAGAAAGTCTTGTTCCACGTTTGCACCACATATGGATCTTCACCAGGGTCCCTGGTGGCACCAGAAGGGGTTAAACATGGGCCCCTTCTATGTTGTATTCTGCACATGGGGCCTAGATGGGAACGATGTGAGATGGGCTATAATGATGGGGCCCATTTAGGCAGGCCAAATGGATGCCAGTAAGAACACATGCACAAACCATTTTAGTGCCAGGCCCACCTGGAACCCACTTAGCCCACATTCCACAGGGCTGATAATGACATGATCACATGGGTGGAACTTAGGCTTGGTGGGCAAAATAATAGACAATCCCAGTTGGGCTCCAAATGGGCCCCATCATTACAAGCCCACCTTAATCTCACATGGTTCCCATACAGGTCCCATGTGGAGGGTGCAACCCAACTGGGGCCCATGTTTACCTCTTCCTGGTCTCATCAGGGACCCAAATGGGCATCCATATGTGGGGCCAACATGGATCCCGAGGACAAAACTTTCTGGTTTGCAGTTGGGCCACTCATACAGGCCCCCACGGTACTGTCCAGTCCAGTTATCCAGTCTGTAATGTCCGATTCAGCTCGTTTACTAATTAGCCTCTACCTGATTTGAGTATCATGCAGAAAAAGCCCAAAGAAGAGCAGATTATCGGAGGCCCAATGCAGCCGTTCGCTCTGTAATCACTCTCTCGCGTCTCTGACCGTCACCGAGGTATGATCTTAATAACTTAATTAGCTGGTGAAGAGACAGCAGTAAAGCACCACCATGGAATTAAGAGCTATAAGATGAAGAAGATGGAAATGATAGACTGGTCTGTCTGCGGTTCCTCTAATTTACGAAGCTGAGTTTGAACTTTACTGTGTTTAGTGGAGAAAAGTAACACCAACAGCTGAGAGAATAAAATGATGCTCATTTCAGAAATGAAGGGATTTGAGTGGAATAGTGATTAAATTTCACACACAAAACCCTTTGATACACATCAAGGAGCGGAGCTTCACGGAGCAGCACTGTAGGGCTGCAGGAGAGATGCAGTTGACAGAGATAAGAGGGTCTACGTAAGCAGGGCTACACCTATGACAGTCAGAAATACAAGCTCCCTGTCTGGGTGTCCAAAAGCTTGTGGACACCCCCTCTAAGGAAATTAAAGCAGATGAATGCACTCATTAGAAATGGTGTCCACAAACTTTTGGACACCCCTTTTAATTCATACATTCATCTATTTTAAGCTGCACCCATTGCTGACACAGGTGTGCAAATGCACACACAGCTTGTCGAGACCCTGAGCTGTGCAGCAGTGGAACTGTGTTCTCTGGAATGCTGGCGCTCCAGTCAGTACTTTTGGGATGAGCTGGGGAGTTAAGGATGAGGTGGGATGATGAGCTTCCGTCATCCTGACCTCACTAACTGTAGCTCTTGTTGTCAATCAAATCCTCACAGCAGTGCTCCAAAATCTATTCAAGGTTTTCCCAGGACAGTAGAGAGATGAAGTCTTCTGATAGCCTTGATTTCATTCAGGAGAGCATGGCGTCTCAATACTTTTGTCCACATAGAGAACATCTAAAATATTAATTTCTCTACATTCTCAACTTTCTAGTGCGACAGAAAGTGAACTCATGAGAAAGCAAAAGCTCAAAGTTCTTATCTCTGTCTGACTCCAGGTTTGCGCTCAGAGTGCCTCTGTCTCTTAAAAGCCTGAAGAGAGCGAGATAATCCCCCACAGCTTAGGCCTGAAGTGGCATCGGCTGCAGTTAAGTGGAGGATCGTGTGTCAGCAGCCGCAGATGGGATGAGAAAACACTCTCTCAGAAGCAAAGCATCTCTATTCTCCAAAAACCACCCCGAACGAGGGGTTCTGACCCACGATCAGTTTCTCATGTTCCTTTATCGGGCCTCTATTGCTCAGCAATTCTTGGTGAAAATGTCCTCAGGGAGAAGACGGGTCATTAGTAACTGTACCTGAAAAGCGGTTCTGTTTAATACACCTGAGAAAGACACTTGGTCAGCAGCAGGGAATTTTAGGGAGAATAAATTGTGCTGCAATGTATATTTGGCCCAAACATGGCTCATATCTAAATTATAAGTGCCCAAAGTGGCCAACAAGTGGCCCAAAAGTGGCCAGTACCTACATTATAAGTGCCAAAGTGGCCCAAAAGTGGCCAGTACCTAAATTATAAGTACCCAAAGTGGCCCAAAATGGCCCAAAAGTGGCCAGTACCGAAATTATAAGTGCCCAAAGTGGCCCAAAAGTGGCCAGTACCTAAATTATAAGTGCCCAAAATGACCCAAAGTGGCCCAAAAGTGGCCAGTACCTAAATTATAAGTGCCCAAAGTGGCCCACAAGTGGCCCAAAAGTGGCCAGTACCTAAATTATAAGTGCCCAAAGTGGCCCACAAGTGGCCAGTACCTAAATTATAAGTGCCAAAGTGGCCCAAAAGTGGCCAGTACCTAAATTATAAGTGCCGAAGTGGCCCAAAGTGGCCAGTACCTAAATTATAAGTGCCGAAGTGGCCCAAAAGTGGCCAGTACCTAAATTATAAGTGCCCAAAATGACCCAAAGGCTCAAATGGCTCATACCTAAATTATAAGTGCCAAAGTGGCCCACAAGTGGCCAGTACCTAAATTATAAGTGCCAAAGTGGCCCAAAAGTGGCCAGTACCTAAATTATAAGTGCCAAAGTGGCCCAAAGTGGCCAGTACCTAAATTATAAGTGGCCCAAAGTGGCCAGTACCTAAATTATAAGTGCCAAAGTGGCCCAAAGTGGCCAGTACCTAAATTATATGCCCAAAATGACCCAAAGGGGCCCAAACATGGCTCATACCTAAATTATAAGTGCCTAAAGTGGCCAACAAGTGGCCCAAAAGTGGCCAGTACCTAAATTATAAGTGGCCCAAGTGGCCAGTACCTAAATTATAAGTGCCAAAGTGGCCCAAAGTGGCCCAAAGTGGCCAGTACCTAAATTATAAGTGGCCCAAAGTGGCCAGTACCTAAATTATAAGTGCCAAAGTGGCCCAAAGTGGCCCAAAGTGGCCAGTACCTAAATTATAAGTGCCCAAATGACCTAAAGGGCCCAACATGGCTCATACTCTAAATTATATGGCTCAGTGGCCAACATGGGCCCAAGTGGCTGTAGTACCTAAATTACAGTGCCCAGTGGCCCAAAGTGGCCAGTACGCAATTGAGAAAGCAAAGTGGCCCAAAGTGGCCAGTACCTAAATTATAAGTGCCCAAAATGACCCAGAGATTTATCAATCTATTGTAATTGTGTTTCACACAAAGGGACCAGGAGGGTTTCTCAGTTACGCTGGGGAACGTTGTGCCAGGACCCCCATATTATTGTTTATCACTAATTTATTATTTTGTGTTTAAATAGTTGGGGGAGGCATATTCGACAGCTAGGGTTCCATAAGATACTGGAGCACTGCAGAGGATTTGATAGCATTCAGTCACAACAGCATTAGTGTGGCCAGGATGTTAATTTATCAACACCACTCATCCCCAAAACATTTCCAACTCATCCCCAACAAGAAGACGTGATGGAGCCATCATTCAGGAATTCAGAGAAGTTCCACTGGCTTTACACTTATAACTCAATGCCTGGCATTAGACATGGTGCCATAGATTCATGACCATCTGTTCTCTATTGGCAGCAGTTTTTACAGGGACTGTAAACTTGATCAGGGGGCCAAACATATATATACACAGACACATATGAGAGAGAACGAGAGAGTCCTGGACACTCACCACAGGCCCAGACCGTCCAGTTAAGCCCATTGGACCTGGAGGACCTCTCATAGCCAGCTGTGGAGAAGAAACAGCAGTTAGACTATAAACAAAGAAACAAACAAATACAATAGAAACACTGACCACTAAACACACACACACACACACACACACACACACACACACACACACACACACACACACACACACACACATATATATATATATATATAATTATATACACAACATACACACTAGTCCAACTGCTTATAAACCAAAGAATCAATAACAATAATAATCCGTCACTTATAAACATAAACACGTCTATTCCAAACACACACTCTCCCAAACACAAATACACCTCTAACGTCCGGATGTGTGTGTATGTGTGTGTGTGTAGTTGATATTATTAGACTGTTGTTATTGTGGGGCGTGTGAGCACTGGAGGTGGGACCTGTAACAGAGGCCACCGCTGTTTTTACTGGAGAGCCAGACCTGGTCTCTGCAGGCTCTGACCCACCTGTTGGCCAGTCCCACCTGCAGGTCATTAACCTCACTGCTATTTTTGCTCCACTCTCATTTTAGTAAAAACAAGAGGAGTGGGCTCAGGGGCGTGTGGAGACGTGCCACGATGTTCACAGACAGATGGTATTGGTGTGTCCGGAACGTTCACAGAAGAACGGGGTACGAGTTATGGTCAGTTTGACGCATTTAGAGATCTACACTCATCGGCCAACATAATAGTTGCACCCAGAAGGACGTGGGGTTGCAGTTCTGCAGTGAAGAAGATGAAGGTGATCGGGATCAATATCTGATCTAATCAGTATTTATTGATCTACTCATACAGAAGTGGTGTCTCTCAGTTCGGTGTCGGGTTTAACGCAACATGCCAGACGTCTCTGCGTGGAGTTGCAGGAGGTTCCCAATGGTGTGCTGTGGATGATCCCATCCCATGCAGCTTGAAATGTTCTCACCTGCAGTTCCTTGCAGATGGTGGTAGGAGGGTGAGGTTGATGAGAGCCCAACAGCAGCCATTTTCAATCAGGGACAGGTCTGGAGATGAGACCGACTCACGCGCGTAGTTATCTGTGTCTTCAAGACGATCTTGAGACGGCAGCAGATGTACACTAGTGTTGTCCTGTAGGATTAGAGCACCAGAGTGTGTGTTCTGAAAAGGTAGAACCACTGGTTGCAGAACTCGTTAAAGAACGTCTGTAATGAAGATCAAAGGTGATCTGGCATCATACGAAATTACACCCACAATCATGACACCAGACCTTCTGGATGTGTGGACGGGTAAATAATAAAACTGCTGATCTTGGTTTGATCACGTGCCTCCACAGACAGATTAGATGGTCGCCTCCACCGACACAAAAGCAGGACACTGAAGATGAAGGTCTCCAAGACAGTCTGGTACGACACCAGTGCAGCCAGTTGATTCCTTCTGGGTGCAACTATTTTTGATCACACTGATGATGCAGAAACTGAAACATGTATCACACATAATAAACTCGTCTTTAAAGGGTTAAACCAAAAGTCCGGCTTGTCTAACAGGAGAAGAACGTAGAAGCATCTGGGATTACACAACTTGGAGCCCTCTGAGCCCCCTCAGGCAAATCCTTCACACCACCCCCAACCACCCACCTGCATCACCCACACACCTACCCCTAAACCTGACTCCTCTAAAGGCTGTAAAGTTTACGCTCCAGCTCCCTCCTCCTCCGCCCCGGGGCAGCTGTAGAGCACTGGTCATTTAGGCCTCAGTCCTGCGTGCACCACTCCTGGCCTGGGACAGGATAGCCTGGGCTTGAGCCTCCTGAGCCGAAACCACCGGGCCTTTCTCTCCGTCACCTCCGAAACGGAACTGTAAACACAACACAGACGTACTGAACACTGACCACAGACGGATCACTGACATCATTCAGTTTATATGTATAATATTTGTATAATATTCAGTATGACATGCTCATTATTAATATTGCCATCCAGTCGATTCCGACTCAGTTCGTGCTCCTCCTGGTCTTCTGTTTGGTCTTCAGGAATCCAAATGGCTGGTTCTTTTTCCTTGGAACTGTATCCATCCATCTTGTAGCTGGTCGCCCTTCTTCCTCTTTACCTTCAACTTTCCAAGTAAGATGATCTTCTACTGAACTGATCTTCTCTATCGTGTCCAAAGTAAGAGACTCCTTCTTGGGCCTGTACGAGAGGTTAGCGTGATTTTGGTCCACGGTCCATTTGTTTGTCTTCTCTTTGCTGTCCAGGAGCTCTCAGAAGTCTCACCAACACCAACGCTCAAAGGCGTCTATATTTATCACATCTCTGTTCCGCAAACCATACAGAACCATGGAGAAAACCATCATCTGGATCATTCTGATATCAGATCTACATTTGAAGACCTTTTCCAGCTCCTTCATCCTTGTCCTGCCGAGTGACGCTTTCTGACTATATATTCTATATGTAATATTCAGTTCATTGTGTATTTTCATGTATATAGATTATGTAGTCTGCTAATTACTATGTATTATTATTATTATTATTATTATTATTATTATTATTATTATTCAGTGTTATTAATTGACTCACATTCTCATGTATAAGATTCATATATTTATTTGTACTGGAGTATATTATTGCATGTCCTAATTTAATTAACATAATATTCATATAATATTTTGCAGATATTTAGTGTATATTCATGGCACATTCAATATAATAGAATATTGTCAGAATTATAATTATTTTCAATATGCTCTTAATATTTTACACATATTATTCAGTAATTTGACCATTTTGCACAAATAATTTTGAGCACTATTCAATTCCATTTGTTCCTTTTTATAATATTGCATTTAATTTCCTATATGTCCTGAGTAATTCATATTTTATATTTAGCAATTCATAACAATAGAATTGTCAGTGTATCTTGCATTTCATATATACAATATTATATTCCGTATGCCCGGGAGAAAGTCAGGTCCACTAATCAATATTATCTGTTGCATTTATAACATTTAGGACTTTTTGGCCACATAATGTAGTTTTATAGGTGAGTCATTTTGTCAGTAATATGAATAATAAGGGTGGTTTACAGGCAGCATCAGCATGGTACCAGAGGACCTGGCAACCCATCTGTCTGGAGACCAGCACGCTCTGGAGGACCTGGTTGTAGGAGAGAGAGAGAGAGAGAGAGAGAGAGAGAGAGAGGGAGAGAGAGAGAGAGAGAGAGAGAGAGAGAAAGAGAGAGAGAGAGAGAGAGAAAGAGAGAGAGAGAGAGAGAGAGAGAGAGAGAGAGAGAGAGAGAGAGAGAGAGAAAGAGAGAGAGAATAATGTAGAAATGAAAATATGCATAATAAAAGCATTCCGATCAGTAATGGTTTGATTGTAGGTACCGTTACTGTGTATAAGTACAGTCATACAGTGTGTCTTCACATTTAAGGACATGGTGATGGACTTCCCCCATACACTCAATTTACACACATTAACCTCCCCCAGCGGCCTGCTGCTCCAACCCAAACTGCCGTACTGCTACAGCTCGACTCTTCTGGAGCTGATCCATGAAAGTTAAATAAACACAGGAAAAAGCACTTGCACATGATTAAGAACACAGAGAAGCTCCGAAGACCCTGCAAACTTAACTTATGCACGTGTGTGTGTGTGTGTGTGTGTGTGTGTGTGTGTGTGTGTGTGTGTGTGTGTTGAAGCCTCTAGATTGTTCTTCAACTTACACTGACTGCAAAATGCTGTGTTTGGTGAGAATGACAGGTTTAATGGGGAATGAAGGTGTTTAATGGGGAATGAAGGTGAATGAATGGGAATGATGGTGTTTGGTAGAGAATGACTGTACTTGGTAGAGAATGACGTGTTTGGTAGAGAAATGACGGTGTTTGGTAGAGAATGACGGTGTTTAATGTTGACAACAAACGATTCATCACCATCACCAGGCATTGGTTAGGCCCATCATTGAAACACATGTGAGTCAATATTCCTGTATGTTGCACCCATACTGACTGAATGACGGCCAGGCTTTTCTTTGGTCATTTCACCATAAAGCCAAAAATCCATCTGTCTGTCAGAACTGTACTTGGATCTGTATACCTCTAATGCAAGTGGTCAATCAATCAATCAAATTTTATTTATATAGCGCTTTTTACAACAGGAAGTTGTCACAAAGCAGTTTTACAAGGATCTGGGTCCGAGCCTCAAATGAGCAGCCAGTAGGCAAACAGCAAGGAAAACCTCAGTTTAGGAGAAATAGAAACCTTGAGAGGAACCATGGCTCAAGAGAGGAACCCATCCTCCTCTGGCCGACACCGGAGAGCAAGTGGTCATTCCATCCAATGCAGTGACCGGACAGTTACACAAACAGACACTCACCCTGTCGCCTGAATCTCCAGATGGACCTGGGGGACCTTGTAGACCTGGTGGTCCTGGAAGACCCTAAAGAGTCACAGCAAAGTCAGAAATGTGAAATCTATAGCGGCACAGAGTGAACAGTTTTCGGAATGAGGCCCAAAACAGTGACTCACAGCAGGTCCCGGTGCTCCAGGAGGCCCTTCAATCAGCATTCCCTAAACCAAGCAACAAAATACAATAAATCATTTTCATAAAGACTCACATCATCATCAAAGCACACACATACATACACTGTTCCAAAGTGTGGAACCAATGTTTTCAAGAACATGAAACTCGTTGGTTTGTAGTTGTTGGAACGTAATGATGATTATAATATTAAAGAGTAAAGGACGAGTTTATTGGGGAAAACTGGACTGAAAGGAGGCTCTAGTTCCCTGTTTGGCCTCTAGTCTGGATATAAGATGACACACAGTTGCACTTGGAGGTACAGGTTCCGTACGGCATCCTTTAGAACATCTACAGATTACAGATATTGCAGCTGGACCTGCAGATCCTGCACACCACAAATCTGGTGACCAGGCAGGTCAAGTGTTGCGGTCTGAAGGAGACATTCCTGGGAAAGCCTGTGTGTGGGAGCATTATCCTGCTGAAAAATACCAGCCATGAGAGGATGTCCTGCACATCGGTGAGCTGTTAGTGTCCCTTGTATCACTACTGTCGTATGCGATGCTCCCCAGATCATCACACCGCTCAAAATGACCGCCGTCCAGAGAGGTGCCCCCTCTCAAAGTCTGTCCAGCCGAATGAGTTTGCATGTGTACGAGAGGCGTGTCATCTGCATATCATTTACATATTTGCATATCATTTGCATATCGCCAGGCTGAGTTTTACAGCAGTTGTTTGGTTCCAAAAGCTCTGTCCAGGTGCAATTTTAAACACAACTTACGAAATATATTAAGTGCTTCCAAACATCTGGACAGTCCTATCGTCCTAAACATCTGTACTGCACCTGGACATTCATTGTCTTCATCATTGTTCCCTGCCTTAATTATAGTGATGCTGCAAGTGCAGGACAGTCATATACTAGACGGGGGTGCGTTTCCCAAAAGCTAAGCCGTTAACTACATTCGCAACTTTTGTGGTTGGAACGACGCAGTTGCTGTGCAGGTGTTTCCCAAAGCCATGGGCGGAACTATGGAAGTAACTATGTAGGTACAGTTACGTAGAACGTTACCATCGTCAATCGACACAAAACAGCAGTTTCACCAAACTTTCCCCGACTGCTGTGGTTAAGTTGTGTAGTTGTGTAGAACTGCAGAGCTGAGGTTAGAAGCTTAGTTCCTGGTGATTACATCATCAGTGACAGAAGACGCAGGGATAAGACGGTCAGAACCAGGAAAAATTCCAAAGTTCAATATCCATCCATTTTCTGTACCACTTATCCCTGAATAGGGTGACGGGGGAGCCGGTGCCCAGCCCCAGCCCCCCGTCTCTGTGGTCCTCTCAGTCGTAAAGCCCACTCAGACACTAAGGCTCAGACACATTCGAAACCACTGTAGTTCAGCTTACGGTGGTTCCAACCAACGTGGCTCAAACTACTGTGGTTCCAACAAAGGTACGACAGTTTTGAGATCCATCATACCACGTTAGTTCAATGCCAGTCGTTGTACGGGAAACGCACCCCCGATCTGCCTACTGAAGAGGGTCAGAACTGGGTCAATATTCCTGAATAATGACCCACCAATATTCCTGGCAACGAGCTCTTCATGAAGGAATAACTTACAGGTTCAATGACAGCTGGCTCTCCTTTCTCTCCTTTCTGTCCAAGGAAAGCACCTCCACCAACCTGCAGGACACATAACAGGTCAAAGGTCAGCACCACAGCAGGACTGGGCTGGCCTGAGCTCGCAACCTCATTCAGCCTCATGCAAGAAGATGCCTCCAGAACTGGGAGTGGATACAGAGCAGGACCTGTGTGCGTCTGCATCAGTAACAGTGGTGCCGATACAAGAGCTTTCTAGAATAAAGATAGTAGAACCACAATGTATGGACAAAAGTATTGGGACACCAGCTCATTCATCTTTATTCAAGGGTGTTAAAAAGAGTTTCTCCCACTTTTGTAGGAGTAACTGCCCCTGCTGTCCAGGGAAGATGTTCTACTAGATTTTGGAACATTGCTGTGAGGATTTGGTTGTATTCCAGAGAACACAATCCTCTGCTCCTCTAGTCCATGCCTGGTATTAGACGTGGTGACAAAAACAACTTTAATAAATATTAGTAGCTTATAAAAAGTTCCAGGGCCATCTTCTGACATGTAACCTTTAAACACCTAAAAACACCTAACTGCTGATAAAGTGCAGAAATGATGGAGGGAGAGAGAGAGAGAGAGAGAGTGAGAGAGAGAGAGAGAGAGAGGAGCAGAAAGATGATAGAACAAACACGTAAACCAGGTGATGCAGAGGATAAGTGACTGTATTCTGTGTGCTTTACCTGTGTCCTCCTACAGTGTGTGATTTACAGAACCTCCATATAGAACCTGTCATTATTATTCAGCCTAATAAGAGACTGTTACTCCACCTTGGTTCTAGATGCATACTAGGTAGTGTATGGGACTTACCAATGTCTACCTAGGTACATTCTACTCAATTTTGACAAATTTTAGAAACTGTCTAGCCAAATTTCCTTCAAAGGTTCTAGATATATAATGTGTAGTACCATCTCCAAACCATCTACAAAGTTAAAGCATGTTTAATGTAATCTAGCTACATTACACAGAAATTCCCAGGTTCTAGATACATAATGTGTGGTACCAAAGCTCTAGGTTGTTTTGACTGAATTTTTCACAGGTCCTAGATACAAAGTGTGTGGTTCCAAGGTCTAGATAAGGATTTAGAGTATTATGAATTATGACACTATGTTTCATATTACTTTACATGGAAATGATCAGGTTCAGGATAAACAGTGTGTGGTACCAAAGCTCTAGGTTGTTTTGACTGACCTTCTCACAGGTCCTAGATACATTAGGTACAGTAGGTTTCATGTTACTTTACATGGAAATGATCAGGTTCTAGATACATAGTGTGAGGTACCATCTCCAAAGTTCAAGGTACTTTTTTGGTGCCTTATAACAGTACATTTCAAGACAGTCTAGCTAAAATACACTTTGAAACAGGTTCTAGGCACACACTGGCTTAGTGTTGGGCACCATCTCCAAAGTAACTGTTTTGCATAACAAGGAAGTAAATTTCAAAACAGTCTAGCTGAATTACACATTTCCTTCAGGTTCTAGATATACTTTTTGAGAGTTGGTGGGTGGCACTGTCTATAATTAGTTCTAGTTACTTATTTAGAGTAATATGAGAGTACACTTCATGGCAGTTTATCTGAATTACATTGAAATTCCAAACAGATTCTAGATACATACTGGGTTGGTACATGGTACAAGGCACTGTTCTCCAAAGTCCTAGGTAATTATTTAGAGTAATGCCACAGTACTTTTCAAGACAGGTCTAGCTAAAATACACTACATTACTCAGGTTCTAGATACATACTGGGTTAGTGTGGATTACAGCCTCTTTAGACTGAATGTCATTCAAACTAGTGTTGTGTAGACGTACTTTAAGTGTGTGGAACTAAATATTGTGGTTTGTGTGTGTGTGTGTGTGTGTGTGTGTGTGTGTGTGTGTGTGTGTGTGTGTGTGTGTGTGTGCATGTGTGTGGGGGACGACAACTAAGAAACTCTAGAGTGCTGTTTCAGAGACTAAATTGGTCCCACCCATGAGAGATTTATGACACTGGTAGGTAATTTGACACCTTTGGTCTTCACTCCAGCTTCTGAAGTCCTTCTCAACAGGACAAATTGTTTAGTTAGTTCAGTAAAGGCCTGACCAATGAGAGAACTTGTTTAGTTAAGTCAATAAAGCATACCTTCTCTGCATGTACCTACTGGCTGATTTCCACTGCCGACTGCAGCCCATACATGTGTGTATGTGTAGGCTTTATCCGCAGGGGGGTGGGAGTTGGAGGAGGGGTACATAATGTCTTTTTTGGAGTAGATGGAGCGCAAGGCGTGTGTGAACAGACAGCTGGCTCGCTGGAATGGGGTAATTGCTCTGGCTTCGGGCTAACGGTGCAGATAGAGTCCTAACAGGCTCCTAGTTACAACCAGGAGCTGAAGGGGACATGACTTCATTCACTGCATGGAAAACAGCAGTGTGCAGGTGTGTGTGCGGAGGGGTGAGGGGGAGAAAGTGAGATGGTATTAGTGTGTATGTGTTTAGAAGAGGTTCAAACAGGACCATGGGAAAGGAGAAGAGGACAGGACCAGATTAACTCATCTGAAACATTCATGAAACTCCTCACGTTCGCATCAACATTCCACAGCCTCCAGTACATCCCCAAATCCAAGTCCATATCCAAGACTGACGTGCTCACAAGACTCACACACACATTCACAAGGGCTGTACAATATGGACCCAATGCCACACAATCAGAATTATCAGCGTAATTCACCATGATATTGTGATATGCATTGCAATGCATTAAGCACACAGTGATGAACGCTTGGTGTGACATGGTCACAGATTGGTCTATTTGGATTCATCAGGACATCCACAGAAATTCAGCTGTGATTGGTCAGGAAGCTCATAATTACATACTATCGCTGGGTTCAGTTGTATCTTTTAACGTGCAATATTTAAAAATGGTTGTGTAAATGTACTTAACCCTTTATCAGGCATTATATCTGTTTGGTATCTTCATCCACAATCATAATATCACATGTGTAATAAAACATGGCAGAACCCATCATTGCCCGATTGACCTTGTTCCCCTCATTGAACTGAGTGTGCAATTCTAATTATATCCACCGTGTGGCAATGTTGTGCATTATCGTCTTATATGGTATTAGCTTGACATGGATTTTTAGATATTAAGAAATAAAATCTCTATGTATCTCTATGTCACCCCGAAAAGCATGTGACCGCTTAGTTGCCCACATAGGGATTAGTTGCCCAGTTAGGGATTAGTTGCCCAGTTAGGGATTAGTTGCCCAGTTAGGGTAAACAGAACTGGACACTAATGACACTAGTGACTGTTAAAGGGTTAACACAAAACATGCACCAACCAATCACAGTTCACGACACTGGCTATCCACCAATGGGCTTCAGATTAAGAAATGCTTAGATTAGAGAGGCTCATTTATACTTAAACTTCTGTGATGTCAGTATCGCAAAGGTAAGTATCACAATATTCATGAACCAGCGATATATTGTACAGCCCCACACATAAACACACAACCCACTTGTTGCCCACTCAGGTCAGAGGGTGCGATACTTACGCCAGTGCCCACTTGCGTCTCCTCTACATCAGTTTCGGCCGGCTTTCCGACCCCAAACTCATCCTCATAAGTGGCCGTGGGGTTTGGGGGCAGGTTGCCAAATTCATCATATGTCCCAAACTCATACTGGCTTTTGTCAAACTCGTTCACGTCATACTCCTTAAGGTCATACTCCTTAAAGTCATATGCATCTGTTCCAGCAGGTAAGGGCTGGGTGGGCTGTGGGCCGTCCGTAGGGTCCAGCCCGGCCTGGGCTGGGTCTGTTTCAGAGTGACCCACAATCTCCTCTTCCACAGCCTTATTACAGGCCAGCAAAGCAGCAGGGGGAGGTCAAAGGTGGGTGAGCAATGGGAATAAAGCTGTTAGTTAAGCAGGTATGGTTACAGTATTCATGTCCTACAGCAGAGCAGGAGTAAAACATGGGTTGAGCATGAATTTACATGAATTACACGACCTGAAGCAGGTATCATTTTGGATAGCAGTAAGGTACAGTTTTTTTTGTCCCCTTTGTCTATCCAGAGAGTCCTAATCTATTGGCAGTACGTCTCTATAGAGAATAGACAAGTTGTTTGCGCATTTGCAGTATATACATATAAAACGTGATCGAGATGTTGATCCAGAACTGCAATTATCCCAGTTCTGAACAATGCTTTTTCCAAGATAATATGCTGAAATATTCCAAATCACAAACAAGGGGACAAATAAAGGGTTACCTTGATTATTAAAAAGCATTTTATTTCATGAAAATCAAAATCACAGCTGTACAAATCCCTCACAGACCTTCAAATATCCCAGTCTTTCAACATAAAACATAACAGTTTTATGCTTAAAAAGTCTGAACAGAAATAGTCTGAAATAAAATTTATACGGTTCAACTGCAAAGTACAGCATTTAAATATGACTTATATCATCTGTAATCTGTTACAAAACCCATCAAAGCAACAGACCATTACTGATTTTAATGAAACTGGTCTAATCACTGAATGTTAGTGAGGGAAATCGGTCAAAATGCTCCTGAAGGCAGCGCTGCCTCTGAGGCAGAACAAACACCTTGAGAATTACCAATAAAAGATGAATTTAAAAAGAGTAGGTGCAGATTTAAAGCGTGAATATGCTCCTCAGGACTTGAAAGATTGAAAGATTCAAGGCCAAAGCGGTCTGCACTTGATGCCCCAAGGCAGGGCCCAGGCAGCTCTAACAAGACATCCACATATGAAGCTCTGAGGAGCAGATACTTCTAAAGCTCTGCTTACGGGTTATTTTTCTGGGTGATTTTCTGAACCAATTGCATTTGTTCTGCCTCAGAGGCAGCGCTGCCTCCAGAACCGTTTGAGTTGATTTTGCACATAAGCGTTTGAAGATCATCTGAGAAATGATTACATGAAAAGTAGCCCATGAAAGTAAAATCAAATGGAAATGATTTGTCATTTTCAGTTAAACCATTGATTTGTCTTACAGTTTTCCAAAGCAGATTGTGGTCGAGGACATGAGGACTCATTGCTTTGGTTCCTCAATTGGCCAGAGGGGGTCAAACATCTCCACTTTTATGTGGTAGCGTTAACCTCAACTGGAATGGGGTCACTTCCTCTGAAAACTCGGAAACTGGACACACTGTTCTGCCACACTGTCTATCTCTGATATTCATTCCTGGTCCATATTTTATCTACCGCTTCTGATATGAAGAGCTGGATATGACTTCAGCAAGGCTATCAATCCCACGGCTCTGGTCACCACAACCCTGCTGTGGTTTCATTCCAGTTTAATCTGCTTCTTGTTAGAATACAGAGATTTTAATGACTGCCGGACAACAGCGGAGCCCAAGCCTCTCTCGATTGGAGGGGAAGGCATGCTCTAATGAGAAACAAACTGATTCTCTGTCCTAGTCTGATTTCGGGTGAGTTCAAGGGCATTTTTGTTTCATTGGACATCAGGGATGAAGATGGTATTTGAGTACTTGCTGTTTAACCCCTGTGTTGTTTCAAGGGGCAGAAATGCATTTTCATGCATATTTCTGCTGCTTTCTGAAGCTTTGGAATTGCCATCTATTATTACTGAAATGTTAATGTTACACCTCCGCAGATCTTTTCTTTAGTGTAGATTAAAGAATTTAAGAGGTGGGCCGTAATAAAACGATTCGTGGCCTCTGATGAAACTCAAATATTCATAAAGACAGACCTGTATGAAGGTTGTTCCCTCAAACTCAACAGATTAGGGGTTTAAAGCTCAATGAAGTGATTTTATTTTAGAGGTTCAGTGAAGTCGGGTCATTTTTGACCCTTAGAACATGGGGTCTATACAGAACACTATTCTGGTATATGTTACGCATCAAACTGGAAAGATGGAGAAAATATAGAGCTCCTTTATGTTCAATGTTAAATACAGATATGAATTTATACGCCGCTGAAATTCATAAATTGTGGAAATTCCTTTAATAGCAGACAGGAAGTGACCGAACAAACTCATTAAGAAAGCCAGTTCTGTACTGGGAAGCCCCTCAGACCCAGTGCATAAGGCTCTGGCAGCACTGTGCAGGACTGGGCAGCTGCTTTACTGACCGGCGACTTCACCCTAAGTGTGTGAAGGAGCGGAATCGCAGGTCCTTCCTTCCTGCTGCTGTTAGACTGTAGAACCAGCACTGCTCTCAGCAGACCACGGACACAGACACTTAAATCCCATCTCCCCACAATCATCTCCAATTATCTGTATATATTTAATTTATAATTTATCATGTTGTATAATGTATAATATACCGTATATACTATAACTATACGTTATCTATTCTTGTATAAACAAAGGAGTGGATCGCTCCAGTGTCCTCCATACTGTTTAATACTTTCTGTCCAGCAGAGAAGAAACCAATGAACACACACCAAACAACAATCTCTAGGGATTGTTCTTGGTTTTTGTCACTTCATACCATATACCGCCTCCTCATTTTCCTGGGCTTTAGACTCTCAGGGTAGGATTAAGTCTAGTCTTGGACATCATTGTTTCAGTGGTGATTCACCATTGAAAGCTCTTTGTAGCCCAAGTTTAGACTAATCTTGGTTTGGGAAACGAGCCCTTGGCTGTTCCAGAAGTCCATTAAATGTAAACCCTTAAAGACAAGAAACGTGAAGAAAGATATTTACCTCATTGGCTTCAGTGGTGGCACCAGGAGACCGAGTCTTAGTAGCATCTACAGTTCCGTAGTCAAGCTCACTGTCAGTATAGTACTCGCCGTCTAAGTTGTTTAGCTGAGGTAGCATTAGAGTGAAAGGAAAGAGGAAGAGGAAGAATAAGAAAGAAGGGATTAGGGAGCAAGTAAAAAAAAAAAAAACAGAGTCTTCAGCTCGGGCGCTGCCCGCCCTTCCGCTGGGTCAGACGGCATTAGTGATCTCCATCAGAAAGAGAGGGCAAAGGGGAGATCTCTATGCCATCTGAGCTGGACTACACTTCGTCCTTCATTTTTACCCCTAGTATGGCCTTTCTCGCCGGTGCGGTTGCCTGGTAACCGTGTCTCTTCTTCTTAGCTGCTAAGGGTTTGGCTGCTGTCTTTTTGGGTGCCAGGTATTTATATGGCTTGGCTTTGGATTTAACAGACTTTCTTGACCTCTTCGCTGTCATGGAGACACTACGCCTCACCCGCTGGAGGACGGCAAGGGTGAACAGAGGGACAAAAAACACACAACATACAAAACATCAACATTGATCAACAGGCAAGACACAATGTGGCCTAAGCGAACCCTGAGAAGTCACGGGCATGCTCACTCGAGATTTGTAGGAGCGATGGAAAGTGCAGATCCTCAACATTCAACCCTCGTTAGTGTTTATAAGCAGAATGTTTTATTATGGTTTGAGTTTTACGAAAAGCTGATGTTCTGCATATAGCAATACACCAATCAGCCATTTCATTTGTACCACATTCATTAACTTCATCTACAGTGGCTCCTGTAGGGGTGGACATATCAGTCAGCAAGTGAACAGTCAGTTCTGGAAATTGATCGGTTAAAGCAGGAAAAATGGACAAACGTCCAGCACCATCCATGGCACCCAGGGAGCAGCTGGGAAGTCAAGTGCCTTGTTCAAGTGCACTTCAGTCATGTCCTGCACAGTTCAGGGAATCAAACTGTCAACCTTCCAATTACAAGACCGGTTCCCTGAACACCAGGCCAAGGAGACACTTGTACTTGGGAGGTGTTCTCACTATGCAGTAGTTAGTTACCTACCAAAAGTGCTCCAAGTTAGGACAACTGCTGAACTGGTGACAGGGTTATGGGTACCCAAACCTCACTGACTTCAAGGATCTGCTGTAACGTTAGTCTTGGTGCCAGGTACCATAGGACACCTTCAGAGGTCTTGTGGAATCTGTACCTCATCTGTTATGGAGCAAGGTGGACCTACAGAATATATGGCAGGTGGTGCTAATGTTATGGCTGATGTATATAGCATAGGAGCCCATATTTGTGTAATAAAAATGTAATTCATTACATACATAACCACATAATGTCCATATTCTGTTTTTAATCTGTATAATTTAAACTGAGCTTGACCTTGGTATTTCTGTGTCTGTACTCAGAACTGTGACTATATGCAGTAGAACTGTGGAGCTCTAGGGTGGCCCTACAGTCTAACTGCTGCTCATCAAACGTGAGGCAATCATCATCAGTTCAAATCCTAGCACAGGTTCAGTGCTCCAGTGTCTATAGTCTCCCAAATCTGGGAACATCATGTGATAGATCATGTGATGGAAGAGGTCTAACCTACCCATGGGAGTAAAGAGTGAACAAATTGAGGGGGAGGAGCCACGGACTAAACAATATTTATGTCATGTGATCCGAGCAGCATAACCACAGTAACGACTCCGCACTTCTGAGGGTTATTATAGTTTGGAAGTAGGAGAAGGAAAGAGAAACACAAGCATACGCTCCCACGGCTAGACATGAATCAAGACGCCAGACTGAAAGAACTGAAGACACAAAGACCCTGGACATGGAAAGGGATGCACTCGGGACAGGGTCGGGGGGTCACATGACAGCCAGACACCATATGATAGTCGCAAGACATGCGATGACGTTCTTTTGCTTAGTTTTACCTGAGTCTCTGAAAACTCGCTTGCCGGGTCGGAGGTGGCGGGTCCGTCATAGTAATCATACAACTCTCCATAATCTACTGCAGTTGTGTACTGGGCGGGAAGAGGAATGAGGTCACGGGGAGGTTAGTAGAGCATAAAAACACACTTTAAATGTAACAATTCCAGCAGATATGTTACATCTCATAGGTAGTATTGTTCCTATTTATTATTCCCAAAAGCATTGTCTCCGATGACTTTTAAACCTTCAGACGTACATGACAAAGAGCCCAAATCCTGCATTTTTCTCATTAAACATCTCATAATCTCGTTATCCATCAAACAGCCTGGTTATATAAGCCTTCTTCTTTCAGCTGCTCCCTTTAGGGGTCGCCACAGCGGATCATCTGCCTCCATCTCGCCCTATCCCCTGCCTCCTCCACTGTTACACCAACCATCTCCATGTCCACCTTCACTACATCCATAAACCTTCTCTGAGCTCTTCCTCTTCTCCTTCTGCCCGGCAGCTCCATCTCCAACACTCTTTGTCCGATAAATCCACTGTTCCTCCTCAACACATGTCCAAACCATCTCAACCTGGCCTCTCTGGCTTTATCTCCACACGGCTCCACCTTCACTGTCCCTCTGATCTGCTCACTTCTAATCTTGTCCATTTGAAATAACTAAATCTAACATCCTGTCAATCCCACCTGTGTCTTTGTAATGTGCTCCATCTGGAACCTTTCATGAGCTCCACGATTCAGAGGGAGGGCGGACTTCCTACCAGAGCTGGACAATATATCATAACTATCAATATATCAAGATATATTGATCGTAAAATCAAAATCATACAATAATACATACAATAACTATGTTGTAGAAACATTGTAACTATAGTTTACTATTAACTGCTGTTACAGTTCAAAGCTGATATATGAAGTGTCTCATGAGGGATGGTCGGTGCTACTGAGCCTTTATGACAGATATCCTGTATGTAAATGATCTCTGTTCTGATTGGCTGCCTTTACTGAGCCTCATTAAAAAAGCAATCGGCTGACACACTCCTCATAGCTTGAGTGTGAGTGGGCGGAGCTATACGTAAACTGCAATAGACCTAAAAGGCAGATTTCAAAGCTTACTCTGCATATAAAAAACACATCACGTGAATCTGAAAACTGTTCTGCATGTTGAGTCCGGATTTCATGACGAATGGACCAATAGAAAAGCTCCAAAATGACTCCCAATGAAATTCCAGAATGTATGTTTAACACGTGCTTAAATTCTTTGCTCAAAATATTATAAAAATAAGGTTTTGCGTGATATGGGCCCTTTCATGCTTTACAGTCAGTATAAGATGCATCACATCAGAGAATGTAATGCAGTCCAGAGGAGTTTATAACGCTTTAAAAATCGAAGACAAATGCTTTATGGGAGAACATTGACATCAGAGCATGTGATGGTTAAATAAGTAAGTAAATAAGCAAATAAACATACATACACACTGTAAACAAAGCCATCAAAAGAGTTAACGTTAAAGTTAAAACGTTAATTAAACATTCATTTCTGCAGCGTTCGACACCTGATCCCGTTGGACATCTCAGTAGATGCTGATTAAAAGCTGCTCCACCTCCAAAGCGTTGTGCTGATTCATGGAACGCTGTTTGGATTTGTGTTATTTGTAAATGTTATATAAAATGAGTTAGAAACAGCGTCAGACAGCTGGAGGTCAGGCTGTACAAAAGCACACGGTCTTAAAAGCAGCATTTATTCATTACGATACAGTAATAAATAAATGGGTCATATATTCTCGCTGTCATCTATGTTTCTATTCACCATCGATGTCACTATTTTCATGAAATGAGCTCATATTTCAACAGCGACAATATATCTGACCTGGTCAGATTTCTGCATATGATCAAAAAAAAGCCCACGAGTTTCAGTGGAACATCCACGAAGGCTTTTGTTCTGCGAAATCTGAACAATCATCTTCGAATGAAAGTAAGAACCCGTAACTTTTCTCTATGAGCTTAAGAAGCAGGTCTTTATTCATCCTTAATGAATCCAGTTTAGTCCCAGTACTGCTGTTCTGGAGCTTGAAAAGCAGCTCCCTGGACAGTCTGGCCTGCTTCCACGGGTCAGAGTCAACTAGGCCACTGGAGCTGTGTCCAGCCAAGTTTATACAGGCCCAGTCACATGTTAGCCAAATCTAAGCAGGCCCGGCCAAGCCCCGGAGGAGCCCAGCCAAGGGCTTGCCAAGCTAATTTATGGTCTCTCATTCCAGCCAGCGGCTTAGGCTTCAGAGAGAAGGGGGTTAATATTTAACACACACTGCAGTAAGATCTGTGGCTGCTATGCTGTCAGGATCAGGAACCTAATCGGGGTTTCTGCTCCGGCTAATGGGGACAGGCTTGCATGTGGTTCTGGTGCTGGCAGATGTCAGCATCTGGGCGGGGAAAGGTGCTGCTGTACACACTGTACACACTGTACACACTGTGTCCATATGTTTATGACAGCACTGATACAGGGTCAGTCCTGGCAGCCTGGCAGGAATGTTCACATCGTAATTAATACCATGTTTTATTTGTTCTGAAGTTATTTTTTTCAAATGTTCAACAATAAACAAACAAACAAACAAACAAACAAAGATAAATACATTATGCTGATGATGACAATACCACTATTAAAGAACAACACAAACAGCTTTTTTGGTTCTCTGACTACACTGCTGCCGATCTTTAATACCGGACAGTGTTTCTGATACAGTTTCAGTAACTACACTGCTGCCGATCTTTAATACCGGACAGTGTTTCTGATACAGTTTCAGTAACTACACTGTTACTGATCTTTAATACCAGCTACAGGACTGTGTTTCTGATACAGTTTCAGTAACTACACTGTTACTGATCTTTAATACCGGCTACCGGACTTTGTTTCTGATACAGTTTCAGTATTTGTTTGTTTGTTTGTTTAGAACAATAAATTCATATTAAAATCCAAAGGCCAAAACTTCTAATGACCTGTGCACAGTCTTGGTCAGCTGAGTAATTCAGTATCTATGTCTTTAATTCTGTTGAAGCTCTCAGCTGTAATATAAAAGGGTTTCTTTCCTTTAACCAGTCATTGTAAAACCACAGAAAGGGAAATGTTCAGTGTAACACATCCTCGTGGTTTTCCATATGCACACATGGCGGTGTAATACTGTTACTGGGAAAAGCACAGGCTCCTTCTAAAACAATGTTCCCGCAGCTGGTGCTGGCCACGTTTACACGGCACGCGCCGAAACTTCCTCTCCAGATAGCGTTACAGCCGGGATCTGCAGAACGCATTAGCAGAACAAACTCCGCAGAAAAGCCCAGAACCCTGGCCAGAATACACTCAGCCGAGGAGCTCCCTCCCAGCGCTCCAGAGCATTACGCAGCACTTTATCCTGAGCAGGAAAAAAGGGAAACACACACTGTCTGCTATACAAACACTACAAGACCAGACACAGAGAGCGATCACTCTTCAGCAGGAAACACTGAAGGAATGGTGAAGTAAAATGAGCTGAAACCTGCCATTTAAAAAGGAAATAATGCTCTGGTCTGGGCCTGCAGATACAGCACTGTTCACCAGTGGAACACCAGCTCAGACTGGTGCAGCTACAGCGGCTCATCTGCACATACAGGAACTCTCAGTACCCTCCGTACGTAGACTGTCTGTCCATCTGTCTATCGCTCTGTCTGTCTGTCCACCTGTCTGTCTCTATATGTATCTATCTGTCCATTTTTCTGTCCGTCTATCTCTCTACATGTCTGTGTGTCTGTGTATCTCTCTGTCTATCCATCTGTCTGTCTATCTGTCTGTCACTCTATCTACCTTGTCCGTGGGTCATGCGGTTACTGACCTCCTCATCCGGTTGTTGGGCCTGCAGTGTGTCCTTATGGGGGGTGTCACAGTCCGGGCTGTAGTGCTCACAGTAATCATATGCAGCTTTGGGGTCGGGGACGATCAACAGCTGCTGGACATCACCCTGAGAAAGAGGGAGAGAGAGAGAGAGAGAGAGAGAGAGAGAGAGAACTCATTTAATCATTTATGTTACAGTTTTTTCTCAATTGCTAAAACACCAAACTCTGCTGTCTGAACCAAATGCAAACATATTTTCAACCACTGATGCACTGCGATGAACTGCGATGAACTGTGATGAACTGTGATGAACTGTGATGAACTGCGATGCACTGTGATGAACTGTGATGAACTGTGATGAACTGTGATGCACTGCGATGCACTGCGATGCACTGTGATGAACTGAGATGCACTGTGATGAACTGTGATGAACTGTGATGAACTGCGATGAACTGTGATGAACTGCGATGAACTGTGATGAACTGTGATGAACTGCGATGAACTGTGATGAACTGTGATGAACTGCGATGAACTGTGATGAACTGCGATGAACTGTGATGAACTGTGATGAACTGCGATGAACTGTGATGAACTGCGATGAACTGCGATGAACTGTGATGAACTGCGATGAACTGTGATGAACTGTGATGAACTGCGATGAACTGTGATGAACTGCGATGAACTGCGATGAACTGTGATGAACTGCGATGAACTGTGATGAACTGTGATGAACTGCGATGAACTGTGATGAACTGCGATGAACTGTGATGAACTGTGATGAACTGCGATGAACTGTGATGAACTGCGATGAACTGCGATGAACTGTGATGAACTGCGATGAACTGTGATGAACTGTGATGAACTGCGATGAACTGTGATGAACTGCGATGAACTGTGATGAACTGTGATGAACTGCGATGAACTGTGATGAACTGCGATGAACTGCGATGAACTGTGATGAACTGCGATGAACTGTGATGAACTGTGATGAACTGCGATGAACTGTGATGAACTGCGATGCACTGCGATGAACTGTGATGAACTGCGATGCACTGTGATGAACTGCGATGCACTGCGATGCACTGTGATGAACTGCGATGCACTGCGATGCACTGTGATGAACTGTGATGCACTGTGATGCACTGTGATGAACTGTGATGAACTGTGATGAACTGCGATGCACTGCGATGAACTGCGATGCACTGCGATGCACTGCAATGCACTGTGATGAACTGTGATGAACTGTGATGAACTGCGATGAACTGCGATGCACTGTGATGAACTGTGATGCACTGTGATGAACTGTGATGAACTGCGATGAACTGCGATGCACTGTGATGAACTGCGATGCACTGCGATGCACTGTGATGAACTGTGATGCACTGTGATGCACTGTGATGAACTGTGATGAACTGTGATAAACTGCGATGCACTGCGATGCACTGTGATGAACTGAGATGCACTGTGATGAACTGTGATGCAGCACAGGCAGCAAAAGTGAAACTCATTTAAAGCACAGGCATCTCAACAAACACAGCCACTCCAAATTGATCACACGTGGCGAACGAACCAGTTTCATCAAAGAAAACTGAACTGAACTGAGAGAACGCCGAATTAAAACCGACTGAACAAACTTCTAATTCACCTTATTGAATTAGGTATGATATCAGTAGTTCTGTTCATCCGGGAGAATCCAGAGAAGACAAGATAACAACTCTCCGCCCCATAAATCCTATTCATTGCTCTGCAGATGATCACCATTTTACACGTCTGTCAGCCGCAGACGGAGAGTGCGAGTGTGGCTGGCTCGCGCCACAAGTGCAGGACTAGTAAACACAGACACCAGCCCGCAGAGACACCGGAGAAAATTACTGCTCTCACTGCTACTCTTTATACACACACAAATTAAACATGTCCCATCAGGACACAGGAACACCTGGAGCTGTCCCACCACACCAATGATAAGCAGGTATGATAGACACACACACACACACACACACACACACTTCCCAGAGTGTAAGGTCAAACATATGTCATCATATATCTATACTGATCAGCCATAACAATAAAACCACTGACAGGTGCAGTAAATGACATTGAACAGAGGGGTGCTGAAGGCTCACTGATGCCCATGGAGGTCCCACTAACGTCTTGGTGCCAGATACCTCAAGACACCTTCAGAGTTCTTGTGGAGTCCATGCCTCCACAGATCAGAGGTGTTCTGATGGAACGAGGTGGGCCTACACAATATTAGGCAGGAGGTTTAAATGTTATGGCTGATTGTCACATGTGTAAACACATACACTACTTAAAGTTGCAACCATTGCTGACACAGATGTGCAAATGCACACACACACACACACAGCCTGTCTGGTCATTGTAGAGAAGTACTGCCAATAGAATAGGACCCTTTGGAGCTGCTGTACTGTAGAGGACACTCACATGCAGGTGTTCCGATATGGACACTCTCCATATATCTGTTTATTATATTGTATATATATATATATATATATATATATACTCACACACACACATATATATATATATATATATATGGAGAGTGTCCATATCGGAGTGTCCTCTACAGTACAGCAGCTCCAGGGACAGACTCGGGCACACTGTATTTACACCACCTGTACAGGTGGCATAAACAGATTACCCCGAGCGCACGGCAATGTGACAGATTTGCAGAAGTTAACAAGCAGTTTCAATATCTTATAATTGAATATTATACAATGGAATTATATCCTATTTAAAATGTATAATTGGATAATAACAGCTGTGGGTTATCTGAACACCTCTTTTCAGAGCTGCACTAACGGAGCCGTTGTATGTGTTAGTTAAGAGCCCATGTCCTTATAGGTGGTGTCCTGTGCAGGGGATATTCCTGTTTTGCTTCCAGTCATTCCGGACAGGTTCCGGACCCACCGTGACCCAAATCCAGAAGAAGCAGATAAGATGGATGGATGGGTGGATGGATCCATTGTAATTAAATGGAATGACTGAAGAACGATGAACGGACAGTGACGTTATTCACTTTTGCATTTACAGTGTATCATGAGTCTCTTCTCTGATCATATACACTATGGGGCAAAAGTATTGGGACACGACTTAATCATTGAATTCAGGAGTCCCGTTGCCACAGGTGTAGAAAATCGAGCCCCTAGCCATGCAGTCTGCCTTTACACACAGTAGTGAAAGTGGGTGGTCCTAAAAAGCTCACTCCGGTGTGGCGCCATAATCGGACATCACTGTGAACTTTTTGCCATCCAACAGCTATGAGCGGCAGGACTGAACAGTGGAGGGGTTTAGGAACCACAGTAGCTCGGACCACATAAAGTTACAGAGTGGGGTCTCTGAGGGCTGAAGAGCATAGAGCAGAAACATCTCCAATGATCAAGAACTCTGGGATCTAGAAAGGGACTATAAATATAATATAAATAATAAATGCAACTCATTCATTGACCTATTTTGCAGTGGTTGGGAATATAATCAGATATGTGTGTTTGCATGGCTATTGTTCAGAGAGTGAAGAACAGACTCGTACACAGGCTCTAACAGGTTAATCACTAAATACAAACATGTAATGTTATGAAAATTACAGGTGAAAACCTATAGATTTCAATCCCTAATATTTTAATGTTTTTATCAGATTTTATGATGTTTGACAACCAATGATTTAAAGTGGGGCTCAGTCGGACTGGCCTTAATCAGACGTGTCTGTTCCGATTGAATGAACAACCCACTGAACTTTACCAGTAAAAAGACACTGCAGGCTGAGACATGCCATGACTTCTGTGTGTGTGTGTGTGTGTGTGTGTGTTTGTGTGTGTGTGTGTGTGTGTAAATCTCAGAGCTTTGGTAGAAACACAGCAGAGCAGTCTTCAGGAATGCCTGGAAGAGCTGACATTCAGTACAACTACACACACTTCACTCTGTCAGATAGGCTCCTCCCCCAGAGGTCAAATCCTCACAAATGCCAGATTAACCAAGATTGAACACGTAAGCAATCAGGCATCGCCAAAAATAAACGTAATAAACATAACTAGATTTAATAAGAGTATTTTGCCACGGTGTTTCACCAAGCCATGAAATCTCGCCAGGATCGGCTCCACGGCAGCCGGCAGGGTATTCCAGCCAAAGCTGAAGGAAAACAGTGAGATCAAGACCGGGCCGGACTTAGTTACACACATCACTCTGACAGCCAAGCCGCTCTGCATGTCCAAAAGTATCCAGACATGTCTAATAACAGAACTGGACTGGCTCATGTAACATCTGTAGAAAAGCATTGACCGGTAGACTGGGACGTTCCGGAGGAGCCAACCACGGCCTAAGATCTAATGTGGGATAGAGGGGTATAAAGACCCCCCGTGTTTGGCCTGTGGAGCAGTTGAACTTTGTTTTCTGGACTGGTGAAGCTCCATCCTTTCATCCAACATCAGTACCGGACCTCAGCGATGATCTCGTGTGGCTGAATGCAATCAAATCCTGGTCACAGCAATGGTCCAACATCTTTACAATATTTCCACACTTCGTTCAGAATGCAGCTTTATTGAGATGGAATTGAAAAATAACACGTGCAGGAATAGTAATATTTACTTGCTTACTCCAGTGATTTGAACCAGCAACTTTCTGGTGTCCAGCAACCTTCTGGTGTCCAGCAACCTTCTGGTGTCCAGCAACCTTCAGTCCAAGGCTGCTCATTTACACAATTTTAACTGAACGATGACATAAGCAAGATCTGGTTTTGCCTAAAGCCTCTTAGCACAAAGATCATTACTGAAAACACTACACTAACCAGCCATAACATTAAAACCACTGACATACTGACATAATCACCATTAACAAACTGGTTCCAGTTGCTCCTGTCAAGGTGTTGACATATTAGTCAGCAAGTGAACAGTTGGTGCGTTGAAG
The DNA here is from genome assembly GCA_034509495.1 of Acestrorhynchus altus. Taxonomy (NCBI): domain Eukaryota; kingdom Metazoa; phylum Chordata; class Actinopteri; order Characiformes; family Acestrorhynchidae; genus Acestrorhynchus; species Acestrorhynchus altus. The sequence goes on from CM067507.1 coordinate 36,782,750, forward strand.
AAGGAGACACGGGCAAACGTTCTAGCACTTTGATAGGTGTGATGTTCTAGATGATTGGGTCAGAACATCTCAAAAACAGCAGGCAGGACATTAGGCAGGCCAGATACCACAGGGCACCTTCAGAGGTCTTGAGGAGCCCGTGCCTCAGTGGCTCAGAGCAGTTTTGGTGGACTGAGGGGGACCTAAACAGTATAAGGCAGGTGATCTAAATATTATGGCTGACTGGTGTAGGTGACTGTCCTTGTCTTCCATCCAGATCTTCAATGGTCAGGACCCCACAGGACCACCACAGAGCAGCTATTATGTGGGTGGTGGGTCATTCTCAGCACTGCAGTCGCGCTTTAGTTGGATCAGACACAGCAGAGCTGCTGGAGTGTTTAAACCTCTCAGTGTCAGCGTCCTGTGAGCACCGATGAAGGACTAGCGGATGAATTCGCTTGTTTTTCAGAGATAGGGGTCCTTTAAAATCACTAACTGAGGGGATATCTAAGTGGCTGAAGGTTAGGAGCAGAGGCCCCTCATTCTTTAAAAACCCTCCCCTTAGGCCACAACCTTCATCGCTCTAATGACAGCCAGGCCGAAGGTCACGCTTGGGGTCAAAATGCAAGAGGCTCGTAGGGGAACATGGCTCATTTCAAGGTCGTGAACCTGAGCACATACCTGAGACGCTTCCAGTGTGACATACGATCTTCAGAGAGAGTTATAACTGTTCCTAAAGCAGGAGGCCGAGGAAACTGACAGCTGCTGTAATTCCTTTAATTTATCTCCCCAGCCCAGAACACACTTTCCACACTCAGCACGGATACAATCCAGCGTTCACCACTGTCAACATGCCACTCAGGCCTTGTTAACTAATAGATGCTTTAGTCTAATTTATTAAAAGGACCATATTCGTGGAGACTGAACTGACCCTGTTCATTAAAATAAAAGTCTGACGCAGTAAATAAACACCAATAAAGACCTAAATACAGAAACTCAGCCTACAGCAGCCAATCAGAGCAGAGGTCATTTACATATTTCAGTCTTAAAGGCACACAGGTCAAATAGAATACAATAAAAAAGAAATCTGGCCTTTGATAAGTAATATCAGTCCTGATCCTTTAGAAACAAGACCAAACAGGACAGAGCAGGTATAACGTCCCACCTTGGCCGCAGCCCAAAACAGTCAACGGCAAAAATGGCAAAACAATGTTGAAACAAATCCCATTAAATTCTTATTTAGGAATCTGCTTCTGTCCACATGGTCTCCAAACACTCGCCTCAATAGAACATGTGGTTTGAATGAGAACGAGACATGAAAGACGGAGGAACTTGAAAAGACAGAGACATAAAACATAAGACACAGACACTGAAATGCAGACAAAAAGGGGAGACATGAAGAGACAAACATGTAGACAGAGAGAATTAATATGAGAAAGAGACATAAAGAGAGACAAAGGGACAAAAAGGAGACACACACACACATACACACACATACACACATATAAATATGTGTGTGTGTGTGTGTGTGTGTGTGTGTGTGTGTGTGTGTGTGTGTGTGTGTGTGTGAGTGTGTGTGTGTGTGTGTGTGTGTCTTTTTTGTAAATATAAGAGAGGGGGGGACAGAGTAAGAGAGAGAGCGAGAGAGACAGAGGGGGGAGAGAGAGAGAGTGAGTGTGTGTGTGTGAGAGAGAGAGAGAGAGAGAGAGAGAGAGAGAGAGACAGACAGAAGAGAGATGTACCCCGATGTGAAACATCCCCGTAACGGTTGATACAGCCTGTCATTGGTTGCTGTGGTGAGGGAATGCGCTCTTCTCCTTTGTTCAGTTGGATGTACTTAAGTACTCTAATTACAGAGCGCTCGCGGGAACAATGGCGGTGGACCTCAGAACCTCAAAACAAAAGGAGCGAGCCGTGACCTTTGATGTGCTCCGGCCCCGGGGCCACACACTGCATATTGTCCTGGACACATCCCGAGGTCCGTTACGTCCCACACACACACACACACACACACACCATCTCACACCCACACTACAGAGACTGGCAGAATGGCACTTAAAGCCAAGTGTGTTTAACAGGAAAGAGTCAACACACCTTTTTATTACGTTTCTCAGTGCCGCTCGTCTTTCAATGAAAGGAAAAGACTAGAGTGGTTCTTCAGTTTCGCGCTGGAGCTGCGAGGACAATGAAGGTGCACAGTCATTTCGAACACACCTGACTGTGTGGAGGAAGATGATGTTCCACTGTTATCTATAACTGGCTCAATAGAGCACTATTTTGAAGCAGATCAACCAATCACGGCAGGCTTCAACTTCCAAACATGGTGGAGGTAGTTTCACACACTGTTTCTGTAACTAAAACTAAAACCCTCTTTGTGGCAAAACAGAACCCTCTTTTGAAGCAGCCCAACAACTCCCAGTGAGATCCAGACTGGCTGCTAAACATGGTGGTGGTAGTTTCACACACTGAAGCAAATCAGCAATGCATCCAGAGAGCTTGCCAGCCTACTGTACAGCTTCCAAACATGGTGGTGGTAGTTTCACACTAAGTTGAAGACTGAGAGAGCCTCCCTACCAGCTCAGTTTGTGGAAGTATTCATTCGAAGACTGATCTGAAACCTACTGTAGATGGAGTTTATCCAGTATCTTCATAGCTTAAATATGAAGGTAAACAAATGGCAGATGGTAGAAGGTCCAACGGGGTGGACAAAAGGAACCTGAACAGGGTTCATTCCCTCACAGGTGTAAACAATCGGAGGAGACACGTGCTTGAGAGGTGCAGATAAGCTCTGACATACATTACTGTATCCACAGTCCAACTCCAGCTTCCCTTCAACAACACCTCGGGCTGTGTTTCTGAACCTGGTCTAATCCTTCCTGCTAGTGAACCCGCTGACCTTCTGTTTTTTCACCCTCCTCATCCAGATCACCAATCTGGATCAGGCTAAGCTCGGCGGCCGGCTGGCACACGGCAGCAGAGCAGCAGGGAGCGGGGAAGTGTGTGTGTGTGTGTGTGTGTGTGTGTGTGTGTGTGTGTGTGTGTGTGTGTGTGTGTGTGTGAGGGGGTAACTGTGGATGAAATCAGTGTGTCTGACAGGCAGTGTCAGACTCAGATGAATGGAGCGTCTTATGCCTCAGACTGGAGTGGGGTGATGGAGGGTGGTGGAGGGTGGTGGAGGGTGGTGGAAGGTGGGGGGGTTAAGGTATGGATGTTTTTTGAGGGCCAATAAAAAGCCTTCATTCATTCTCTGCTATGGCTTCGGGATATGAAATGCCAGGGGCACGCGAGGGAGAATATAATGGTCAAATTATAATCTGGTTATTTTTGCTTTTTCGGCTATTTCTATCACTGATTCTGTTTTAGGAGACCTCGGGTGGGGACATCCAGGACACAGTGGACACTGGAGAAACCAACCCTGGGCAACTTTCTCTGACTTAGAAGCAGAAATATGTCAACTGTGTCAACAGGTTGCTCCTCTGACTGTACAGGAGCACTTTGTGGTTCTATTCCAGACTGTAGTTCATCTGTTTCTCTGCAGACTTTATTCTCCTCCTTTCACCCTGATCTTCAATGATCAGGACCCCACAGGACCACCACAGAGCAGCTGTTATGTGGGTGGTGGGTCGTTCTCAGCACTGCAGTCACACTGACGTGGTGGTGGTGTGTTAGTGTGTGTTGCGCTGGTACGAGTGGATCAGACGCAGCAGTGCTGCTGGAGTGTTTAAACCCCTCAGTGTCACTGCTGGACCGAGAACAGTCCACCAACCAGAAATGTCCAGCCGACAGTGTCCTGTGAGCAGCGTCCTGTGAGCACTGATGAAGGACTAGAGGACGACCAACACAAACTGTGCAGAAACAGATGAGCTTCTGTCTCTGACTTTACATCTACAAGGTGGAGACACTCGGTAGGAGTGTCTGAAAGAGTGGACAGTGAGAGGACACAGGGTTTAAACACTCCACTATCATGTCTCTGTCTACCAGCTGTCATCTTCCTTATGTCATTATTTATTATTTAAATTTATATTTTTTAATAGTAAATAACGACTTGCTGACATCAGAGACTTTCTTTAATCAAGATGACTTAAAACAAGTGAAAACATCTACAAAGAGGGTAAGTAAGATCTCATAATGAGGAATTCTGCATATGAAGACTAGATTTAGGACACAAACATTAGAATTCCAAGGTAGGTTTCCCTATACAGCACCTTTCATATGCAGAGGAATTCCAAAGGGACAAAAATGCCTTTCGTGTCAGCTTCTGAAGGATTTTTGAGGCCTTCTGAATCCACAGCCCCCCTCCCTCAGTCTGACCAGGTATTTCCTATATATACTACCCAGAATGAATTTCTGTGGCCCACAAGCAGAAAGCACAGATGCTGCCCCTGTTCTCCAGCCCTGAACAGAGAATCTCCTGTTCTACAGTCCTTAAGTGACACCTGGTCCACCTCAGGCTTCCAAACATGGTCTGATTTCAGTGGCAAATGGTGCAAAATCCAACGTTCATCTCTCGTAAAAGGTCTCAGTGCATCTGTTGAACTCCCGAACTCTAATGCATAGCCTGCTGGACTGAGCTTAAGCTTGATCCTACACACGTTTGATGGTAGATCATCAACTGACCATGCAGTTTAGTCCTGGACTTTGACTTGACGATCTTTGACGGGATGTCCACCACTCTAAAAGAACCCTTTAACTAGGTGAGCCTGCTACTGGTTTGCTGAGTTGTCTTCTATGCAGAACCTCAGCCTTCACAATGGATCCCTCAAGAATGACCCTACGAGAGACCATCAAACGCAAGTGTGATTCTTGCCTCTCTTTTGCGGGAATGCTGCTTTTCCGTATAGAGGACACATGTAAGGATGGCATTTTTAGGACCACTCCTTTCTTTGGCATGCAGCTCCAGCACACATCTGGCAACCCTGCTCTGACAAGATCTGTCAGCAGTTTGAGGAGCAGCACAAGTGTCCATGCAGATCAGTGTGCCTTTAAAATGCTGCCTCGGGCGAGAGGCAGTGGAGGAAACAACAGTAAATAACAAAGCCACACATTTCCACCCCGTCGAAAAGGGGACTCAAGCCAAAACCTTGTATCTACACCTCTGCTGTTCTTGATGTGTTGACACATTGCGAATCTGACAGTTGTTCTTCATATTATGTTCAAACTGTACAGCGACGCTCCAGCAATGTTCAGAAAACGCAAACCATAATAATCCTTCAAATCACAGCATTTTTTTAACACTTCTTGCAAAACTTGACCAGCATGAACCAGTGGTCAATCAGCCTGGCCAGCACGACTAAGCTGCTCGCCCAGTATGACCAGCAAGATCAAGCTGGTTGACCAACAATTCCGGGCTGGTCAATCTGCATGACCAGCAAGACCGGCAAGACCAAGCAGGTCAATCAGCATGACGAGCATGACCAGAAACACCAGCAAGATCAATCTGGCTGTCCAATATGAATGACCAGCATGGCCAGCAATACCAGTATGACCAAGCATAACATAATGCATCATAAACTATACTGGTCAAGAGCTGATAACCAGGACATCTGCCAGTAATGGGTAGGCTTTGACTTTGATGAAGAACTTTTCAACCACCTTGACCATCAAAGACCAGTTTAAACTCTTTGAAACCAGCTGCCAGCAGAAGATGGTCTTGGGCTGGATTTTTCAGCTGGGTTTTGAGCCAAACGAATCTCGCTGTTTAATGTTGGGTTTTTTAAAGATCAGTAAAAGACGAGAAGCACAGCTTCACAGCTTATATTCAGTCCACAGGACATGACAGCTCTCCATCAATCACTTTCTTCTCCTGGGTCTGGGAGGCCGTCCTCCTCACACAAACACAACACATTTCAATGTCACATGGCAAATAACTATTGTGTACTGTTGTTTACATGGCTGAACCTCCCCCACACTCCTCTGAGACACATCTGGATCTACAAACATCAGAGAGAACCGGAGCAAATTCACAAGGTACTGAGCAGCTAAAGAAGTACACGAGGAAGCTTCAGAGATACAGAAAATGTCCTGAAGCCCTCCTTTACCCCATTGGACAGGTTCATCATTCAGTTTTTAATCCTAATTCGGAAACTATCATGAATTATTTCATCCAATCCGATTTCATGGAGTCCCTCATGAAAACTAAACTTAAAATGGACAAAAATGAAGATACATGCTTTTAATTGGACAACGACGATATATGAACCTATTGACACTCCCTAACGGCAGGTGTGGGTTAGAGGGGTATAAAGCCCCCCAGCATTGAGCTGTGGAGCAGTGAAACTGTGTTCTCTGGAATGACGGAGCTCCATCCAGTACTTTTGGGATGAGGTGGAGTGGTGATCATCCCGACATCATAACCTCGATAACACCTTTGCAATCAAATCCTCACAAATCATCGTTAGTATCCCTTTTACTAAGCACGGTACCAAGTACAGTGTTCTTACAGGGACAACAGCCTATAGAAGCTGTACAATAGGCTTCAACGGGAATAAGCTTGATTATATTTCTGAATAAAGTCTGCAGACTCTTAACAGCTATTCTCCTTAAACACTACGTATAAACTATACTTTGACGCTGCGCCGCGTAAATTTGTGCGATTGCCCTCCATTAAAGCCAAAGACGTTTGAAGTTCCACTGTAATCAGAAGTGACTGTGGAGCGAGCAGGCTTCAGACTGTTTTTTCCTTCCTTAAAAGCAGCGCAGATGTTTCCTGGTGGAGCACTAATTGAGAATGGTCCTGGTGCTGCTTTGCCGTCACACATGCAGCCAGAGAGCAGTGTTCCCAGACCCACACGGTGCAGTGGTTTGGTCTACTGGGGGACAGTCAGTCGGTCTCCTTGCCGTCTAATCAATGTTCTGTCAATGTGACGTCCTTCTTGACCAACTTGACTTAAATACATTTTAAATGTCCATTGACGCTACAAATAGACTGAGTCCTTCCAATGGAGTCTGGACGTCCACTGATGTTACTTCGTGGTCACCATTTAACTGAAGACCAAGGACGCTCTTTGTTTGCAGTCAGCTGCTATCTAAGCCAACCTCAAAACACGTTCCATCAGGCAGCATCAGGCGAAACACTGCCACAAACCTCCTGAATTAATCTGCTTCATGTTCCAGAACCTGACAGATGTTATGAAGCCTGTCTTTGTATGTCCCTCTAAGTTCAGAGCACTGGGGGACTCTGGCCCTGAGTGGCTTTAATTACAAGGCGAAGGGAGGCTTTCATGACAGGAAGTGAGGCAAAAGGTGAGGAGGGCTTAGATAAACAGCAGACACACACTACTCAGTGTTGGCCTGGGACACTCCACACCACAGGGACACCACATCAGGCCCCTCATTCGTAAACGAGCCCTGACAGGGTGGGTATAGTGTCTTTAATGGGGTTGTACCCAAGGTCAACTGTCTGTAATGGGGTTCTCTACCTCCATGTTGCTTTAGCGTCTCTGACTCGCAGACACAACTGGCCTCTTTACAGCTAAAAGGATGACCTTCTCTATGCCTGTTTCTATGGACACCAAACTGCTTTACATATTCCAATATTATGGAAACAAGCTTTTTACTTTTATCTTATTCTTATTCCATGGTCATGAACCATCTTTATGCATATTTTAATGGACACCAACCTTCTTTACAGCTGTTTCTATGGAAACAAGCCTTTCTAACAGCTGCCTCTAAGGACGCCAACTTTCTTTCCAGAAGTTTTTATTGAAACAAACCTTCTTTACAGCTGTTTCTATAGACAACAAACTTCTTTACAGCTGTTTCTATGGAAACAAACCTTCTTTACAGCTGTTTCTATAGACAACAAACTTCTTTACAGCTGTTTCTATGGAAACAAAGCTTCTTTACAGCTGTTTCTATAGAAACTAAACTTCTTTACAACTGTTTCTGTGGAAACAAACCTTCTTTACAGCTGTCGCTATAGACACCAAACTTCTTTACAGCTGTTTCTATGGAAACAAACCTTCTTTACAGGCTGTTTCTATGGAAACTAAGCTTCTTTACAGCTGTCTCTATAGTCTCTAAAGCATTTGGCATTCAGGCATTAAGTCATAACTACTTCCAGACCATTCCTACAGAGAACCTACTGGATACTGCCAGGAGCATTGATCAACATCAACAATTTAACATGGTCCACTCAATGAAACACTTTCCACCATTACATTCAAAGCACAATAAGAGATGTTTCAGGAGGGACCCACAGTCATTAAACCGCTGTGAAATAAAAACGACTCAACAGCAAATAGATCAGAGACTTCGAAGTTTGGAGATAGAATATCATAATCGTACATAAGCTTCCTAAACCAAACAGAGCTTATAGACAAGGTCATCAACTCCGTTTAATATCAGAACCCTATCCCCTTGGTCATTCTTTTTTCAGGTTGTTCTTTATGACTGTTCATAGGCAGACCACCTATGGATTCCAAAGTTCTTATAGACACCAACTTTCTCCATGGCTGTTTCTACTGACACCACACTTAATTACAACTATTTCTATGGACATCAACGTTCTTTGAAGCTGTCCTTATGGAAGCCAACGTTCTTCATAGCTGTTTCTATGGAATGTTACCTTCTTCCTAAAAACACCACCGTCCTTAATGTTAATGTGGACAATAACCTTTTTACAGCTTTTTATTTTTATCTCGAATGATCTACTGAAAAACTAAATTGGACTATTGATCATAAACAGTCAGGAGTCTGAACTTGTATCAATGTAAAATAAAAGAAGCTCAACTTATTCCTACACAACCCATTTCCTGCAAGGTGAGCAGCTCTTTTTATGGATGGAAAGGGTCCGAGAGCACCGTGCTGAGAATTACACGTTGTTCTCCTCTGTGAGTGTCTGTGTCTTTACCTCGTAAACCTCCTCATCCAGAATCCTGCTGCCAAACACAGTGATGCCATTGGTATCCAGGGCGGCATGGTCACTCCTGCCCAGTGGCTTAGAGATCTTTTTCTTACAGTCCACAATGATGGTCACAGTCTTCTTCTCCACGCTGATTGCCACACGGTGCCACCTAGGACAGAGAGGCAGAATTAAATCAATAGGCACAACCACCTACAATCTCAGGATCTTCATTTTAATTTTTAAAACAAACGTTATCATCACACATCTATGATTTCATTGGTTCAAAGCCCTTATTCCCTATGTAGGGCACTACATAGGTCTTATAAGATACTTGAGGCTGAGTCTGAATCTCAATTGGCTTTCATATAAATAATGCACCATATAGGGAGTATGGAGATATCCTATATGTCCAAATGTTTATGAACACCCCTTCTAATGAATGCATTCAGCTACTTTACATTACAACCATTGTTGACACTGATGTGCAAATGTACACACAACTTTTCTAGTCCCTGTAGAGAAGTACTGCCAATACAATAGGACTCTCAGATAGAGAGCAGAGAGGCATGAACCTATTGGCACCATGTCTAATGTCAGGTGTGGGTTAGAGGGGTATAAATCCCCCAGCGTTATGCTGCGGAGCAGTGGAACTGGGATTTCTGGAATGTTGGAGCTCCATCCAGAACTTCTGGGATGATTTAGGGAGTTGGGGATTTGGGGATGAGGTGGGGCAGAGATCATACAACATCATGACCTCACACCCATGCTCCACAGTCTAGTAGAAAGTCTTGCCTGTCCAGTGACTTCAACAAAAGCAGAATAAATGGTGAATGAGCTGGTGTCCCAATACTTTTGTTCATAGAGTGCACATATAGTGTGCTTCTTCTTCTATAATTATTAGGTTTCAACTCTTCTCAGTTGTTGTACAAGAAGTAAAAGACTAGTCTATCATACTGTATGAAGCCGGCAGGTACACCGGGACGAAGATGGGCAAACACAAGTATAGGTCAAAGGCCGACGAGCTCAAGAGGGTCACACGTGAGTCCAGTGAAAACAGTACCGAAAGCTTTAGACTCTTTGCCTCTTGCTCCTCAGCTATTCCACATTCCATTCCTGAGCCCAGCACATTCCTGCTCACACACTTTGGCCCTGTTCAACAACTGGATTAGACTCATTAAACTCCCAACCAAATAATCCCCCTTCTGCTGGGTTAGTCCGGCATGACGGACACCGTGAACATTGTGGAAAGTGTGTGTCGGAGAGGAGAGCAGGGCAGGGGAAATTGACGTAGTCAAAACAGCACTCTGAAGAGACTCGGGGGAGGGAGGGGGGTTGCATTGGCCAGGATTGCTGAGGTCTTGGGGAAGTCATGAAGTCTTGTGAACACATCACGAGCCCCGAGAACAGGGCCAATGTCAGGGGGGTCCAATTCTGGGCTGAAATGGCTGCTGACCAGTAAGGTTTGGTGATTTCCCATCATAAACACACTTAATAAACCTGGAAATTTACAGGTCAGTTGAATCAGGAAGACTGAGCTGGCGTTTATGACCAAATGCTGCATTCATGACCAAATGGGGACTGCAAGGTTCCTGACCTACAAGTGGGAAAAATCCGGTCCCGCCAAGTTGTCCTTCCCACTTAAGACTGCACTCGAGTTGAACTCATTTCAACACCAAAGCATTTTAAAGCCTTTTAAACAAACCTTTGAGTTTGTTTGTTAATTATATTCCTGGAAAACACAGACGATCTTCACACTGGAAGACTTTGAGCAAGATTTCTGATCAAATGGTGCAATTTCACACCGTTAAAGCCCCATATAAATGTGCAATCATCAACTGGCTACAGATGGTCAAAGCTGGTCTTTAATCAAGGACAATGTGGTCAGGTTGACCATTACTGTAGACCAACTAAACCATCAAACTCAAACAGAAACATACACCATACTGGTCAAGCAATAAGCTGGTCAACCAGCTTCAGCTGACTATAGACATTGGGCTCATGTGTGAAACCTGAACAAGGGGGGATGCTGGTGGGCATGAACTCATAGTAAATGGGCCCCATCATGTCAGCCCACCTCAGTCTTCTCTGGGTTCCATCTAGGATCCAATGTGCAGTTGGATTCAAGGTCAGGTCTGAAGACAGAGCAGTGCTCCTCAACCCTTGTCCTGCACATTTTTGTGGAATTCATCCCCTGCACCTCTGAAACTGCTTGTTAATGAGCCGATTAGCTGAATCAAGCGTGTTGGGAGCACATAAAGTTCTAAAATGTGCCTCCAGGACCAGGATTGAGAGAGCTTCAAATCTGGTCCTAGAGACACCCCATGTCCTGCACCTCTTATTCTTACTTTGAGGAACACTGGTTCTACAGTCTCTTATTGAAGACCAGCACAGCGAAGGTACAACAGAGGGGCTTCTAATAAAGTGACCCCTGAGTGTATCTCAGTCTGTCTTCATAATCTCGACAGCAATCCTGCACTGCACAAAAATATCTTCATGTTTGCTGGGTCTCACAGGGGAGACGGCAAATTCCCACCATTCGTTTGCACAGACAAGCTTTGTTTAAGAGCGTGCTGTTTTATAGACTCTTCCCTTGGGTTACAAAACACACTAAGCTGCTCTGCTTTCCTGTAACTGATGGCTTCAAGACAGCCATTTGTCAGAACAATATTTCCTGCATGGCGGAGCTTCTCAGAGCGAGTGTGTGTTTAGTTAAAGTTAGGGGCCCTGGAGTTTAGCCAGAAGCTCCACAATCCTCCAAAGAGGACGTTCCTTTATAGACAGAACTTCAAAGAACGGAGGGAAGAGAGAAATGTAGACCTCCTGACCGCTCTGGGTGATGCAGAGTGAGAATATGGTCACCCCTGAGTCCAGCAGAGACTGTTCCTGCTCACGGTCACTTTTCCATAGCTGTCCTTCAAAGATAACTGTTACATTTATGGTACTTTAGGTTGATTTTAGGACATTCTGTGTTTCTTCTGAAATCAAGGGTATTCGAATGAGTGGCCATGCTTTTATTGAAGTACCTGTCTCTACTGTCCTGGGAAGACTCTTGAACTTTGCTGTGAGGATTTGTGGGTTCATACAAGCCTCAAAATACTTTATTTATTATTACAATAGACATAGATATGCCTGCTGGTCATGAGTTTTGAAAGACATGTTCATTGGTTTAGACAGCAGTGGACAGGTACGTTGAAAGGTTTTCCTTTAAGAGTGAAGGTTTGTCCAAACTTTGAGTTTATAAGCACTATACTGCTATTCAAACCTCAGTATGAAGGACAGCTTTTCCTTATTGTTAAAAGCCCAGGCCGAAGCTCTTTTGGCCCAAATGTGGTTAAAGCACCGGAAAGGTTTGGGCTACCATCACAGCAATGGAGTGCAATGGGTGGTCTTTGGCTTTATTCCCAAGCTAGCACTTTAGTTTCTGTTGTTCTGTCAGTTTTACAGTGATTGTAAAGAACAACTACGGGATCTACAAGGATTTCTGTTGATGTTGGCAAAGAAAACAAGCCCATTTGTATTTAGGACATCTTGAAAACCCAGGTGTCTCGAAGCATTTGCTGGGCCGGGCAGATTTACAGCTGGAAACAGCCCAGCTCCGTTCTGACCTGCTGCTTCAAAATGCACTAAACGTTCTGGAGCTCTTTGGAGATCTCATAAAGTCTACTAACAAGGCCAGGACATTTGGAACATAAAGTCTGACTCGATGAGGTCATCACGGAGGTTCGTAGGCTACTTCAACACCTCCCATCTACAGTAATAAAGCACGGGCGGGTGTTCCTGGTTAAGGGCCAGACTTGTATACACTCCTTTAATGTACTGTGTCAGAGGTTTCCCAGCACTGCTTCAGAAACTACCCAGAGTCCATAGGCAAGACTCCCAACGATATACACTCTAGATAAGGGTGTCAGGTAGGGCTGCGCAATATATCCTTTCAGCGTTGATATTGCAATGTGTACATGTCTGAAATCAGATCGGATCTGACATCAGGGATCTAATATTGAATGAAAGGAAGAATTTTGACCTTTCACAATATCTGGTGCCTGTACATTCCTTGCCCAAAGACCAACAACAGCTCTATTTTCAGAGTCTTCTCAAAAACAGGGTTAGGCAGAGTCTACTACTCAATAGAGACAATGGAAACAATTATAGAGCATCAAAGATCATAGGTTTCGTAGACTTCATACACACAACATGTGCAACCAAAATCAATGACTTTTCCCCAAAGTGGAGACACTCGGTAGGAGTGTCTGATAGAGTGGACAGTGAGTGGACACAGTGTTTAAACACTCCAGCAGCACTGCTGTGTCTGATCCACTCGTACCAGCCCAACACACACTAACACACCACCACCATGTCAGTGTGACTGCAGTGCTGAGAATGACCCACCACCCACATCATAGCTGCTCTGTGGTGGTCCTGTGGGGTCCTGACCGTTGAAGATCAGGGTGAAAGGAGGCAGAGAAACACATGAACCACAGTGTGTGAACAGTGGGTGTGGCTATATTGTTGTATTGTGTAGCAATAAAAAAAATGATTTGACCTGATGTGCAATGGACACCAGAGACACATTATATCATTAGTCCTTTACAATATTGGATTCAATAGTAATCGCAAAACTTCACAGAATAGAATTTACTGTAAGGTCAGCCAACCTTCTGCCTTCTACCTTCTGCCTTCCTGCAGGACCAACCCTAATCCCCCACCTGATCCACCTAATTACTTCCTTCAGAAGTCCCTGATTGGCTGAATGGGGTGTTTGAGTTGGGTTGGAGTTGAAACCTTCAGGAAGGCTCTCCAGAGGCAGGGTTGGTGACCCCTGTTCTGAACTATTATATGTAAATAAGCTCAGTTCTGATTGGCTGTCTTGTCTTGTGCCCTACTCAAAAAGCAGTCTAGGCTGTAACACTCCTTATAACTTCAGCGTGAGTGGGCGGAGCTAAACTGCTGTGTGCTGGGTAATGGCTTGGTGACTCTTTAAGGAGGCATTCATGCATTTTTCAGACTTTCTCAAGCGTACTTTTCATTGTTGTCTGTGGAGAAAGCTCTACCACTGAAAGCCCTCCTCTAGACCACTTAATGCATTTCATGCTTTGGATTCGGCATTTAAATTGAACAAACGGCAGCTTTTGTGCTGCTTCTCCATGAAAGAGCATCATACGGCATTCATAGCTGACTAATCAAGAATCAGGACACGTTCTCTCGCTGTTTTCAAATCAAATAAATTGTTTCTTTGCTTATTTTCCTTTTGTTTGTCTTTTTAGTTCATAGAAATCTGCATTTTCTGTTTATTACACATGTGTAATGTGATCTCAGTCCTGTCAATCAAATGCACTTAATTATTCATTTACTTCCTTCACTTCTTTATTTATTTACTTACTCATTTACTTTCTTTGCATACATACTTTCTGTATTCATTTATTTATGTTTCTATTTATTTTATTTATGCATTTACTTATTAATTTACTTACTAACTTATTTATTTATTATGTTACTTATTTTCTTATTTTTAGCTTACATATTTAGATTTGGTCTTATTTGTTCATTTATTTATTTATTTACATTGTTTATTTATTTACTTATTTATTTGCTCGCTTACTTACTTGCTTATTTATTTACTTGCTTATCAAGATCATTAGATCATTGAAAATGCAGGGTGGACTGTGTTTTTTTTTTTCCATAGTCAGACCAGTACATGTTAAAGCATAATATCTATCATAATATTTATTCTACAGCATTAAAATTTCTATTTTACTTTATTTATTTGAAAAATAAATAAATAAATAAATAAATAAATAAATAAATAATGTATTTGGGCCATTAATGCAACATCATCTTATACAATTAATTTAATCATTTAAGAATTAAAAAATCCTTGATTCGTGTTATCATAATTCATGCATGAAAGGGTTAAATATGGACTGAAGCACAGACAGAACTGGCTGCGTAGCTGAAAACTGTCATTTCAGAAACAGAGTGTGCACAGGACGTGCTCAGAAACCTCCACATTGTTCATGATTTAGTGGTTTTGAATGTTCAGAGAAGGCTGTCATTACAGCGGCGCATGTCGTTCCGCACGTTCCTGAAAAGACACAGTGGTGACCCAACACATCACCACAGTCCTGAGCTCAGTGTTGGCCGTATATGGACCAAACGTGGTGAAATGGACAAGAATAACCGAGACCGGGTTAAAAATGACCCCCTGCCAGGTGAACCCTGACTGTTCCTGTCTGGACTGAAGCTGAGTCTGAAATAGAAACAGCTAAGCTTGTCCAACCTGACTTCTTCTGGCCAGAGACTATGAGGCACATCTAAGCTATCCCTGCCTCTGATTAGTCCTTTAAGGTAAACCAAAACTTACCCTGCCTCTGATTAGTCCTTTAGAGCAGACCTGTAGATGGTCCTTTAGGACAATGTTAAGCTGACCTTGCTTCTACATTGTCTTTAAGGGTAACTCTGCCTGGTTTCAGATGACCTACAAACACACTCTGAACGGCAATGAACACCAGTGATTACAGCATGGAGTGAAGGGCTGCAGTTGTAGCAGGATTATCACTGCTGTCCTTTGAGACCGTACATTAACCAAAAACGTAACGACCTGTGGACGCTTGCATCTGTTCCACCTGCGTGACTGTGTGAAACCCCTGCAAATCGTAGAGCCTTTGCAATCAACAGAGCATCATAAGAGACTCATCCAGCCCCCACTTACTTTCCATCTGCCAGGTTGAGGGTGCGGAAGAGGGGGTAATCCTCAGGGGCAGGTTTTCCAGTCTGATCCTCATACAGGAAGACAGGCGAACGGCCCACCTCAACACCCAGCTGCTGGATGCCCCGCTCACTGTACATCGACAGCAGGAAGGACTGAAGGCCATTCTTGGGCTTGATGGTGGCCAGGATTGAAAAATCTTCAGGGAACACTCCATCTAGGGAGAGAAGAGATGAAAACCTGAACATGCAGATGTCATGAAACATCCAAAACACCTCCTGGGAGCAATTTTGGAAATGGAAAAGACGTCCAAGTGCTTTATCAAGTCTTAAGCTATTGTTTCCTTCGACTGTTGAGCCAACTTGGAGGAGCATCAATGCCTATTCAGTAAGGAAAACATTTTAACAAGACTTGACTTTAGGGCCTTTGTATTTATCAGAAAGGAATCCTTCATTTGCAGGCAAAGTGGGAGGCCAGAGGGAAGCATAAAACACTGTACGCTGCAGCAGCAGCTCACCAGTACAAAGTAAATGAGGTAAATAAAACACAGCTGCATCACACCTAATGCACACACATACATCAGAAGAAAGACATAGTCTACAACAGCTGTCAGCACATCTGGAATAAAGGTTAAATCTTAGCACTTTAGCTGTGCAAAATGAGCCTTAATGAGATCTATAATCAACCGCTGGGTATGAAGTTATTCAATCTACACACCAGAAGTGAGACTATGGCCACATCACAATACCTACAGAAGTTCAGAAGTCCAGCAGAAGGTCCGTGGGGGGCTTACCTGGGAACAGCTGTCTGGTCGGAGCGCTGATCTGGGCTGCCTTTCCAACTCTGTAGGCCGTGTCTGGCTGGGAGGCTTTTCTGTTCACGCAGAAGCCTGATGTCTTCTGTACTCCTTCGGGGCTGTTGTGAAATTCTAATACTTTCAGCACATCGACGGGTTTAGCTGCAGGAAAGAGAAAGCAGAGATGGTAAAGCTTTATGATCAGGTGTTTCAGCTCAGCAGCATTTCATACACCCTGTAGCCTGGAGAAGGTCAGGCTTTAATGACTGGACGTTGGAAACCTGCGACAGTCACTGAACCCGGAGAAGCATTAAAGATAATCATTTTATAAGAGAGTTTAAGTCAAACCCTAAAACATAATGACATGAAAAGTGTCCATTTTTACTTTTTCACACAATGTGAATCTGGCTGTTCTTTATATTGTATCAGAATTTCATGATGAATGACTTCCATTGAAATCTATTTGAATTATTAAATTGAACTACTGAACTACTTTTTAATCATAACGATCCAATGCTCAACCTGCATACAGACTCTGACTGATCAGAGAGAGGGGGCGGGGCTGATGCTC
The DNA here is from genome assembly GCA_034509495.1 of Acestrorhynchus altus. Classification (NCBI taxonomy): domain Eukaryota; kingdom Metazoa; phylum Chordata; class Actinopteri; order Characiformes; family Acestrorhynchidae; genus Acestrorhynchus; species Acestrorhynchus altus. Next base: position 36,799,644 of record CM067507.1, read on the forward strand.
AACCTGCATACAGACTCTGACTGATCAGAGAGAGGGGGCGGGGCTGATGCTCAACCTGCTGATCAATTACCAAAAAATCTCTGAGAGTTTCTGGTTTTCATAAGCAAAAAATAAAAAAATCAATGCTTAAATTCTTATAAATATTCTGTTCATTTTTACTTCCTGAATGAGGACAAGTGTGAGTTGTCTGGAATCTCCTGAAAGTAATAATATCTGGTATGTGTGACTGTCTCCTATAAATACTTATTTACAGTAAATAAAAGTATATTAAACTACAAAAACATCCCAAGAATTATCATTAGTTTGTTTAAAACAACAATGTGGGTGTGTTTCTGGGACAGTATATCATCTTCCAAATGTATGTTATTGTGCTATTTCTCATTTTTCACTGTTATAAGAATAATGGGCAGGTATTATGATTTTTTTATTATATATCTGAAGATGCCAATACATACCCATTTATACACCATCAAACTAAATACATATATATATATATATATGACATTTCTGCAGTTCAATACATACGTTCCCACATATCAGCTCCAAAAATGGCTCAAATCTAAACATCTGTCCAATGTCCAACATAACAGTGCTCTAAAGGTTGTCACAATACTCTGAACTCTTATCAAAGCTTGGTTAGGAGGTATAGTTCTAGGAGAAATCTTGGACTTGTCTAGAACCCTTATGTTATAAATGGAGGCTGATTCAACTTCAGAAAATCTTCATCCTCACTTTTGCAAAACAGTCCATTAAAATGTTCTTTGCAAGTCTGAAACATCACATCACAAACGTAATCTAAAGGTTATATTAGAACCACTTTTAGTACCCAAAATAAGCTTCCAATGGATGGTGTGGAACCATTTCTTTTAACAAACAGTTTCCACACCTCAACATTGTAAAAATGTTCATCTTGTGTTCAGCCATGATCTTTGGGGCAAGTCCAGTCCCGGGGGTCCTCTACCCTGCTGAGTGTCTGCCACACACCTGAGCTGGATCCGGAGTTTTAGGAGTAGACAATAAATGTGCACAGCAGAGGGTCCCAGGACTGGACTCGAAAACCACGGGAGCAACAAACGGTTCTTCTATGATAACAATGTTCAAGGAATGTCCAAGCTTATCTGCACAGGGATCAGTCAGCTGCAGGTCTTCAACTTAACCAGGCAGAAGCCACAATGTCCAAGTATTTGAAGATCGAGTGATTACACATGTAGAATCATGAGGTCTGTCAGATTGTATGCAATGGACAACTGCAGCCACACCGAACCTCTGCAGATAAGTTGGACAATCCAGCTTGGAGTGACCAACCTTACACCGCTGTCCAAGCTACACTCTGATCTATAAGCATGCAAACTGACCGAGGATGCTCTTCTAAGCTTCCTCTACTTTCTCTATTATTTAGAAATCTTCTTAATGAAATTTCTCGTAGCTTCTGCAGAATGACTCAGTAGAACCATCTTTGGTTCTTCTGGTGTAGAGTAGTGGATGGAAGACTAGGCTTGGATTCCTTGACCAGGCAATCACACCCCTCTACACCAATGAGAGTCCTCGGATAAAACTCATGACTCATATAACATGATGTAATGATGTAAGAATCTCCGTAATGTTCTAAGAAGCAGATCTTGAACTGATATAACTTGTGGCTCAGAGGTTCATTAGCAAATGCAATGGTTCTAGATATAATCATGAAAATTCAAAGAGCCATTGGTCAAATCCTTCTTCCCTATGATGGAAAATCGTGTAGATGCTTGAGGACTTAAAATGCTTCTAAAGACCAACAAAATGACTTCGTTATTTATGACAGTATATGACGGATGCCTGGCAAGACAGAATAAAAATGATCTCAAAGTTTATTTTAAGAATATTTATACTTCTAATGTCCACAAACATCTATAACTCAACCCAAACTGCTTGACCCAAACGTGTCTGAACTGACATAAAAGATCTCCAAAATAACCTTTTCTAACCTGATATTTTGCAGTCATGCTCTCCACACAGCATTTGAAGAGCAAATGTAAACATGTAAAGGACGTTTAACATCTGCAACGTAAAATTTAATCGTCTCAGACGTCCTCCACCAGCAAGACACTGGGTTTTGTCTTATTCTGCTCTCAGGTTAAAGGGCAGTGGTCATAAAGACTGGGAAACCCTGCTGAAAACCTCCATGGCAAAGGCCTTTCACCTCCATTCATCAGGCCAATAAAGGAAATACCATTGTGTGGACTGGTCAGTGGACTGGTCACTGACCAGTCCCCCTCAGAGCCTCTGCAATGTGACAGATACTGCAGCAGCCAGATACCAATCAGGGACCTTCTAAAGCACATGTGAGAATAAAGGCAAACTCGGCGAGAGGGATTCGGTCCTAACACACTTTGGCCTTTGTGTAAGAGTGTGTGATTCACAGTTAGCTGAGACTCCCCCAGCAGAACTGGAGCGACTCACACATTCCAGCAGTCGGAACCTGAAGCACCAAAGTCGGCTCTGATCCCCACTTTATTAAAGGAACCGTTGGCAAAATCTCTAATAGGCAGGCTTCTGTGGTTTGTAGTGTGTGAACAAAAGTATTGGGACGCCTGCTCACTCACTGCTTCTTCTGAAACCAAGGACATTAAAAAGGGGTTTCTCCTGCTTTTTATGGAGGAACTGTCTCTACTGTCCGGAGAAGACTGTCTACTGCTGTAAGGATTTGATTGCACTGCCTAAATGCAGCCCCAATATGAGCCATTAGCGTCTGTATCTGGGATTGACTTACAATGTCTAAAAATGACCGTATAATATTCTAAGAAGGGAGAACGATGGAAGGACACCTTTCCAACTCATGTGTCCCTAACTCCCCAACTCATCCCAGACATACTGGATCTCCATCAGCTCCATCATTCCAGATACAGAGAACACAGTCCCACTGCCCCACAGCTCCATGCTGGGGGGCTTTATACCCCCCCTCTAACCCACGCCTGGTATTAAGCAAGATGCCAATAGGGTCCTATATTAGTCCTATTCTATTGGCGGAACTTCTCTACTGGGAACAAAGCTTCATCTAAAACAAATAACAATATATTCACTAACAACGAATATTTGTACACCGATTAGAGGACTGTTCTCTCGTTTTCTCTTTAGTACGACACCAAACACGAGGGTAAGGGGCGATAAAAGATGGTGAACCTGTATACATTCGATTCTTCACCAAACTATCACTTTGACACACCACCAGAATGTGTGCAGTCATCAGGAGTGCTCAGTCTGAGGAGTGAGGTGTGAGTTTACCCCAACAAATACACTAAATAAACACACACGCTCTCTCTCTCTCTCTCTCTCTCTGTGTGTGTGTGTGTGTGTGTGTGTGTGTGTGTGAATAGGAAATAAATCTGGGTTAAAAGGCTGAACAGAAGATCAAACAGCCTGATTTTCCTCCTCTATGAGTGTAAACGGCGGAGTCGAAGCGCTGGGGACGGAATGTCTAATTTAGCTTCAGTAATTGAACTCAGAAGCTTGATTACAGCACAAACAGGAAAATATAAACATGAGTCATTTCCCAAACGTGTGCACGCTCTGAACAATACAGCACTCCGAAAGTGCAGGAGCCAAATACGGCATATTAACGCTCCCTGTTTTCAGTCTGGGTTCGCAGTCGCTGGGCTAGTTCTGCTGTTATCTAGAACCATTTAAAAGGGGTCCAATAAACTGTAAACCTTTTCCAAAAGTGTAACCAACCAGCTCATATTGGGACAAACAGGCTGAAACACACACTAATGAATTCACACACTTGGGGGCAGTGAGCACACCTGCCCTGAGCGGTGGGCAGCCCTGTCCAAGGCACCCAGGGAGCAGCTGGGGAGTTAAGTGTCCTTCTCAAGGGCACTTCAGTCGTGTCCTGCCAGTTCAGGGAACTGTTTAGTCACAAGGCTGGTTCTCTAACCATCAGTCCACAGCTGCCATGCAGCTGTATGAGATGAACGAAGCACAAAACCGAGCAGGAATCTGACCCTTCAGGTTTGGGACTGCCCATCTCTTCCATAGGGGAACCACTTTTGGGTGGTTCTCAATCCAGTTTTTGGAGAACCACCACCCGGCTAATTTCCTCTTATTCCAGCCCAATTGATCCAACTAATGATGTAACTGATGAGCTCTTGCAGAACCGGAGAAAGACTGACCCAAAGGTCTGATAAGATCCATGAGTGTGAAGAACCTTTCAAAGGGAGCTTCATTTCATGTAAAAGAATTTTGGACCAAAAGTGTCTCTTCTCTGATCTTGCTCAAAGAACCATTTGTAGCACATGTGTGTTTTGAAGAGTGAAGTTGAGATCTTTTATCCTGTGTTTCAGGGCTTTCTATGAAATCAACCCATATATTGAATTAGGAAACATCAGTATTGATGATCTGCAGATCTGTCACAACTCGGTTCTTCTACAGCTTCCAAAAACACCACAGTGCACATTTCTGAGCTTATCAGGAAACTCCAGCACTAAACAACAACCCACTACTATAACATTAAACAGCAGCAGAACATCTGCAAACTATATAACTGCATATTAATAGAGTGAATATTAAAACGGTGCAGGGTGTGCAGTGTTTACTACCTGTGATAAACGTTGTTATTGTGACACCTGTGTTTATGTGACAGTAAGTCTAAGATCAGATCAGACTTATGTGATGGGACTAGAAGTCTGATCTGATTTAATCTGATCTGCTGAAAAATTCCTCAATTCAATTTATATGATGTACATATAAATTCAAATTCAAATTCAAATTCACAGTCTGATCTGACCTGGTTTGATCTGGTCAAATGCTCAATTCTATTCATGCCTTTCTAAAAACTGAAATACGAGATTTGTCATAAATACATAATCAGTCCCGGATCTGATCTGATCTGATCTGATCTGATCTGATCTGATCTGATCTGATCTGATCTGATCTGATCTGAGAAATGCTTAAATCGATTTATGTTATGATCTGATTGGATTTGATCTGATCTAAAATGCGGTCAATATAATGACACGCTGAGTATCGTTCACATTTCCTGATCTCATCACCCGCTCCGTCAGTCGTGTTTCTCCAACAGGTTTCTTCATGTGTGTCTGACTGACACATTTTAACCCTGTAAATTCAAGCCCCCCTTTCAGGCAGAGCTGGAGAAAGTCCGAGAGCAGTGAGGGTCACTCCACAAATCATCCCGTTCTGCTTCTCTCCCGCCGAGCCTCCAGTTCTTGCTAGGTGCAATCAGCTGGAAAAGCGTGGACCTTTTCACCTGCAGCTCCCTGAGACTCTACTAATGTATTCAGCCCCCCTCTCGCCCTCTCTCCCTTCCTCTCTCCCTCCCTCCCACCCTCCCTCCCTCTCTCTCTCCCCCTCTTCTAACCCCTCTTTGACATACGCTTGCCGTTTGAACAAGACAGCATTATGCCTGACTGAGAAAACTTCACCAGGAAGGAAAGATTGACTGAAAAAAAAGGGGAAAAAATCCTGGTGCCCTCCCACCCGGACCACTGCAGAGTACAATATTCCCATAGAGAAAAAAGAGCAATACCCTCACTCCACTGCAGCAAAGAACATATTCACTAATATAAACGCTCTAGAGCATGTGGTTCTTATAGCGGTTCCCCCACTGCTGTGTTTAAGCCTTCCAAACCCAGGGTTCTTCTTCAGGGAATGTTTAGACAGCTTTTTTAGGAAACCAGAAGTGGCTTTCCTGTGCAATCAATCCTAAGGTTCTTCAAGGAACCTTAATTGGTCGTTCCATGTCAGTGCTCCAAAGAAACCTTCATGGCCTCTGAAAGGTGCTTTTAGGTACCAAAAATGGTTCTTCTATCTCACTGCTTGAAAGAACCAATTTTGTGCACTGAAAGGTTTCTCTGGGAAATGTGATGATGGTCCACCACAGAACCCTTTGTGGTTTGGGAAGGTTCTATATTTAGAGAACCAAAGGTGGTTCTTCTGTGATATCAATACAAAAAGAACCCACTTCTGGTTGTTGAAAGCTTCGTTAGGGAGTTATTTATTCCAGGGGGTTCCACAGGTTATTAAGGGGTTTTAATCTTTGAATGGTTCTTTTGAAGACATTTTTTTTCTATGGAATCACTCTAGAAAGAACCCAAAGTATTTGAACGATTCTCTAGAAAACCAATGGTAGATCCTGTGCATTGTTCCTCTATAGATCCAAATGTGTCATAGGTTCTAAAGGAAACCAAAGATGGGTGTTCTATGGTGTTTCTCCAAGGCCTATTTTTGGTGTCTGAAAGGTTATTTTCAGAACCTGAAATAGTTCTTCATAGAACCAGTGTTGTGCATTTGAAAGTAAACCAAATGTACTTAGAGTGTTTTTAAAGAACCAAGCAGAATTCCTTTATTGTAGCACTCAAAAGAACCCATTGTGGTCTCTTTGGTCTCTAAAAGGTTCTTTGAAAGACCTAAAAAGTTTCTTCAGTGAAACCGCTCCAGAGAACCCTTGCCGTCAGCTGTAGTTTTAAGAGTGTGCTATTTACAGTCCGTACCAGAAGAACTGAGACTGGATTTATGTTGTTCTGTTCTACATGTCCAGGCATGTAGATACGATGTGTAATTACAGCGAATCAGAACCACGAGACGTTCAGAGAACACAAAGCCTAAAAAAGCGAGTGTCCGCGGTCTGAAAACCACACTGATCGCTGTGAGAGAAAGCTCCTGAGGCCGGACACTGCAGGAGAGCATTTGGAGGAGATTTGTGAAATGTGAGCATTGTTTGAAGGAATGCGCATCTGAGCTGGTTCTGAGCCCCAGGGGCTGGAAAACGTGTCTGTGCACCGCAAGCCAGAGAGAGGGCACCCTACAGACACGCAGAAATACCTTCACCAGCCACAAACCCTCAGGAGCACTCACACACAGCAACGGCACGTTAACCCTTTAATCTTCATCATCTGATAACTGCTATCAGTTCGGTTCTCCAAATGCAGTATCCACTATGAATTCAGAAAGTACTGCAAATAACTCAGCATCCACTACTAATAACTCGGTATCCACCATGAATTACTCAGTGCACACTCCATACAAATTATCCAGCATCTACTATGACTTATTCAGTATCCACTATGAATTAGTCAGTATCTACTCTAAACGACTCAGTACCCACTATGAATTAGTCAGTATCTACTCTAAATGACTCAGTACCCACTATGAATTAGTCAGTATCGACTCTAAATGACTCACTATCCACTATGAATTAGTCAGTATCTACTCTAAACGACTCAGTATCCACGTTTAAACAAACGTTCAATATAAGAACCAACTGAAGTGTGGGCCCAATCTCTGGCCCTGAGGGTCAGTGTCCCAGACAGGGCTTAAGCCCAGTCCTCGTCAACCTTTTCCATTCAGCTGAGAATCTGTATTCCGAATGCTGCGCAGTCCAGGACTGAGCTTAATCCCTTATTATTCCGTTTATTTACACTACGGCGAATGAATTCAGTACTGTAGTTCTGAGAGCTGAAGTGTGGAGCTAAGGGGTTAAGGCAGGAGAAGCAGGTTTGATCAAAGAGAGGAGCGATGCTGTAGGTAGTGGGAGTTCTGGTTTAATCCACTAATTGCCTAAGATCTCAAGAAGAATAAAAGTCAACTTGCTTTCAAGTATTGCTGGCTGCAAATCTCAGCATTGTTTTGTCAGAATGCTTCCTGAGCTTCAGACTGGGTTCACCATCTACATGGGTCGGTTCAGCCAAAGCTGTATGAAATCACTCTAACCTTCACCTCGGCCCAGTCCCAACCCGAACGCTGCTGCTGATTAATCGCGCAGTCTGTTAACGACCTGAGCGTCTCATAGTTAAGCGACAGGAGAGCATCAGTTTAAAGTGTGACCCAAAGACCTGGAGGTTTAAGTGCACTTTGCAGGGTCTTTGTTGTTGTACACGGGGGCTCAGACTCAGACCCATTTGTCAGTCGTCTCGGCCAGGCCTCTGCTGCTCTGCCTCTTTGAACTAAAATAATAGGGATGAGCGAAGAGGGCCATCATCAAATAACCACTGAGCACTTGTGGAGCGGTGGGGAGGGGGGTTAAGAACTCAGTATGAGGACAACGCAGCCTTGTCCTGAGGACACACGAGTGTACAAATCAAGTACAGGACACGAAAAAAAGAGAGAAAAGGTACAGCTGGGCATGAGGCGGCTCAAGCCTCCAACTGGGCTTCAGTGTGGACCAGGTCTGAGTGGAGATAGGGTGTTCCTTTTGGGCACAAGGTACAAGAAATCAGCCTTGCAGGCATGGCCCCGCCTCTAGACCCTCCCAGTGGGAGGCACCGCTGTATGGCCACCAGCTTGTGAGGCTGAATTCATGGCTAAAAAGAACCTTGTGCTCCTTTTGGCTTGGCCACGGCTCGAACTAAATCACAGTCAGTGATTTGAAAGTGGGTAAACTGACGGTATGTAGATGAAATGTGTTCATTAATCACTGACGAACATCAAACAACTAAGACGTGGAGCTTAATTTATGGTCATGAATAAAAACGGAGGGATTTAATCAGCTTTTAAGAGTCTCTGGTGTGAATGTGGGTCACTTCAGTCATAATAACTATGACTAAAGAGAGTTACACAGGAGATACTGAGTAATTCATAGCGGATGCAGTTACTGTGGATACTCATTGCATAACTCATAGTGGATACTGATAAATATATCATACCAAAGAATTCATAGTAGGTCATGTAGGTTATTTGATGTAGTTATTGCTTAACGGTGAAAACTAAACAATTCAAGGAGATACTGCAAACTCAGGGTAGATACTGAATAATTCATGGCAGATACAGAAAATTCACAGTGGATACTGAGTAATTCATAGGACTTACAGCATTATTCTTCGTGGGTACTAAAAGAATTCACAGTGGATAAGGGTATAATGAATCTCTGATACTGATAAATTCATAGTGGAAATGGCTAAATTAATCTTTGATACAGATGAATTCATAGTGGATATAGACAAATTAATCTCTGATACTGAAAAATTCATAGTGGATATAGACAAATTAATCTCTGATACTGAAAAATTCATAGTGGATATAGACAAATTAACCTCTGATACTGAAAAATTCATAGTGGATATAGACAAATTAATCTCTCATACTGAAAGATTCATAGTGGAAATGGCATTTTTATTATGAGACACTGAAAAAACAATCGTACTGTTTATTGACTAATTCATAATAGTTTCAGGACAATCCAGAGTTCATACTGGAAAAAAATTCATAATGGAACTTGGAAATAAGTCTTAACATTAATGCAAAGGGTTCAAACCTACGTTTCAACCACCTCTTCTCAACCAAATGAGACGTAAAGCCATGTCGGGTTTAAGGAATGTCAGAACTGGATCATCTACACCTTAACTGTTCACATAAATGATGTCTAATTCAGGGGAAGTTTATTTAGTCTTGGAATTCAGTGCAATTTGCTGTGCCTGAACAGCATAAACATCTGGAGCTGTCCTCTGTTCCCAAGACAGACAGTCCTATTCATGGACAAATTAATGGACAATTTATTCATGCACCTCGCAATTCCATAATCAGCAGCGTCCCAAGCTCACCATCACAAAGCCATCATTTTCACTCTCATTTCTGTCAGCACAGAAGACACTCAGTGTCCCTTTACGCACAGGGACACAGACAGTGCCAGACAGGACAGGCACATCCCGCTCATATCCCACTGACTTCCACAAGCCTTCCCTTCAACCCACCTGGAGAATTCTTTCCCAAAGTGTGAGGGAGATCCTGAGACTTTTAGAGGAATTACACCCCCACTTAACCGTGTCCACACACACCTAACGGACCACTCGCTCAAACAAAGGGCTTTTGACCCAGCAGAGATCTGCGCGCCTGTCTCCAGGACGCTTCCCGACAGTGTGGAAATGGCTTCAGCTTTAATGGGAAAACTGGTCTATGCAAACCAAACCAAAGCCATCCCCAGGCGCATCTTCCCGTGCTCCACAATCCTGTGAAAGAACATCTCCGAAAACACCCTTATAAAGCTGGAGAAACGCTGAGGAACATTGAAGAACCTGGCGCTCCAAAGCGCGCGGCCCCTGGGAGCCACTGCGCGCCTATTGCTGGGACCATAATTAACCCTGGCCTTTCAGGAAGACCACCAAAAGCCCTGGACCCTGGATCCACACACACCCGTGGCTCCATCTGAGGCTGGACGTCGCGCGTAAAGTGGCCGGCTGGTTACGCGCACGGTTGGATCCAGTTGCGCACAGACAGCCCGGCGGCCCCCCCTGTCACCCCGCACCCACCGGCTCTCCGGACCTACCTGCGTCGGCACCGGGCACCAGGAGGATGGCCAGCGCCACCAGTACGCTGAAGGTGGGCTCCCAAAGCCTCCTCTTCGTTTTCCAGCGCGTGGCCCACCTGTTCGTCTCCATGCTGGCGCGGGGGGTCTGCGCGCAAAGCGGCCGCTCCCTCCGGGGGGCAAGAAGAAGGACAAGAGAAGAAACAGCCCGAACTCGAGAAGCCAGCAGCCACGGGGTTACGCAGCCATTCGCGCGCGCGCTCTCCTCCACCTGCCGGATTCTGCTCACCTGTCCTCGCGCGCACCCCAGGCTCGATCACGAATGCGCGCGGCGTGCGGTGGCCCTGCGAGTCACGGCGCGCGGACGAGCACCCCCCACCATTACAGCGGCAAATGACAGGGGCGGTGGGGTGGAGGGGGGGTGGGCTGAGCGGAGGGGGGCTGGAAGAGAAGGTGCGCAGGAGCCAATCGCGAGGCTCGGGAATGGTAGTGGGATCCGCCCCCCGCCCCGCCCCTGTGCCCGACGCAGCTACTGGCCGAGGGAGGGGGAGCGTGAAAACGCACCGGGGTTCCAACACCAACTCTATCTCTACCAAATCCACCAAAGCGTTACACACACCACCACCTCCACCACCATCTCCTCCCATTACCAAATCCAGCCAGGCTGGAGATATCCCCCCACACACCACCTCCACCACCACTTCCTCCCACCACCAAATCCAGCCAGGCTGGAGCTGGGGTTAGGTTCTGGTGTTGGATACTGGGTTAGGTTCAGGTGTAGGATATTGGGGTTAGGTTCAGGTGTAGGATACTGGGGTTAGGTTCAGGTGTATATGGTAATGTTAGTATAAAGTTTAGGTGTGTTTTGTACTGAGGTTAGGTTTAGGGTTCGATTTAGGAGCAGGTTTCTGCTTTTAGGATTAGGTTTATGTGTAGGTTGGTGAGATTAAGGTTAGGGTTCGTCTGTTTATGGTTAGAGTTGTGCTGTTTATTACTGAGGTTAAATTTTGGGTGAGGTTAAGGTGTAGGTATCTGAGGTCCACAAGCATCATCCAAACAACCCGAATCAGATCTGCATGAGAAGAAACGTCCTCCAGCAAAATATGGATCTACCAAGAAAGGCATTTATCAATCTGCTGACAAATAATGAAATCTTACTTTAAAAAATGCATTTTAAAGAGAATATTGATGGTTTTTATCAGGACAAATATGAAAACCTTTCAGGGGGCTGATATTTTGGAAGATCAGTCCAGCTGTAGTAACATCTATATTTCACTTTGCCGTTTTTTAAGAGCAGCTCTGCACTCGTATTCGTGTAAACGAATTCATGGATCAACTTAAAACGATGGACCATTGAGGCCCTTATCACTATTGTCATCTCATCATTCATCCTGAGAGGCGATGTGTTATCACTGCCAAGAACACGTGTAAAACCCCCCTCGAACATGTTCTCAGTTACACTTTCAACATTCTTATCTGTTAATCCACATCGTTATGCTGAGCTTGAGCCAGGTCACATGACTGTCAGTCTCACAGCATTCAACACCAGATCATTTTGAACATTAAAATCACTTGATTTGCTCAGAAGTTGGGTTATTACTTCTGCTTTGCTTCATTATTAACGTATAAATAGTGATTACATTTACATTCCATTTACATACTTTATCGTCAGCTTTCAGGACGTGTGGGGTTTAAACGTGGCAAAAACACAAAGGACCTTTTTGTTCGCTTCTTTGGTTGACAAAACAAGGTTGTATACACAAGAAAATCACACCGTAATAACATATCTGCTCTTCTCATTTTGATGCACAAATAGTTAGTCTTATATGGCACCGTTCATGACACTCAAGGACGCTTTATAATCAGTACTCTATACAATCAGGCCCAGTCCTGATGATCGGAGCGCTGTTCACCCAGGACAGAGTGCCAATCCATATCTGGACATACAGGCATGCATTCATTCACAAACCAGGCCAGTTTACCGGATATCCATGTTTCTGGAATGTGGGAAACCGGAGTCCACTCCACCTAGATACAGACTTGAACCCAAACCCCAGTGCTGGGAGACCATAATCTGATATTGAAAAAACAAAAGTACAAAAACAGCAACAAAATTATTACATAAAGTTTGCTCCTAAAAAAGGGAAGAAAAACGAATTGTACGTTTTGTGTTTTTGTGTTGTTTAGAGACTTTTATTTTGACACTGTCTGTTTGTGGGGTAGCAGCTCAATAGAGCAATTGCCTCTCTTGTGCAGGGAGATACATTCGTTGGGCATGCATACCCATAGGACACTGACATGGTGGTGGTGTGTTAGTGTGTGTGTTGCGCTGGTATGAGTGGATCAGACACAGCAGTGCTGGAGTGTTTAAACACTGTGTCCACTCACTGTCCACTCCTACCGAGTGTCTCCACCTTGTAGATGTAAAGTCAGAGACAGAAGCTCATCTGTTTCTACACAGTTTGTGTTGGTCGTCCTCTAGTCCTTCATCAGTGCTCACAGGACGCTGCCCACAGGACACCTGTCGGCTGGACATTTCTGGTTGGTGACTGTTCTCGGTCCAGCAGTGACACTGAGGGGTTTAAACACTCCAGCAGCACTGCTGCGTCTGATCCTTTCATACCGGCCCCCCACACTAACACACCACCACCATAACGATGGTCATAATGTTATGGTTGATGGTTGTCTCATCATACACATAACAAACATAACAGTAATGGCAGCTGAAGCTCAGTTGACAAACTGAGAGGCGGAGCATCATTTGACTGAGAGACGCAGGATGGACATTTCAATTACATGCAGTCATCTAGACTGTACTGACGAAGCAACCGTCACCTTTGTTTGCCGTGATGTCATTAATGAGAAACCTGGACTGTTACGGACAGTAAGCATATCGTGTTTAGTGATGAATCCAGATTCTGTTCGCGGTCTGACGATGGCCATCGCATGCGACAGCCGGTCATCCCTAATTCGTGATACGAGGGACACTAACAGCTCATACTGTATGTGCAGGACATCCTGCAGCCACATGTCTTGGCTCTCAATGCAAGGCTTTCAACTGCCACTTTCAGCAGGATAATGCTCCCACTCAGCAAGGGTTTCCCAGGAATGTCGCACTTCCTTGGCCTGGTGGTCACCAGATTTATCCAGCAACTGGGACACCTGCTTCAACAACCTACGATTCTGCAAGTTCTACAAGCCCAGCTTGTATGTGTTCCACACCCAACCGTGTCTCATCCTGTATCCAGACTAGAGGCCCAACAGGGAACTCAAGCCTCCTGTCAATTGTACATTTTCAGCCAATAAACGTATCACACATAGAAAGATCCAGTCCATTCCAACAACTCGTTCCTGGATTGTTTCTTTCTGAACATTCTTACGTTGTCATCACTCACTTGGTTCTTTTGGACTATTTTGGACTAGTTTTTCTGGCTCGTAATTTAGTTACACTTGGCTGTTACTGTTTAATGGTAAATAAGGTGGACTGATGCACCTCAGCCAATGGGTTCAGAACTGCTGGGGTGTAATTAAACTGAAGTCTTTGAATAGAAGCCGCTGGGCACCGTCCAAATAAAGCGTGACTGCCTGTGTTTTGCCTTCAGTGCTCGGTTGTAAAAATTAGCTTGACTTTTCCTCGGCACCCTGGCTCCTTTTCCATGCCCCCAGAATGGCCTCGGTCACCTCTCTGCCCTGTTTTATAGCTCATTCTCTTGACCTGGTGGAAGTAAATCTCAGGAGTAGCCCACCAATAGCCCACTACAGCAGGCAGATGGAGGACAGAATGTAAACATCATCACTTTCACATGGAGTCACACGTTACTGCAAAGGCTCATAAACCATTTACACTTCTGATGACCAACAACAGCAGTGTGTAAACTCGACCACCAGATCTGTTTACTTCTAAACTACAACTGAAACTGCATTAGTGTAGCAAAACACACTCATAACCTTTTACGGTTTCATCTGCAGATACTTTGGTGCTCAGGAAGGATCTGGAGATACTTCAGACTCCAGGAAAAATCTGGAAATACCTTAGTCTCCAAGAAGAATCTGGAAATACTTTAGTCTCCAGGAAGAATGTGTAGATACTTCAGACTTAGGAAGCATCAAGAGATACTTTAGTGTTCAGGAAGGATCTGGAGATACTTTAGTGTTCAGGAAGAATCTGGAGATACTTTAGTGTTCAGGAAGAATCTGAACATACTTCAGCCTCCAGGAAGAGTTTGGAGATACTTTAGACTCCAAGAAGAATCTGGAGATACTTCAGCCTTCGTGAAAAAACTGAAGATGCTTCAACATTAAGGAGGAATCTGGAGAGACTTCAATCTTTATGAGAGAGATAAGATTTGTTACAGTGTTTGTTAGGACAAGAACACCTACTGGAAACGAAGAAGCACATACTAAACATGTCATCTGGGGTCAGAGCTTAATTTTTCATCAAACTTCTTTAAAACCTTCAATTTCTCAGAAACCAATAATGCTAGAACATCTCAGGGAATGAGAATATTCGTGAGTAATTCAACAAAAAAACACACTGATCAACTGCAGTCACACTGACATGGTGGTGGTGTGTTAGTGTGTGTTGTGCTGGTACGAGTGGATCAGACACAGCAGTGCTGCTGGAGTGTTTAAACACTGTGTCCACTCACTGTCCACTCTATTAGACACTCCTACCGAGTGTCTCCACCTTGTAGATGTAAAGTCAGAGACAGAAGCTCACCTGTTCTCGGTCCAGCAGTGACACTGAGGGGTTTAAACACTCCAGCAGCACTGCAGTGTCTGATCCACTCGTACCAGAGCAACACACACTAACACACCACCACCATGTCAGTGTGACTGCAGTGCTGAGAATGACCCACCACCCACATAATATCTGCTCTGTGGTGGTCCTGTGGGGTCCTGATCATTGAAGATAGTAGAAACAAGAAAGGGGTCGTAAAGTTATGGTCGATTGTTGTATATTTGAACGAATGGCTCCAAATTCACAATTAATTACTAAAAGCTTATGGCTCGTCTCGTCCAAGCCGGCCTATGTTACGCTGCGTCACGGTCAAATAGAAAGCTGCTGACAGCTATGAAACATATGAAGTTTATGCCCAGTGCGGGTGGCATTTCTTGCCCCCCTCCAAGGAGGCATTTGACCCGATGCGATATGGTGGAGGGGGGGGGGGGGGGGTTGCGTCTCACAGGCATACACTAGGCAGCCATTCGCCCCTGCGTGTCAGCTCTTGAGCACACACAGATCAGAGCAGTATAAAGGCCTCATTCTCTGCCTGAGCCGTCCAGGAGCACACGCCACCCAACCTGGCCTCCGGCACGCAGCGGTCCCTCCACCAGGGAGGCTCGGCCAAGAGGCATTCGAGAAGACAACTAAAAATGATAACAGAAAGAAAGACGAAATTGTACGTTTCAGGAATTTATAAAAGGAAATTGTGTGACAGAGGAAGGCCTTGTCTTTCCCGGAGTTTGCGATTGGGTACATTTTGACATGGCGAGCCTTTTATTTTGACTGTGGTCTACCATGGTGGCAAGCACAACGGGCTTCGGTTACAGGCCTATTTTATTTCCTGGAGGTCGGTAATGTGCACATAGTATAGTGTAGAAACCAAAGGCGTGATTATTGCTAACTTTATTTGAATAAATATACATATAGCAATTACGGGGAAAAACAAGCCTGCTGGCTTTGCCAGAACACTGGGGCCGTCTTTATGTAAAGGGATCTTTTTTGTCACGTACATTGTGTTCTTTTTCTGCACTCTTAAAAATAAAGGTGCCACCGAGGGTTGTTGCACTGGTGCCATAGTTGAACAATGGTTCCATAACATGGTCTCATTATATCCAAATGACATTTGTTTGACATGAGGAGGTGGGTATTTTCATTACTGCCCGAGGTTCTTAATGATTTTAGTCTAATTCTTATTGCCTATTTTATTTCTTTCATGTTCTATCTTTAACATTGTAGTTATAATTCTCTGATCCGTCAATCCCTTGTTAAGCACTTTGAATCCCAATTCGAGTTGTTCTGAAAAATGCTATATAAATAAAGTTTCGGTTGATTGATGTCAGTAATTGTTAGCGATTCCAGAGCCTTTTACCTTCCATAAAACAAGCCGTAAATATAACCACAGCTTATCTTAAAAAACAACCTGAATGTCCTTTATTATTTTTAAAACTATTATCAGAATGATCTTTTCTCAGAACTACGTGAGCAAAGAAAGAGAACAAACAGCCCAATATCTGAGTAAGTGATGTCATCAGCCCCGCCCCTCTTGCAACCCCCTTTGAAAGGCGTTGATCTAAAAGTTCTTTACCAATTTAATGTTGTTGTTTTTTTTCATTTATGCATTTTCACGTTATTATGTTATTATGTTATTGACCACTTCTGACCATTAACCACTTCTACTCAAAAAGCATTTGCAGTTAAGAGTGTAGTATTTTTAATTCCCACCCAAAGGCACCATCAATTTTATCAACCTCATCTTTATTCAGGTTGTTGTATCAGTGGTGCAGAGTTCCAGCACTGTGGGAAAAAGATTGTTTCAAGTTTTCAGCTCCAACACACCTTTAAATTGTTGATAATGAGCTAAATCAGCAGAATCAGATGGGCCAGATAAAGGACAGTAACAGAAAGCTCCCTCAGAACCTGATACTGTATATCTCCTCACTGCTGAGAAATATCTTACAATCTACATTTACCGAGTTTCTCAGATCTGATCTTATCCAAACTGTTCAGTGGTCTGCTTGGAAAACATATCCTAAAATGACCCTGTCCTACCTTTACAGTTGTGGTTTATTTTAGATATGAAAAGGGCCACTTATAAGATTAACAAGTGTGTGAGAAATAAAACTGTACATCAGTGAAAGTACAGCTATTGTATCACAATCTAACTCCGTTAAAGAGCAGAAACTGTACTACAGTGAGCGATTACCGTATCACAATCTAACTCCGTTAAAGGCTTAGAAACTTTGTACACTACAGTGAAAGTACGGTAGCAAGTATCACAATCTAACTCCGTTAAAGAGCAGAAACTGTACTACAGTGAAAATACGGTACCGTATCACAATCTAACTCCGTTAAAAAGGAGAAACTGTACTACAGTGAAAGTACAGCTATTGGCCATCACAATCTAACTCGTTAAAAGGCAAGCAATGCTACAGTGAAAGTGCAGCACCGTATCTAATCTAACTCCGTTAAGAGCAAAGCCGTACTACAGTGAAGGAAATCTC
Source organism: Acestrorhynchus altus (assembly GCA_034509495.1). NCBI lineage: Eukaryota > Metazoa > Chordata > Actinopteri > Characiformes > Acestrorhynchidae > Acestrorhynchus > Acestrorhynchus altus. Next base: position 36,817,102 of record CM067507.1, read on the forward strand.
CGTATCACAATCTAACTCCGTTAAAGAGCAGAAACCGTACTACAGTGAAAGTACGGTTATGGGTACAGGTACTGTATCACAGTGTAGACTGACAAAGCAGTAGGTCACAAAGATCCGCTTGAGGTTCATGAAGAAGGAAACTCTGACCACTTTATGAGGTGACGGCTGGACAGCAGTGAAAACAAATGGCATCATCAGCAAGTGTGCTGTCTTCTCACAAGCTCTAGTGTGCATTGATGAACATTCTTGTAAAAAAGCCACTCCAGTCAAAATGAAGAATTTGACTTTCCTGCCCACATTCTGCAAACCAACCCACTGAAAGCACACACATAAAGGTGGGAGGAGCCTTTGAAACGATAATCAGTGGATTTTATTGGTCAGAATGTTTTTTTCCCAAATATCATCAGAGTTACAATCAATGACCAAAACATTAGCTGATGTTATGGGTTATATTATTCCTATTGCCAAAATTGTTGGAATTGGAAATTGGAAATTGTTATTGATGCTCAGGAACATGACCCGGTTGGTATCCTGGCTAATGCCAGGCATGGACTAGAGGGGTATAAAACACCCCAGCATTGAGTTGTGGAGCAGTGGAATTGTGTTGTCTAGAATGATGGAGCTTCATGCAGTACGTTGGGCTGAGTTGGAGATTTGCAGATGAGGTGGGTGATGTTGTTGATCAGCCAACATTTTGCTGAATGCAATCAAATCCTCACAGTAACAATCCAACATCTAGGAGAAAGTCTTCCCTGGACAGTAGAGACAGTTACTCTAACAGAAACAGGAGAAATGAAAAAGAGTCAATGGATTCCATCACATTTACCTCTATTTTAACTCAGAAGGTAAGGGTTGGTTCACTGGTGGGTTTGGATGGTGAATAAAATGGTGATAATTATGTTGTAGTCATGGTGACCAGTGGTTGAGCACTATGGTAAAACAGTCTTCTCCACAATGCATTGATTTACACCAAACACCCCAAACTCTGTTTTCACAAAGTCTGGAGCAGAGTGTAGCTGGCCCTGTTGGACCAGGGCCACACAAAGGGCAGAGAACATCTACCATATACGCCCAAATGAGAAACACATGCTGTTGAAGGAGATGTAGGATGAAACCCTCCATTACCGAGGTTGGTGTCCTTCTGTGCTTTCAATGCACAGCACAGACACCATGACTGACGCAACAACCACCAGCTGTCTGAAAGGAAAGAGGGCAGAGCCTAAGAGACAAAAAAAGGCTGATGAGTCAGTCCAGTCATCAAATGATCCCAGATGGCTGCAGTAGACCACAGGAGGTGTGAGGTGAGTATCTCCATGGCCTGTATAAGTGTGGGTGGCCCTGTTACCCCCTGAAAGGGGGAAGCAATCTAGAAGAGCCGACCCTGACAAGGCAGTGATAGCTGTGTTTGTCAAGCTTGTTTGTTGGTAGCTTGATGTATGATCTCACTAGGGATGCCACCTCTTGAAAAAGCTCCTGGAAACCCAGTTGATGACCTGAGAAAGTTGGATAGTCTTGATGTTGGGTTGACCTTTTGTTGGAAGAGTCAGGGAATGTTTACACGTATGTTTACAGGTAGCTTCCACTCTTCCAACAGACCAAACCAGAGTCTACTTTAAGCGAACCCCAGACCACCAGTCTCAAGACAAGATATTGGTTCTCTGGACAGCAACCAGGTTTACAAATATATTTCATGCTTGACCAAACATGAACTTTGGACTCCTTTTAGTAGGTTTTGACCACTCCATACTGAGAAGACCCCATGAGACCTGCTTGATGTTTTAGAGACACTCTAACCCAGTCATCTAGAACATCACAGTTTGGTTCTTGTCAGTCTAAGATTCGTTACTTAACTTCAAGAACTGATTGTTTACTAACTGACTAATATATCCACCTCTTGACAGGGGCCACTGGGACCTGATCAGCAATGGTCTGTCAGTGGTTTCAGTCTTATGGCTGACGTAGACATCAACAATTGTACTCTTAGCTTGGTGTCCAAATTGTGAAATGGGATCCTAGAGTGATAGTGACAGCACTGCAATCTCCCACAATGCACTCATACTTTCTAGTAAACACCGTAAATGGCTGTACTTTGCAACTCTCTTGTTACTGAACAACAGACTTCATAGCGATCATTGAGCCACTGGAACATATCAGTTTCTTTATTGTTAAAAGCAAACATGTTTACTGCCTTCTGCTTATCTTACAGCACAAACGTTGAATTGTTACTCTTGGTTACGGTGGTAATGGACCAAGAATGAAACATTTACTCTAGTTAAGGACGTGTGGGATTGCAGTTCTGCTGGGAAGGAAGATGAAGGTGATCAGGATCAATAACTGATAACTGTAGTCTGGTCAGTATTTATTGATCTACTCATACAGAAGTGGTGTCTCTCAGTGCGGCATCGGGTTTAACGCAACATGCCAGACGTCTCTGCATGGAGTTGTAGAGGTTCCTCATGGTGTCCTGTGATGATCCACGGGAGTGTGTGTTCATAAAAGGTAGAACCACTATTATACCAACATAACGTTGGTATAATAAAGTGTCTGTAATGAAGATCAAAGGTGATCTGGCATCCTCAACCACAATGGAACCAGTACTTGAACATGGCTCTGACCGTGGTGCTTCTACACAAAAGGACCCATGACAGTCTGGCACGACACCACTGCATTCAGTCGAATCTTTTTCTGGGTGGAATTATTTGTTTTTTACAATGTATTTGATACAAAGTCTTCGTAACCAATCAAACCATTTCTCTAGATAGACAAAGTTACTCTAGTTCTCCTGAATCTCAATGCCCAGGTAATGATCATGACCTCTTCCACTCTGCACCTCAGTCCTCAATGTTGTATAGACAGGTTTTGGCCAGAGATGAAATGGGCAGTGGTGTTGAGGTGGAGGTGATGTTCCTCACCTCAGTGGTTCAGTGAAAGTATTCTCCTCTATTTTCATCATTGCTAATTCCCACTCACAAGATTAGTAGAACAGGCTACCACCAAGACACGCAAAGGCCTTTTGGGCACCATGTGTGGAGACTGATTTGCACATCTGATGTGCATTGAACTTCATTGTTAGCCTCAGATGTGGGCAGCATTTCCACCTCAGCCATGTCTTGGATCCGGTCAGTGGTGTTGGTGGGTGGTGATGCAAACAACACTCAAAATTTCAGAGCTTTGTTGGGGTTTAATCCTTCATTACTCATCAGCAACATGAGCCTCGTAGCTCCAGTGTGAAACAAGTGAAGCCAAACTTTGGATATCAAACAGGTTCTGGCTGGAAATTTGAGGAAAAGCAGATCATTTGAATGAATATTTCCATTAAAATGATCAATCATTTTTTTAAATTGCTTTGATAGAGCAGACTGTGATCCTTTCACTCTTTCACTCTTTCACTCTTTTTTCAGTGTAGAAATGAAGGTTCTTTTTTGACATCGTGGTTTTATAGAACCTTGATCAATCAGTACTGAAATGGTTCTTGTCCTAGTTAAATGGTTCTTCATATTCAAGAGAAACTCTTATAGAAGTGTTTTAAATGAACTTTCTGCACGTTTGGAATGGTGTTATACGTGAGAAAGGTAACATCAGAGGTAAGTAAAGTTTTACAATTTGAATGATAAAGTCTTCAGCTACAGCTGATCATTGGATCAGGTCTTGAAACATCTGGGCCCTCGCAGATCCTGCTGAGTATGGAAGGCATGGGTGGAGCCAACCACCTGGAAGATGGATGGAACCAAACTGGTAGAAAAAGAATGGCCAGCATCTGGAACAAAGCAAATTGGGTGTGTGAGGGCTGGTGATTGGATAAGGAAGTGGGTTTCCTGGTAGAACTTTCATAACTGCTAATATGGCATTTAATTCATTTGTCTTCTATGTTTTCACAACTTCTTAAGAATAAAGGCAGGACTGCTGGAAACCACTTTCATTATATATTTTACAATATTTATAAGGTGTTTTTTGTGTATTTATTTGATATATTTGTCATTACAGATTAAAGAGGAGAGCTCACTCTTCATATATATATATATATATATATATATATATATATATATATATATATATATATTTATTTATTTATTTATTTTTTTTTTTTTTTAAGGCTATATAACCATAGAATGACCCTCCCCTATATAGCACCTATATGGTTCTATGTAGAGCTCTATAGAACCATAAATAACCATATTCTGTAGTATATAAATCCCTTTCCACTTAGAGCACAGCAACTCTCTCACTCAGGAGACACTTTATCTAGCACTGTTTTACTGATCTGTGACTATTTATTTAACATCCCCAGTAAACAAAAGGGGACCACCCATCGATCTCCATCTGGTGGGGGCTGTAAGTGATGTATTTGCATTTCCTCAGGAGCTCTAGTGGCTGTGTTGAGAAGCTGGAAAACAGAAATACAAAAATAAACAAAAATGACACTATTGTTCTCACCATGGGCCTGCTTCAGTTGGAGAAACTGTCTCTACTGTACAGGGAAGGCTGTCTACAAGGTGGATTGCCGTGAGGATCATCAGTGATGTTTGGACCCACCTCATCCCCAACTCATCCCCAATGTACTGGATGAAGCTCCACCTTTCCAGAGAATTAGAAAAGGTGCCAGTAAATTCAGTCCTATTGACCATACTTCCCTACAGGGACTAGACAAGCTGTGTGTGCATTTGCACAGCTGTGTCAGCAACTGATGCAGCTTAAAGTTGATGAATGCATTCATTAGAAGGGGTGTCCACAAACATTTGGTAGTACATATCATCCATCTTATCTTCTTCCTGATCAGTAACAGAAGGTCCTGGAGTGTCTCCAGAATCATTAGGTGCAAAGCAGGAATACCACTTGGTATACCACGTCCCCCAGTCCTTTGTAGGGTACCCCACTCACACCAAGTTCCCAGGGTACCTACCTCATAACACAGAAAGGTGACACACACTTAATAAGACAGTTCATATGTACTGAGGTCACTATTTGTGCTGCAGCTTAAAACCAGCTCAAAAAGGCCAGAATCCCAGGTGGTTGCGATGGTGTTCCTAAGTGGTTGCTATGGCAGACATCCCAAGTTGCAAAAACACATTTCTGAAATGTACTCCCAGAGACGAACCCCTATCAGTCATTTTGCCCACCGTGGACAATGCTGAACCCACTATGGCACTATTGTTTTTCACTTTTATCAAACAAGGGCACACTTTCAATTAGTCAGGCGCAAAATGAGTTTAGCATTTTCTCTTTTTTTAAGGCCCTGCCTCCACGTTCCCTCCCTCTGCTCCGCTCCTTCTCTCACTTACTGAAAGCATGCCATCCAGGAGAAATAAACACTGCCTGCCCACAATAAAAATGGATTGGCTGACTGACACTCTTTGCAGAGAACAGGCCAACCAGCACCGTCCCTGTCTTGCATGCACTTCATGAATATGTGCACGAGGGGAGCGTATTACCACAGGGTAGGCTAGGTTTGTGTGCCCTCTTGGCCACTTGTTCTTGATTTTGGGAGATTTATTCTGACTTGCGGGCATCAGGGAGCATCATATTATATGTGGGAGACTCCCTGGACTTTCAGGAAACTTGGGGTGCCTGCTATGGTATCTCAGGTGGTTACTATGAATGTGCATCTACGTTGGTTGCTGTGGTGTTCCTTAGGGATAGCGGTGTGCTTACAGAATTTCAGGCAGTTGCCACCTACCAACAGAGCATCTTTAGTGGTTGCCATGGTGTTGGTAGTTGGCTACTCTGATATTTCTATGGTATCCCAGGTGGTTGCTCCGGACTGAAATGCTTTACAGGAAAAAGAAACATCCTTAATTCCCGATGGAAGTCAATGCACAGAAACAACTGCCCAAAACGTGATGTTTGTGTTTTGTGTGTGAGACATGGCAGGGACATGGTAGTGTGTGTTGTGCTGGTACAAGTGTGTTGGTTGTTGTACACACTTCAGTATCACAACTAGGCTGAAATTGAAAATATCCAGACAAGAGCAGCTCTGTCGTCAGAAACAAACCACTGCTGAAGGTCTAGAGGACGACTCGCAGAAACTGTGCACCGGTCGCTGGATTTCAGCAGGGAGGGGAACTCGTTCAGCTTTTCCTGCTCAAACACACCTGATTCAGCTTCTCCATTCATCACCATGTTTAGATGGTGTGTTAAAGCAGAAAATCGGCGAACAGTACTGGACTGGGTTCTCAGAAGTGAGCCGGCGGTTTGTAATAAAGCGGCGACTGACAGTGGCTGTAATTTTGCACGTCTGTATATTTTAGAAGCTCATCCAGACAGAATTCAAACCCACCCATCCAACCACAGCCTTCTTTCCCAACACATGTCCACCTACACAACTGACCAGTTGGAAGCTTTATGAGCTGCATCACTGTTTCCCAGCTCCAGTTTAGGAAGCCCATAGTCCTGAACCAGTCTGTGGGTATAACTCTCTTAAACTGGAAAAGGAATAGAACCAGTGCTCTATACTATAGCAACACCTTAACACCACCTTAGCAACCAACACCTATGCGATAGCAACTCCTTGACAACCAACGTCTATACTTCAATAACATCTTAGCAACAAACTCCTTTATCATTGCAGCACCATAGCAAGCATTTGGTAACCCTTTAGCAACCAATCCCTATATCATAGCAACACCTGAACACTTCCATAACAACCAACACCTATGATTAGCTTATTATTTGTTTATTATTGGTTCTTAATTGGATCACAAAATAAATCATTACAAATTATAGAACATCTTGTAAATAATGTTAAAGCTCAAATGTTGCTCCTTCCGTTCTTTCCTCTGTTTTCTTTATCAGCCAGTGTTCATGCTCAGCTTCAGCAGATACTTTTCAGTAGGACACCATAGTGAGATCAGGTAGAACACTGAGGGATGGAGATCACACAGTAATATAACATAGAACACTGCACCGAGTGATGGAGATCACACAGTATGATCAGGTAGAACACTGAGGGGTGGAGATCCCACAGTAAGATCAAGTAGAACATTGAGGGATGGAGATCCCATAGTAAGATCAGGTAGAACATTGAGTGATGGAGATCCCACAGTATGATCAGATAGAACACTGAGGGATGGAGATCCCAGAGTAAGGTCAGGTAGAACACTGAGGGATGGAGATCCCAGAGTAAGGTCAGGTAGAACACTGAGTGATGGAGATCCGACAGTAAGATCAGGTAGAACACTGACCAAACTTCAGACACCAAACATGGCCCAGCTGATTGACTCTACAGTCATATCTCTGGATTTCTATCACATTCATGAACACGTGCCCCTGTTTGGTGTTAAAGAGGAGAAATTTCAGATTCACACTGGTGGAGCTCAGATTGGAGTTATGTGTGTGTGTTAAGTAAGCAAAGCATCGACTTCCTGCGCACAGAGGCTCCTCTGTGTGTGCCCGGCTCAGGGCGTGGTGGGTGAGGTGCCGTCTGTTTGCTTAGGGGGAATTTGCTCTCAGTGATCCGAGAGAAAATGAAAATATGAGAAACTGCTTCGCCTAAAGTGAAGAAAGAGGAAGACGCAGAGAATGCTGTTTAAAGTCATCTCTGTTATCATGGAAATGACATTTGGCCACAGATCCTGCATATTACAGTGATTATAAGGTGACTCAGACGGTCATTTTACTTGGTTCATTCAGTCCAGTTCAGTTTTCACAAAGCAGCTTCACAGAGATCCAGTCTCAGCTGGTGAGACCAGCAGGAAAAAACTCCATTGGGAAGACTCAGAAGACCCGTCCTCCTTTGGATGGTATGTATTGTCCAGTGTCAACCAGAAGATCACCCCATGAACACCTTTAACTATGACGTATTTAATCATCTGGACATTAGATCTTCATTTTTACTGCATTAAGAGATGGAGCTGATATAACTAAACTCGTACAACTGAAGAAATGTATTTTAAACATCATTTGCAAACCATAAATAATTTACTTTGACTTAAAATGCACATCAGCTGGACATCAGGACTTTGAAGGAGCTTGTCTTCTCAGACATTAGTTTGGTTAGATCTTGATTAATGAAGTGAGTGGGATCACCATGGCCAGATTCATCAGAGCTCTCTGTGGCCTTCAGAAAGGAGGTTGTAGATGCAAATGAGACTGAGAAGGGATTTACAAAGATCTCAAAATGGCTAGAAAACCGTCCTATGAAGTTCAGCCCAGGAGCAGACCACAAGATGTGTAAAGAATACCCAACAATCCTAAAATGTTCATCATAGGACCTACAGGTGATTTGATTTTTTTACAGAGTAGTCTGAGGGTGAACAGACCTCTACAACCAAAAGAACTCTTGTTCTTGAAATGGTTCAGTTTGGACTTACAAGAACCTTGGTGTGTTTTAGCAAAGCATTCCACATTTCCACCAGTTTTAGTGGTGCCGACGATACGTCACAGAGTACGTCATCAACAGAGGGGCTGCACAGGGTCAGTAAACGGAAGAGAGAGATGGTAGAACATATAGACGACCTGCATTTGTTCTGTTACAGATGTATGTTTTTCTCCAAAAAGCAAACATGGATCAAACATTGACCATTTTTTTGAGATGTGTCATTGCTCCTGTACAACTATACACGCCCACAACAGTTCCAGCTGAAAACCTAATCATTGGTTCCTGCTGCGAAACAAACTGTTCAAGTTCCAGAACTTATTTTTGTTGGTGGAAAAGTGCCGAATGGCTCAAAATCAAATTTTGTGAACTGCAACAGAATCCATTCCACGTAGGTGGAAAAGGGCCTTGTGTGTGTTACTCTGCAAGCTGCTGTTTAACCCAAGACAAATACCTTGTATGTGCAAACACACTGGGTCAATAAAGCCTGATTCTGGTTCTATAGGGAGAACAGTTCACACCAAACACCTCTGGATGAATGTTTACTTCCCAAACACTCAATTATGCAGAGATTTTTAAAAATCTTTGGAATTTCCTTTTTAAGTAATCAAAAGTAGACTTGATTGTGTGGTTTCTGACAATGTAGGACTTACTGTGATCTAGAACAGGGGTTCTCAACCTTTTACAACTCACAGCTGACCTGTTTAGAACTAGAAAGTATTACAGCCCAAAAGAAAACATATATCTATCTCATCATTTAGAGTCTAGGACCAATACATACCCACTGGTGGGCCTCAGCCCACAGGTTGAGAAACCCTGATCTAGAACATAAAAACTAGAGAGAAGAGGTAAGAAATAACAGCTGATGGGTCTTGAAAACTGAATTTTGTCAGTACTTCAGTCTATGTTAATAGATAACAATAGATAATCAGGTCTGTTAGAGATTCCCAGTGAATTAGAACTGGAATTAGGACAGCTGTTATAGTGGAATTTACTGCCTCTCTCTTGCACGCAGGTCTGAATGGATGTGGGATGTGTGTACAGAATCACCCAATCTATTGACTTTCACACCGAAATCCTAATGAATGAGTCAAACTCATTACAGGGCCACCAGCAGCTCTTAGGACAAAGCTCACGACTGACTGAATTATGATTTTATTTTATTTTTTTTTACTGCAGGGCCACCACCCATGAAGAAATGGCAAAACCACTGTCAAACTGGGATCCTTCAAAGCACTCCGTGGTCATCTTTACATCTGCATTGTTCTCAGGTCTTTGGGACCATAAATCATGGCAATGATGAGAAAAGTTGCTAGAGCATTTTATAACCATGCTGGCATGCCGATGAGAAGTCTTGCGATATCAGACTGTATAATTACTATAAGGTGGTTACCTCAGGGAATGGCTTGGAAACGTCCACACCTGTATAAACTTTCAGGTGTTATCTTGTGAGGTTGAACACTGGCAAGGAGATGTGAATCATCAGAGTTCAAGCGAGGCATGGTAGTGGGTGCCAAAGGTATGGGACATTCCATTCCTCCATCCACCACGTTATATATGTGCCGGGAATAAATCATAAAAGGCATTACCACCCACAGTGGACAACGCCGTGGGTTGTAATGATGGCGACAGGTGGCCTGTAGCTAGAACATTCGCACAAACAGTGCGACTCTGGCAGGTGTCATGGGGGTCAGTATCACTTTTGGTTCAAGGATGGGGAACTGGGCTCGTTGTGTTTGGGGCTTGTTAAAAGGCGATTGCCCTGGTCTCAGGTCTTCATGCTGCCCATTTCTTCACATCAGCATTTTGACAACCATCTGTTTTCTTACCTTCTAACTGAGATCTTTATAAAGTGATTTTTACATGCAGCCAAAAAAATCTGTTTATAGTCACACTGATAGAACCAGCCTTGTGACTGGAAGGTCACTGGTTCCATCCTTAAATCACGCCTGAAAACGTTTCTTTTTACGCAGGCTTTTCATTAACACCTCTATGGGGCCACTAATCTTTCTCCCTCTCTCCCCCCCATGTCCTGAGCTGCCCCGGACGCCTGCGGATACCGGTCCACTCATCCACGTCCTAGTACCAACTGCCAGACTCGACTGTGCCACCTGCATGGATTTCATTTTTCCTTATTCATTCATATCTGTATCACTACTACAAGCTAAACTATATTCATCTTCCCTCCCTCTATTTTATTTCTTTTCCACTTTCCATCCCAATGTATTGTCCCCCTGTTGTGTGCTTTCCGGTGTTGACCAGAGGAGGCTGGGTTCCTCTCTTGAGCCTTGGTTCTTCTCAAGGTTTCTTCCTCCAAGACTGAGGGAGTTTTTCCTTGCCACTGTTTCCCCACTGGCTGCTCATTTGAGGCTCGGACCCGGATCTTTGTAAAGCTGCTTTGTGACAACTTCCTGTTGTAAAAAACGCTATATAAATAAAATTTGATTGATTGATTGAATCCATGAACTGGCAGGACATGATTGAAGTTCCCTTGAGTAAGGCATAGAACTACCACTGGCTGCTTACCACTCCGGGCATGTGTGCTTACCGCCCCCTGGTCCTGAGGTCAAATATAATAATAATAATAATAATAATAATAATAATAATTAATCCTCCACATTTAAACCATCCACACACAGTGATACACACATACACACTAGTGACTTCACACACCAGGGGGCAGTGAGCACAGTGGGCAGCCCTACCCTCAGCACCTGGGGAGCAGGTGGGGAGTTCAGTGCCTTGCTCAAGGGCACTCCAGTCATATCCTGCCAGTTCAGGGATTCGAACCAGTGACCTTTCAGTCCCAAGGCTGCTCCCATTATATAAGTGTTTCCTTTATTACCAAGTGGCCCTGTCTTAGATTGCCCAATTTTTGACTCGTTTTCCCATTTCTGACTCCAGTTGTTTGCCTTACTGGTTTTTGGACTCATTTTGTCCTCAGGATTATTATGTATTCCCCGTATACTTGTATACTGCTGACCCTTGTTTGTTTATAAACCAATCTTTTGCTTTTGATTTTCCTTCATATTATAAACAACATCTGCTGTTTGAAGTCTGCAAGCATCTGACACTTCTGCCTGTGGTGTGAAACATGCATTATTACAGGAATCCTGGAATGGGCTTAATTGTTTTTATGTCCTGTGGGGACCAGATCGTCTTTCAAGTCACATCAAATCAGGAATGACTGCTGGGTAATTTGGAAATTGTCCAAATTCACACGTGTAGTTCATCTGCTTCATCAGTTACTGATTTTGTGAACTTCCAGATCATTCTCTCACCACAAACGATCCGCTCCAGTGTTCTTTTGGGACCAGACCAAGACCTCCTCCTCTAAAGGGTCTTGTCCAGTTGTATAAGTCCACATCCGAGTACGATTAATGTTTCCCCACCTGACCAAATAAACTGCACCATGAGTGAAAGGTTTGATATAACTGGACCCATAAGTGCCAGCACGAAAACTAAATCCTGCTGTTTTTCATGTAAAAGCTGACTGTGTAATAGATTTCATTTGGATGTTTTGGTAATCTGGACTGGAAGGTTCTAGCAGTTAGACCCTCTGCACTGGGATAAGCACTGACTGACTTTTCGTCACTGGGGTCCAATATAATAACTTCTGCTTGTCTCTGTTCCACTGTAGGAAGTTAAAATATATTACAGAGACTGTGTTTAAGTTCTGTAAATATGATTAGATGCTCTGAGCTCACATGAACAAGTGCATATAATTCGTCCCTGCTGAAAGAATGTCGGGGAATTTTGGAGGAATTGGGTCTCCAAAGCCAACAGCCACTCAACACAAAGAAAAAAAGCCTGTTTTCTTTCTTTCCATAGTATTGACCTAATTAGCACAAAGCTTCAAGGTGCTTAGAGTCAATTTCCCAAAGCTATAAAATACCCCGAGTGCCTGGCAGCTTTCAACAAGTGTGAGAACAACCAAAACTGTTTCCTCATTGCAGCAGCTCTGAACATCCTAAAGACATAAAACTGACAAAATCAGACCAACTCCACCATTTATATGGGATATACTGGAATCAAGGTTATAAGAGGAGTTCAGCCTTGACCGCTGCTATGGAACATTGATGAGGAGGAATTTCTCCACCACTCCAGAGAACACAGTTCCACTGCTCCACAGCCCAATGCTGGGGGGCTTTATACCCCTCTGTGCTCTGATTGGCCACAGTGAGCTTATGTGCCACTGCACCAGAACCTGTGTGCACCTGATCACCCCATTTCAAACACACAGGCACAGTTTACAACTAGACAGACTGACTGACAGACATTTAGACTCTAGAGTGGTGGTGCACAGTTCTACTGTGCAGTGATATCTGCTAAAATCTGTCCATCTTTGCATATGGTTTTACCGTGTCAGGTTTGCTGTGGGTCTGGAGCTTTCCAGGGTGCAAGCATAAATAGCCCCTGGACAGGGCACCAGTCCATCGCAGGGTACAACCCATTCACCTACCATGTAAGTAAGGATGGGCCTTATCGCTGTACCTGTCTGGTTAAATGAGGTTGTTCCATGCATTTTATGTTCTGACTCATGCTGTTGTGTTGGTAGCATCCTTTGCAAGTGAAGTACCCCTCAGAGAAGACTTTAAAAGCAATCCGTGCAGGTGGTTTGAGTTTGAGAGGGTATGGGATGGTTTTATTGACGTATTGTACTGGTCATGTAGACATTACCACAACAGTGACATGAAGGATCTGAAAGACTTATGTGAATGAGGGGATATTCAGCCAGCAGTGATGCCCTCCATGAGTCATCCTGTCAATGAAATATTAATCCTGATAACCTTTATTTTCATCTTTATATTTTCCTTTATTGCAGCTAGCTAGCTAGCTAGATAGATAGATAGCAGCTAGCTAGCAAACTAGCTAGCTAGCTAGATAGATAGATAGATAGATAGATAGACAGATAGATAGATAGATAGATAGATTAATATAGGTAGATAGACGTGGATGCATTATGCAACAAGTGAAGAGTTGATGTTCAGTTGATTTGTTGAAGTAGGAAGTGAATCTGAGCCAAACTGTGATGTCTAGACGACAAGGTCAGAAAATGTATCAAAACATCAGTTGTCTTGTGGGATGTTCCCAGTATGTATTGGTCACCAGTGAGCCAGTGACTGAGGGCCAAGTCTCATTGATGCTCATGGAGGTCCCATCTTACAGAACGTCTGCTATAATGTTAGTCTTGATGCGAAATACCACCTTCAGAGGTCTTGTGGAGTCCATACCCTGAATGGTCAGATCAGCTGCGGTGGTCGTCACAGAATCAGACAGGTAAAACTAGTATTATGGCTGGTTGGTTTGTCTCTTAACAGTCATGCAGACAAACAATCCAGAACTGTACGTGGTGATCCTGTACCCTCAGCATCCCATATCCCTTGTGTTGTGTTGTTAATAAATGAATTCATGTGGAAACATATGTAAACGGTGTGCATTTATCTGTTGAACAATAAAGCAACAGATCAATGTGGTTAATGTGTTGTGCCTCGCTCTGTAACACTGCTCCAGAGAGCTGTGGAATGCGCCTCAAGCCACATGCGGGCAGATTAGAGGTCACAGTAAATCATATCATATCTGACGGATTGGAAATGAATGGCCTGTTCACCTAGACCTTTTACTGGACAGGGCAACATTCAGGCTGGAAACGTCGGAGCCTCACTCTCACTCACAAAGCCCACGACGTGTCCGACGGTAAATCAACTCACAGGGAAAATAAATCAGATTGGCAGACAACTGAGGAACAAGCACAAGCTTTTCCTGATTGGGGGTGGATGTTCTTGTTGGAGAGTTAAAACAAGCATCTTCTGAAGGCTGTAAATATGGATGCTGTCAGTAAAAGGGAAAAAATGACATGCTCTTCTTTGCCAGACAGTCAGTGCCCTCCATGCAGGAAGAGGGATAATGATACAGCTCGCCTCCACCGGCTACTATAATAAAACCAAATCTCACACTCTGATAGCTGGTTGCTGCAGACATGGACTATTAAAGCATCATCTGTCTCCCGGTGCAGTTTCTGAGACAACATCCTTAAAGACAACAGTGAGTCATTATGTAAACGAATGAAAAAACTCGTCGAAAAGACTCAAAATTTACACTCTGTTCTAGATAACCTTACCCAATGTGAATAGTTGACAGTGTTCTAGATAACCTTTCCCAATGTGAATAATTTACACTCTGTTCTAGATAACCTTACCCAATGTGAATAGTTGACACACTGTTTTAGATAACCTTACCAGCCAGAATAGTTCACTGTTTGTTCTAGATAACCTTACCAGCCAGAATTGTTCACTGTTTGTTCTAGATAACCTTACCAGTCAAAATAGTTCACTGTTTGTTCTAAATAACCTTAGTAAAAAATGGCACTGTTCTAGATAATCATACCTTGTCAGAATAGTTGACACTCCATTCTAGATAACCTTACCAGTCACTATAGTTAACATTCCACTCTAGATAACCTTACCAGTCAGAATAGTTGACTGTTAGTTCTAAATAATCTTAGTCAGTCAAAAGAGGTTCTTCAAAATAAGGTTCTTACACCTTTTTTATGAATACACTTTCTGATTTTGGGCAGAAAACATTCGTGGTGGAATGATATTTTCAGATACGCCACTATTTTCTCATCAATGTTCCATATAAAACTCAGGAGACACACGTAACTTCAGCGGTGGGTTTGGAAACTAAATAAAGGGTCTATATTTGTGTTGTAGTCATGGTGATGCCTGTTTCCGTTCAGCACCAGTGTACATAGAGAGTTTCTCTACAATTAACTGGTTCTGTATTTGTTTAGTGCTCCTATTGGTGTTTGTATTTGTATTGGTCCAGAACACGGGTCACCAACCCTGCTCCTTGCGAGTGAAGATTGGATCTAGAGTTGGCAGGACAGTAGATCTCCTGGACCAGAGTATGTTTGCAGAGAATCAGATTTTGTCGGTAATCCAATCAATGCGGTCAGTAATCGGTTTCTGCTCTGCAACCAGCCAATAATCTCACAAATACATAAGGCAGGAGGAAGGTGGAGTCTAGATAACCTTACACAGTTCTAGAGCATCACCTTACCCAGAATTGACATTCTGTTCTAGATAACTTTACCCAGTCCCAATAATTGACACCCAGTTCTAAATATTCTGTTTTAGTGAATATTGCCAGTGAGAATTGTTTGTGTTCTGTTCTAGGTAAATTTATCCAGTCAGAAAAAATTGACACTTTGTTCTAGATAACCTTACCAAGTCCCAATAATTGACACTCCATTCTAGATAACCATACCCATTCAAACAATTGACACTCTGTTCTAAATAACCTCTGTTCTAGACAACCTTACCCAGTCATTTCAGTCTCTTGTCATTTCAAGACTTGACTACTGCAACTCTCTTGTAGTTGTCCTTCCTATGCAGACCATCAGACCCCTGATGGGCATCAAATACAGCTCGGCTTGACCCACCATCCCTCAAGATGCATGGAAGACATTCACACTCTTTTCTGTCCTGAAACCAAAGTGGTGGAACAAATTTGAGGTCCAAACAGTGGAGTCACTTTCTTCTTCAAACACAGACTGCTCTGTCTCTCAAGGGCATTTAACTCATTAAAGACTTAGAATTACACTGAATCTTGTGGGCTTGAGGAATCT
Source organism: Acestrorhynchus altus (assembly GCA_034509495.1). NCBI lineage: Eukaryota > Metazoa > Chordata > Actinopteri > Characiformes > Acestrorhynchidae > Acestrorhynchus > Acestrorhynchus altus. Next base: position 36,833,043 of record CM067507.1, read on the forward strand.
CTGGGCTCTAGTCTATACAAACTAGTTTAAAGATATATACTATATATCCCAAAAATATCGGGACACCTGCTTATTCAGTGTTTCTTCAAATCAAGGGTATTTGAGTATAAGGGTATAAGAGTAATTGTCTCTTCAAGTCCAGGAAGCACTTTCCTTATAAATTATGGAGCATCTCTGTTGGTTGATCACCACCCCACCTCCGCCCCAACTCATCCAAAAATGTAATAAGTAAGATAAAGGTGAGATGAAAGAGGGGCAGTGGCAGAACCCAGACAGTGGTTAGCTCAAATAGGTTCTGAGAGATGGTGTCTTACACATCTGTGGTTGAAGCTACAAGGGGAGCAATATACTGGCGGCTGGTAGACCCATAGACAGTCCATTTCATGGTGCTGTGGGCTGTGTTACAGCACAACTGCTATAACTATGGACATTTGATTACTGTGATTATGTGGCAGTGTAGTAAATAAAAGTTAAAAGCGCATTAGACTGGGCATGAAAGTCAGGACCACAGTCACAAAACCACAATGGGTTCCTCAGTGGTTTTATGTTGCATTTGAAAGTAAGTCAATGCAATAAATTAAAGGGAGTCTGAGCTGGTTGAATAAACTGATGTGAATATATATGAGCAGGGTTTGACGGAACCTGATGGAACCTGCGGCCTCTTACTTTCATGGTAGACAGGAATCTTCAGGAAGAATCTCATATACATATCTGGACACATCTGTCCAAAATTCTCAGATGACATTGTTATAGGAACATGAGACGATTAACCACATTACATATTTTATTTGATATTTGGATCCAGAGGAAGACCCAGGACACGCTGGAGAGACTATGTTTCTCGACTGGCCTGGATATTTCTGGTTGGTGGACTGTTCTCAGTCCAGCAGTCCAGGGTTGAAACACTCCTGCAGCACTGCTGTGTCTGACCCACTCATACCAGCGCAACACCATGTCAGTGTCACTGTAGTGCTGAGCGTGAGCCACCACCCACATAATAGCTGCTCTGTTATTGTAAGATCAGGGTGAAAGGAGGAGAATAAAGTCTGCAGAGAAACAGATGAACTACAGTCTGGAATTATAAGACTATAAACTGCTCTTGTATGATCAGGGGAGCTGATAGGATGGACAGTATGAATACAAGGTAGGAGATGGTATATGGTGTAAGGGTCACACTATATACAGTGCACATGAAATGGTATTTTCTTTCAGGGTCACGAGAAATATTTCCATTTGTCTCACTCTGAACCTACATTCCGGCTTCTCAAACAAGAATATACCTCAGGCTGCCCTATGCTGGAAAAATTTACACAATGTAAATGCTTTCACACTTGGAACTGACAAGCAGAGGCATGACTTCACATATCTGCCCAGAGAAAGGGTCTGCCTTTGGAGAATAAAGGCCCTTTGGTGTTGAAAGCATCAGAATATGATGTTTTCCGCAGGGGAACTCCCCCTGCTTTTTGACGGTGGCAGAACATTATGATTAAACTCAGCAGAGAGATGATTGTCACTTTGAGGTTCTGCTCATTTCAGCCTTACCTGCAACTATCAATCTCCATAACACATTCCCAATGCCCCAAATGAGACGTAACAGGAGGGCTGCTGGAAAATGAGGTTTGCTCTAACCGACGGCCCCTTTCAACACTTTCGCTGCCTGCAGACACGGAGAGAATGCTGATGCCCTGTTTACACCTGTGCTGCCCATTAGGACCAACTTGTCCTCTGAAATGTTCACAGTAATGTTTTATTTTGGGCTTCAAATTCTGTGATTAAGGTACACTGAAAAACAAAAACAACGCACAGAAAGACGTATCCGATTTACAAAAGATTACAGATGTGGTCTGGTTAGACACTGGGTGTAAAGCGATTCCCCCACTGCCCTATAAAAAGGCTGTCAGAGGCTACTTTGGGTAGTGTACCTCTTGGTGAGAGATCGTTGTCTGTTAGACATGTCTCTACCACACACTCCGAGACATTTTGCCCAGTTGACAGACTTTGAGACAGGGTGCATCGTTGGACTGAGAGAAGCAGAACGGTCATTTTGACAAACTGCCCACCATCAAGGTTATTCTGACCAAGCTGTTTAGAAGTGTTGGAAGCAGTGACTACATGATGACAACACATGACAACCAGGACTGGAGCTTATCTGCTTTAGTGATGAATCCAGTTTCTGGTCAGGTTCAAAGAGGTTTGATGGTGAGCATTTCGATCCTGTCTTTGCTGTGAGCGACACACGCGGTTGGCTGGTGTAATGATCTCGGGAGAATCGCATACAACAGTCGTTCACCCCTAGTAGTGATACGAGGGACACTATCAGTCAGGGATATGTGCAGGACATCCCATCCTGTGGACACGTGTGGTCTGTCATGGTAGGTCTTCCAGCTGGCATCCCACCTCAAGGGTTTCCCAGGAATGTCATATGAAATTCCATTCCATTCCAACTCCTTCATGGATGGACACACAATTATACATATTCTGTATGGACAAAAAAATCGGGACATTATTTATTCTGAAAGTTTATCCTGCTACTCTCTTTACTATCCAGGGACGGGTTTCTACTAGATTTTGGATCATTGCTGTGAGGATTTGATTGCATTCAGTGACAAGAGCTGATTAGTAAGGTCTGTATGTTGGACGATCTTCACCCAACATCATCCCTATCTTGCCAACTCAACCCAAACGTTCCAGAGAACACAGTTCCACTGCCCCACAGCTCATTGTTGAGGGTCTTTATAGTGTCCACACCTGGCACTAGACATGGTGCCAGTAGGTTCACATTCACCTGCTCCAGAGAGTCCTATTCTATTTGCAGTACTTCTCTACAGGAACTAGATAAGATGGGTGCAACTTAATGTAACTGAATGCATTCATTAGAATGGGTGTCCACAAACTTTAGGACATTTAGTGTAGCTTTAAATGAATGGTTTTCATAGGGTAAGGGAAGGTGGGGGTTAACATTGTTAATTCACACATAGATATGCTTACTTTTCTATCTGAAATAACTTGGAAAATTCTGACTAATGTAAAAGTCTCAGGAGTCACTTCTCGTGTAGACAAGCTACAGATGTCTAAGAACGGTTCAGTAGGTCATGCACGTAGACCGATGACTTCAGAAAAGGGGCAGAACTGCCAGAACCGCCCAAGGTCTATGCAAAGCAAGAAGAGGCCTTACAGCTGACTCTGCGGCCGTGTGGTTTGGAGCAAATTGGTAATGAGGCAGGGAACACCAAGGCAAGTACAGGGGGAACTGGGCGAGGTTCAGGAACATCAAAAAGGACCATCCACTTGCTCTGAAACCAAAATAGAATCCAACACGTGCACATTTGGGTTACGGCCGCTTAGAAGTACTGAAGAGTTTTAATCTAGGGATTAGGCAGCGTATAGGAGGGAGAGGCTTCAGTGTGTGCTATATTCAGTATACTGTCTTGGTACTGCATGGGATAGCATTTAATATATGGACAAAAGTATTGGGACACCTGCTCATTCATTGTTTCTTCTGAAATCATTGGTATTAAAAAGGGTTTTTTCCTAGAGTTACTGTCACTACTGTTCATGGAAAAATGTTCAGCTAGATTTTGGAACATTGCTGTGAGGATCTGATTGACAAGCACTAGTAAACTTAGGACGCTGGATGATTTCCACTCCACCTCATCCCCAGCTCCCAGTTTAGGCTGCCTTCAGGTCTGCCTCAGAAATTCATAGTTAAGAGTTTGGCGGTTGTATTATGACACAATACATGTTCAAGTGGTTTTTACTTTTATCGTAAATATGATATTTCCGACATGACTTGAAGGCATCATTATCCAACATCAGAAGTTCTGGATGGAGCTCCATCATTCCAGAGGAAACAGATCCACTGCTGGGGGGGCTGCTTGGGGCCATAGGTTCATGTTTGTTTATCTTCTCCAGAGAGTCCTATTCTGTTGATGGTACTTCTCTACAGGGACTAGACAAGCTGTGTGTGCATTTGCACATCTGTGTCAGTATCTGAATGTATTTATAAGAAAGGGTGTCCATAAATAGTTTGACATATAGTGTACTTAGTGTACATATAGAATTCTCATCCCGTCTGATCCAGACAAATCAAGAATACCATTAAAACAGATTATTTTTGAGGTTAGCCTCAAAGTGATGGATTAGATCATGCTTCATTGATCATTCTTAAGATCCAGAAAAATCATTAAAGAAGCCCAGGTTCCAGCAGCACCTCCCTACCCCTGAGACATGGTTTAATGTTTTAATTCTTTTGGAGCTTTGGAAAGCGTGAAGCCCTACCTCAGCTTCAGGGAATGCAAGCATTCCTTCTCACAGTCTCCTAAGGAATGGGTCGGAGTACAAACGTGCTGCAGGGCAGCTGGACGTTTTTGAGGTAATGTCAAAATTCACTTCATGATGAGTCCAAAATGTAATGAGGTCCATAAGTATTTGGACAGTGACACTGTTTAGGGGTCTTCAGCAGGTACTGTGGTTGGTTATCTAACATGCAGCAAAATCATTGAACCTTTCTGTCATTTTCATGTCATGTTAATCCATAATAATAGATATATTATCACCTAACGAATGTGTTAGATCTTAAATCTAAAGTCATGAACAGCATGATTGGCATCACCAAGCTGGATGACCAGTCTGACCTGCAAGACCAAGCTGGTTGAATCTCTTTTGGGTGGACCAATTTTTGGACCACACTGGACCACACTGCACTCTGAGACTCCTTTCAAATCTGCTATTTATTTGGTTTGGACCAAAATAAAAGTTCCAAAGGATTCCAGGAGTCCAGGCCCAGTACCCCCCCGCGAATGGAAGAAATGAAATTAATCCCACCATCTCCCCAATTTGGAATGAATAGAATTATTGGGAGTTGGGGATGAGGTAGAGTGGTGGTCATTCAACATCCAGACCTCACTAATGGTCTTGTTCCTGATTGCAATCAAATCCTCACAGCGATGCTCCAAATTTTTGTAGGTCTTCTCTGGACAGTAAAGACAGTCACTCCAACAAAAGCAGGATCAACTCTTTTTAGCACCCTTGATCACAGTTAATGAGCAGGTGTCCCTATACTTCTGTCTGTGTAGTGTAGGTGTGAAAGCGCTCTAACTGTGGCTATTCTGTAAAAGCACAGATACGCCCAAGTTCCTTCTGGGCTCCTGGCCTCATGCTGCCTTGTCAGAGCTGATTACTCCAGTCTCTGCTCAGTCTGTGCCCATGGGCCTCACAATCCACAGTCTGCTCCGCTTTCATGAAGATCAAGAGCAGGGCTGGAGTATGAGCACTGAGAGGGACAGAGTCTAGACCATTTCCATTCTCAGAGAACATCTGTGCCACACATTGCTGTGGAATCCGCTTTCAGCTGATATCATTCTCACATGAGCGCCTGCCTCAGCTGATGTGGGGCAAATTAAACAGGATAACTCTGATTAACTCCCCCCAGCGAGATGCACTATCTGCTGTAATTACACACCGAGCATGATCGCCCAAATCACTCCAACACATGTAGGAGAGAGCGAGAGAGGGACAGAGGGAAAGAGAGAGAGTGCAGTTCCTGGAGAAACCATCAGTGTGGTTGCAGCTCAGCAGTGATGCTGTGATGAGATGGTTGCTAAAGTATAGGTGCTGGTTGCTCAGGTGTTGCTATGGTACAGTTGTTGGTTGCAAAGGTGTTGCTATGGTATAGGAATTGGTTGCTAAGGTGCTGCTAGGTGGTTGCTAAGGTTTTGCTATGGGATTCAGCAGCAGTGATGCCAACCAATCAGCACAGAACAGCAGTAACACCAACCAATCACTACTCAGCAGCAATGACACCAAACAATCAGACTCAGCAGCAGTAATGCCAACCAATGTAAACTCACGACTAAGACTTCAATGTCCGGGCAACACTGACGCTCCTTTACAGTAACGGTGACACGATGACACCACCTGTTGTTAACAAACAGCGCAATCCTTCCGCCTCTCTGATTAAGAGTCCATTTGGTATCTCATTTGCCCCTCACAGTCTGAAAGACAGGAATCGAGACATTTGGGTCTGGAATGTCTGCATGAACCATGTTTTTGAAAAGCACTGCAGACTGGCCTCGCGGTACTCCCTTTGGAACTTGATCAGCGAGTTCAGTTTGTATGTCTTGTTGCTAAGAAACCTGGTGTTCCCTATGATTATGGAGGGGATGAAGGGCTTCTAGCATCAAACTAAAGCGGCGTTATATCCTCACAGCTCAGACTCAGTGTTTCACATAAAGACAAAGATAGATAAAATTGTACTTTAAAAAGATACAACCAGAAAACACCAGTAATACAGAACAACACGTACTGAAATTTGTTTAAACTTTATCTAGCTCAAGTGACCAGGCTTAAGGCCCTTTCGTTGATGTGTTTTTTTCATCCATAAAAATCTGATTTGGTATGAAAGGGCCTTTATTCCTGATCATCATATTTGTTTACCCATATTGGGGGCAGTTTAGCAAAGCTAATTCGAGATGGGAGGAAACCAGAGTACCCAGAGAAAACCTGTGAGGACACGAGAACACACCAAACTCACAGACAATGACTGCAGTGGGCAGAGAAACCACCAGGCAACATCCTACAAACCATCCAGCAACCATAGCAACATCTCAGGAATTTCTTCAGGTGTGTAATTTTGGACATTTATATTGCAGTCTTATGGTGGGGGATGTGTGGAGGGAGGGCGGCATCCTCCAACCCATCAGCAGATTTAGTCTCGGTTCTTGATTGCATCACAATCACTATTCTACTCCAGTTATAAGACAAAAGTGTATCCTAGTCAGTAAAGCGGTGACTCCCGCCACTGTCTCAGATGTCCCAATACTGCCAGCATCGCCCAGGGCACGCTCATGACCTCAATACTGTGGTGCTGCTGGGAAATTGAGCCCAGACATCCTGCCATGAAGACTGGGGCAGCAGAGACTGCATGAGTAACCTCAGCTAAACAATCCCTTACAGACGAGATAACACGGTGTAGCGCTTTCCCAGAGAAGCTTCTGAAATGTGACGCGTGGGTTTCGATTGATCAGTTCGGGATAAAATACCTGTTTAATTTAAACCAATTCCTCAAACGGAGAACCCAGCCTGAAAGGTCATCAGATTTCATACTGGATAAGACTGTAAACTATTAGATATTACTACTAGATATTACTGTCAGACTGTAAAACTACACACTGCAGATTCATACCGGATTAAACTCGATCCACAGTTATTACTGTCAGACTGTAAAACTACACACTGCAGATTCATACTGGATTCAACTCGCTCCACAGATATTACTGTCAGACTGTAAAACTACACACTGCAGATTCATACCGGATTAAAATCAGTCCACAGTTATTACTGTCAGACTGTAAAACTACACACTGCAGATTCATACTGGATTAAAATCAGTCCACAGTTATTACTGTCAGACTGTAAAACTACACACTGCAGATTCATACTGGATTCAACTCACTGACATTTTGTGTCTAATTTAATGAGCTTTGAGTGAGAGTCACACCTTTGACATTGTTGGTGGTTATTTCTGGTGGTTAAATTAGTGTTTCGGGGTTAAACTCGTTGAGTACCGTGTAAATGCACACACTCAACACTGTAGCTGATTTATGTTTTGCAGGTCAGTGTGGATGAAACCAAGTCATAGGCCTTTCTTTTCTGACACATTTCTGTCACTAGCTGGACCGGGCTGCTCCTGGTCAGGCCTCACATGAGATCGGGTGTCTACAGCTCCTTCACCTGGAGAGTCTCTGAGCCAGCCAGGCTGAAAGGGGGCATTGTCTGCCCGTGTAAGGAATGCCCATGTTGTAGGCAAAGAAAAGACTTCATTTGCACAGGAATTTGGAGGCTCCCTGACAACATTTGGGGGAAGAGCTCCAAGTTGGACTCCTGTATAAACGGATGGTAAGTCCATCCACAAGCGACTGTTCCCAGTGGATTACCTGGAGTTCTGGACATTGTCCAATAAATGTTGATTTGATTTGATTTGTCCTCTGTAACCTACACTGGGTGATCAAATCAAAATCATATTTCTCAGTTTAATACCCAGACTTATTATTATGACATTTGAATGTGAATAATAAACATTTTTACTAAAACTAAAAATGGCTGGATATCTACTATGAATTATATAGTATCCACCATGAATTACTCTATACCCTATGAATTATTCAGCAGACACTATGGAATATTAAGTATCTCTTATGAATTATTCAGTAGACACTATGAATTATTCAGTATCCACTATGAATTATTCAGTAGACACTATGGAATATTAAGTATCTCATATGAATCATTCAGTATCCACTATGAATTGTTACGTAGACACTATGAATATTCAGTATCTCCTATGAATTATTTAGTATCTACTATGAGTTATTTAGTATCTACTATGAGTTATTTAGTATCTACTATGAATTATTCAGTATTCACTATGAATCATTTAGTATCTACTATGAATTATTCAGTATTCACTATGAATCATTTAGTGTCTACTATGAATTATTCAGTATCCACTATGAATTATTCAGTATTCACTATGAATTATTCAGTATTCACTATGAATTATTCAGTATTCACTATGAATCATTTAGTATCCACTATGAATTGTTACGTAGACACTATGAATTATTCAGCTGTTTTAAGGGTGAATTCAGGCGTCTCTCCCATAAGAAATGGTTTGAGTCGTCTGAGCTCACAGTGTAAACGGTACTGAAAATACTTCTGCTTGTTGCAGCCAGGACTAATTTTAAGCCAGTCTAAATGTTAGATCTGGAGGCCCAGAACGCCTCCAGGCAGACACACCTCAGTGCAGAGACTTTATAAGGGATAATTTAGGAAATGAAGAAAATCTGACACTCCTTTAGACACAATTCCCAACAAATTATCGGCCACTGGCGAGGTGTGCCAGCATCATTAAAGAGCTTATACACATTACACTGCAGTTTCCTTCCTCCAGCGTTCAGGACTCCAGGACATCCTGAGAAAAGCTGTGTGTCCAATTAACGACACACAGAGTCTGACCTGATTAACATTAATGACCCAACACAAATGTTTTTTAATCAGATCATTCCTCTGCATGAGGGACTAAACATGAGAGTCAGGGGACAGAGAGAGAGAGAGAGAGAGAGAGAGAGAGAGAGAGAGAGAGAGAGAATGTTCACTATAAATTATTCTGTTTACACTGTCTACATTGTTCAGTATTCACTATGAATTATTCAGTATCTACTATGAATTATTTAGTATCAACAATGAATTATTCAGTATCTACTATGAATCATTCTGAGAGAGAGAGAGAGAGAGAGAGAGAGAGAGAGAGAGATAGAGAGAGAGAGAGATTCAGTGAACTCGTTTTACAGCAGCGCCCTCTACTGGACACAGGCAGGTTGTTCAGAGGGTTTATTCCCGGAGTATGAAGGTGAACCAATCAGCTCTCACTATTGAAGACTTCCGAGCTTCAGAGGAATTCTCCCGCAGCCGACCAATCACCCATCAGGATATCTGTGACGTTACCGGAAACGTTCCTTACTTAACCAATCAGTGAAGTGAAGAATTTAGCGGGACTGCTTCGTCTGATTGTAGAGTTTGTAGTGAGTAGGGATCCAAACGCTCACTTACATGCACAAGAAGTAGGGTTTAGGGGGTAGGGTTTAGGGGGTAGGGTTTAGGGGTTAGGTAGTTGGGAGTAGTGTTAATGGTTTAGGGAGTAAGGTTAGGGTTTAGGGAGTAGGGGTTAGGTTTTAGGAGTTAGGGAGTAGGGATTAAGGTTTAGGGAGTTGGTGTTTAAGGGTTAGGGGTTAGGGTGGATGAGGGTTTGTTGGGATCGAGCCGAGGTGCAGCTCCTGCAGCGCTGAAACGAAGAGGATTAACCTGCACTGCGGTTTGTGTTTTAAAGCTCATTAATATTATTATTATTAACGTTATTAATGTTAATATAAATGTTAATGATGTCCATTAATAGTTTCACTCCGTTAAACAGCTTTATAAACCAACAACCGAGTGTTTCTGTTTATTATACTGTTAGCATTGTGGCTAAAAGCATTAGCAGAGAGAGAGAGAGAGAGAGAGAACAGAGAGAGAGAGAGAGAGAGAGAGAGAGAGAGAACAGAGAGAGAGAGAGAGAGAGAACAGAGAGAGAGAGAGAGAGAGAGAACAGAGAGAGAGAGAGAGAGAACAGAGAGAGAGAGAGAGAGAGAGAGAACAGAGAGAGAGAGAGAGAGAACAGAGAGAGAGAGACAAACAGAGAGAGAGAGAGAGAGAGAGAGGACAGACAGACAGACAGAGAGAGAGAACACAGACAGAGAGAGAGAACACAGACAGAGAGAGAGAGAACAGAGAGAGAGAGAGAGAACAGAGAGAATGCAGAGAGAGAGAGTGAGAAGGAAAGCAGAGAGAGAGGGACAGAGAGGACCGAGTGTGTGTCCTTGTTCTTCACTGATGATAGACACAGTGATTGGTCGTTTGTTCTCATATGTGTCTCGTATCTGTAGGTGACTCTAATCCTGAGTTCTGAAGCCTAGAAAACAACAGTAACTGCACACTAATCTGTACACTGGTCTCCAGTTCTAAGAGCAGAACATCGCTGCAAGACGTTTATCCAGAACCAGGGGAATAGAGCTTCCAGTGGGGAAGCTTGGGGTTCAGCTCACAGACAGATGTCTTGCTTATTTGTGTAGAATTTGATGGTATAATTCAGAATCCACTGTTCCATCAATGCTGGCAAGCTGTCCTAAACCAGCTGCAGCCAAACAGTCCCCAACCGTGATACTACCACCACCGTGTTTTACAGCTGGGACGAGGCAGCGTCTCCTTTATCTCCTCAGTTAAAACAAAAAAGATCAGCTCTGGTCTCATCTGTAAGCAGAACACATCCCTGTGATCTTTAGCAGATTATCTGTTTTCAGGACTTTCGTCTTACATTTGGACAAGGTCCTCTCAGTTAGAACCTCCAGAAACGTTCCTTCAGATGAAGACAATGATGTCTGTGGGTTACAGAGTCATGGCGGAGCAGGACGAGGACGTGGTGAGTTCTAAGAGGAGTAAAACTCTGATTGTGAGACACCTGCCTGCAGAGCTGAGCAGAGAGGAGAAGGAGGACATGCTGAAGTATTTTGGTGCATCTTCTGTTCGAGTCCTCTCAGATAAAGGCCCTTTAGTAAGTCTGAATAATTCATACTGGATATTAATGATATTAGAGATTCATTCTGGATATTAATGTTTAATTAGATATTGATTCTGGATATGAACATTATTAGAGATTCATACTGGATATGAACATTATTAGAGATTCATACTGGATATTAATGTTTAATTAGATATTCATTCTGGATATGAATGTTATTGGAGATTCATACTGGATATTAATGTTTAATTAGATATTGATTCTGGATATTAATGTTTAATTAGATATTGATTCTGGATATTAACGTTATTAGAGATTCATACTGGATATTAACATTATTAGAGATTCATTCCTGATATGAATGTTATTAGAGATTCATTCTGGATATTAATGTTATTAGAGATTCATTCCTGATATGAATGTTATTAGAGATTCATAATGGATATTAACATTATTAGAGATTCATACTGGAGATTAATTTAATTGGAGATTCATTCAGTTGGTTTTTTGACTGAAGTGATCGAGTGTGTCCCAGTGAGGGACAGACTCCTGATCTGATCGGTTTGTTTTTCATTCTCAGAAACACACAGCTTTCTCCACTTTCTCCAGCGAGATTTCAGCCTCTAAGGTAAGACATCGTCTCAGTTCTCCATCTTCATGCAGTTTTCACCTGTTTTTTTCTGCTTAAAGGTGACTTGATGTCTCTTCTTTCTCCCTGCAGGCATTGAAGAGGCTTCATCAGCTGAGAATTCTGGGTCATACACTAGTCGTTGAGTTTGCAAAGGATGAAGATAACGTCACTGTGCCGAACAGTCCAGCAGTTCCTGACAGGTAGGCAGAACCGAATCAATACCGCCAGCCTCTTTATGCCTTGAGGCAGAAATTCAAGCTCGTCTGAAGTTCTTTAGGGCATCGATCTCTAAAGAAATCTTCTCGAGCTTGAATGCTCGGGATCGTTTCTTTTCCATGAAAGAGACGCTTGTGCAATTTATAATTTCCAATTTTAGGGATGCTGATCAGAAAGCTGGAAAGGAGAAAAAGGAAAATCAACAGCCGAGCGCGCCCCTTATCGATACCAGCATCGCTCCGGGTCTCGGGTGAGTTAAAACTCCTCACGTGCACGCTCGACTGCAGCGGACACGTCGGGTCATGGTGCATATTAATGGCTCTAGAATGGAAAGCTGTGTTTATCTCAGTGTAATAGAATAATGAGAGATCAGCGGGGCTGCACTCTTTATCACTTCAGTCGTTGCAGAATTAACTGAAGGAAAAGATACAAAAGGAATATTTGTCCTCGTTTTCCACGACATTTCTACCGATAAGGCCGATAAGACGATCCCAATATAGCTCATTTTACTGCAGTCTTTGATCCGAAGAGGCCATTATTAATTTCACGTTAGATCTTGGCCCAGAAATAATTGGGTTAAACAATATTGTTTCCGGTTTAAGACCATTTTATGCTTTTATTACCCGTCCCCCTAAGTTGTCTCCCTCATTACGTGCCTGCTCCCAGCACCAGTGGGGCGAGATCGTCCACATGCTTCCTCCAAGTCATGTGAAAATTGCCTCTGCAAACTGAACTGTCGCCATTTGCATCGTTGCCGGGCATCTATTGCGTTTGGAGGAGAACCCCCGCAATGGTCAGCAGACGCCTGCGCTGACCAGCAGCACACTTATGTGATGTGGGAAAAGCCAATTTCTCTCCCTCTGGCCTCCGGCTGCCGATGGTGAGCAGCCTGAACCTGGATTCGAAACCGTGATCCCAGGATCATAGTGCTAGCGCCTTAGGCCGCCCTTAGCTATGCCACTCGGGGCCAAGGAATATAGCAAAGCAAAGTCGATTTACCAGTTTATTAATGTCTTAGTTTTGCAAAGAATAACATAATGAGTGTCATCAGAGTCAGCAACATTGATTATACATCCATCATAAAATGAATGTAATGATATCAGACCTTGATAACTGACTTCTGGTGAACTTTTCTGTATTTTTATATCCCCGTATACAGTGGGGAAAATAAGTATTTAGTCAGTCACCAAAGTTCTCCCACTTAAAAAGATGAGAGAGGCCTGTAATTGACATCATAGGTAGATCTCAACTATGAGAGACAAAATGTGAAAAAAAAATTGAGAAAATCATTTTGTCTGACTTTTAAAGAATTTATTTGCAAATAATGGTGGAAAATAAGTATTTGGTCAATAACAAACAAGCAAGATTTCTGGCTGTCACAGACCTGTAACTTCTTTTTTAAGAGGCTCCTCTTCCCCCACTCATTACCTGTATTAATGGCACCTGTTTGAAGTTGTTAACAGTATAAAAGACACCTGCCCACAACCTCAAACAGTCACACTCCAAACTCCACTATGGTGAAGACGAAAGAGCTGTCGGAGGACACCAGAAACCGAATTGTAGACCTGCACCAGGCTGGGAAGACTGAATCTGCAATAGGCAAGCAGCTTGGTGTGAAGAAATCTACTGTGGGAGCAATAATTAGAAAATGGAAGACCTACAAGACCACTACTAATCTCCCTCGATCTGGGGCTCCACGCAAGATCTCAGCCCGTGGGGTCAAAATGATCACAAGGACGGTGAGGAAAAATCCCAGAACCACAAGGGGGGATCTAGTGAATGACCTGCAGAAAGCTGGGACCAACGTTACAAAGGCTACCATCAGCAACACACTATGACGCCAGGGACTCAGATCTTGCAGTGCCAGACGTGTCCCCCTGCTTAAGCCAGTCCATATCCAGAAACGTCAGAAGTTTGCTAGAGAGCATTTGGATGTTCCAGAAGAGTATTGGGAGAATGTCATATGGTCAGATGAAACCAAAGTAGAACTATTTGGTAAAAGCACAACTCGTCGTGTTTGGAGGACAGTGAATGCAGAGTTGCATCCAAAGAACATCATACCAACTGTGAAGCATGGGGGTGGCAACATCATGCTTTGGGGCTGTTTCTCTGCAAAGGGACCAGGACGACTGGTCCGTGTACATGAAAGAATGAATGGGGCCATGTATTGTGAGATTTTGGGTGCAAACCTCCTTCCATCAGCAAGGGCAATGAAGATGAAACGTGGCTGGGTCTTTCAGCATGACAATGATCCCAAGCACACTGCCAGGGCAACAAAGGAGTGGCTTCGTAAGAAACATTTCAAAGTCCTGGAGTGGCCTAGCCAGTCTCCCGATCTCAACCCCATCGAAAACCTTTGGAGGGAGTTACTGCTCTAGAGGAGATCTGCATGGAGGAATGGGCCAACATACCAGCAACAGTGTGTGCCAACCTTGTGAAGACTTACAGAAAACGTTTGACCTCTGTCTTTGCCAACAGAGGATATACAACAAAGTATTGAGATGAACTTTTGTTATTGACCAAATACTTATTTTCCACCATTATTTGCAAATAAATTCTTTAAAAGTCAGACAAAATGATTTTCTCAATTTTTTTTTCACATTTTGTCTCTCATAGTTGAGGTCTACCTATGATGTCAATTAACGGCCTCTCTCATCTTTTTAAGTGGGAGAACTTGCACAATTGGTGACTGACTAAATACTTATTTTCCCCACTGTATATCGCAGAACAACAAAATATCATGATGTCAGTGTTTATTTCAGTTCAGTACAAGGAAGTGACAATCCATAAACAATCCATAAATCCATGAACATCTGGCAGAACCAAATCAGAGCCAGAAGACAGGCCAGTTCCAAAAAAAGCCCAACTGTTACATCACAGTTTTGACTCATTATGTTTACATCCCCAAAATTAACATAAACCCCACCTACTAGAGAAAAAAAAGAAAAGCAGGTGGAAAGATGGCGACAGAGACGTTAGGGGAATATAGAGTTGTTGATACTGGAGAGTAGAATCTCATCAGCTCCTCACCTCCATACGCTGCTGGTTTGGGAAGACAGTTCTCTTTAACGGAAGTCAGTTTATTTCTAGTCATTTTGAATCATCTCTGTTGGTGCTTCCACAATGACATTCTGATCAAAACGTCACATTTTGTCAAAGAGGCAGCAAAGACAGAGAGTGAAGGACCACTAATAACTGCTGTGATTCGATTTGGAATGGACTGGACAAGTTTCCGGATGTACGCCACATCAGTGTTCAGCCTCTCTTGCCGAATTGGGCAGTTTGGCCGGGTTTCGTGGACGTCTTCGCTGGCATCTTACTCGTAGTTCTGAGGAGAGTTTCCTGTAGACCGCTGGTGGACCTGTTGGAGCTCCTTTCTTGACACTCTGGCCTCCTTTCAGCCATTAACGTCATTAACAGTCATTAAAGTCATTAACATCTGCTTTCCACACATTCACTGCACTGATTCTTCTTAATCTGTGAGTCCCATCACACACCCCGCTGGTATTTATAGCCCGATCACCCTCGTGGAGCTCCATCTGCAGGAGCCTGAAGTTACTACCTCCTTAAACATGCAAGGTCACTATTTTTTTCATCATCATAGCAAATTGTGGCAGCAATAATCAATACTCAGTCCATTGGTGCGGTTGACACACACACACACACACCACACACTCTGAGCAGAAACTGTGTGTGTGTGTGTCAGCATTTCAGGCTTTGTTACACCTGTGGTCCATGTAGCACTACTGCTTGTGGAGAAATAGAGAGAGTTTTTTGTGTGTGAGAGAGAGAGAGAGAGAGAGAGAGAGAGAGAGAGAGAGAGAGCGAGAGCAGCTGACTGTCAGCAGCAGCCTCATGTCCAATTACGAGCAAGTGTTTTGCGGTGGCTGCTCGGCGCTGACAGCCCTTCTGCTCCTGCCATTTGGTGGCAGCAGGTGGCATTTGATAAAGAGGCTCGAGGCTAAGATACAATTTCAGCAGGAGTAGTAGAGTCACCTCACCTTCAATCATGCCGTGCACTGACACTTTTATTTATTTATTTATTGTTTCAGCTCGGAGCGCAGCGGAGCATGAACGCCCGTGTATCTGACTTATCATTGCTGGAGAAAGCCTTCAGTTTAGGCCTGGCGTAACCCAGAATGATCAGCCTGTCACACAGACACCGAGACGCGACCTCCGAGAGGAGAGCCCGTTTTCTCCGTTCACACACGTCAAAGCTGTGCTGTCGCACTGAAAGACTTTATCACGGATAGTCTGAGCCTGCGAGTGCTTAAGCAGAGATCCGATTTACTCCTTCTGTTCCTGCTGTTCGCTGGAATAGTTCCACCCAAATTCAGACTGACGCGGTTTTCTCCTCCTATTCTGAAATGCGGTCGAGCAGATTGAGATGTTTGCTTCTCGACTGAAGGAAGCTTATACCTGTTAACTTTACATTCACAGCTTTGAGACCCCCAATGTTTTCCAATTCTGATTTATTGATTTCGTTTATAACAGTGGATGAATAAACAGAATTTAATGCCCATTTGGAAATACATCACTGGTGGCAAGTCCTAAAAGTAGGTAAGGAGAGACAAATGAGACAAAATATTACTTTTATTTACTTTTTGCTGCTGCTGCGCTAGGTAACTCAAGAACCTCTCCACATCTGCAAAGGACCATGCACAGCCTCAGTCCACATGCATGTGTAAGCCGTCCATGAGGGGGCGCTCTGTAATTTGTATCTATGGCAGTGTATTCACGCTCCTCGCTTGTACTTTAAGCAGGAAGGGGAAATTAGTAGTGATTTCCAGTTTGGACTCACCCTTGCACAAACCAGTGATGGGAGGATGAATGCTAACCAGTGCTACCTCCAAGACATGAACTTCCACCACATCGTTATCACAACTGGAGCTCAACAGGCGTGGAGAAGAACACTAACTAATAACATCACCCACACTGAGTGATGGGTGGGGGCACAGACACACATGGCTGTGGTTTCCACGTACTTCAAACTCGGCGTGAAGAAAGACCACCGATATCCCCCACTTGTTGCACAGCTCATCAGTCATTCACACGACTTCCAGCAGATCAGGATTGAGTTGAACTGGAGTAATTCTTTAAGCGTTGGTACTATTTTGAGGAGAGTTCTTCACCCCACCTGCCTTCCCCCCTCCAAAGCTAAACACCTGGTAGTGTCTGCTGTTCACAGTGCTTCATTCTTCCTTCACAGGTTGAAATTTCAAACAAATCCAACACTGAAATATTTATATCCTCCTCCTTCAAGTGCGATTGTGACAAACATCACGCACACTCTGCTCAGCGTTCCCAGGTTCTACGTTCAGGTGAGTACAAGACAATCATTTCTTCTGGTCTTCAGTTTTATATTTGATCAATAACGAGGAATTGAGAGACGTGCTGCTTTTCTTCTCCTGACTTTTCTTTGCTAGATGTTTTCTTTCCCTTTAAGACCATGTTCTTCACTGGTGCTGGTGCCCTCCTGCATCTCTGAAGGGGCTTGTGAATGAGCTGATCTTTGGATCAGGTGTGCTGGGAGCTGGGAAGCAGGGAGGCTCCAGGACCAGGTTTAAGAAACACTACTTTAAAGCTGTGCTCAGACTGGCAGATCTGTTGTGGTGTCTTTTCACACCGATATTTGAAAGTGATCGGAGTGGATTTGTGTGACAGGACATCATAAACCTATCTGCATGGGTTGGTGTGGTACCGATGTGGGCGCCAGTAAATACGTAGCCACGCTGGTGCCGGTCTTATCGGATTCCCACAGTTCTGTCACTCTGGATGTAACGTGGTTGTTGTTTGTCGGCTTGTAAGACACATAGAAAACACTTTGAAATTCGATTTTGAACGACCTGAGCGTCCAGACTGAGATGCATCTTTACAAATCCAATTCTGAAAAATCGAATTTCATGGTGTGTACTGTTCATGGCTGCTGCGATTAGTCAGCGCCAGTGATGACGGAGAGGACGAAAGTGTCTCAGCGTCAGTATTTTTAAGTCGACATGTCATTTTTTAGAGTTATTATGAATTTACATTTTTGAACTCAGCTTTTCCTTAATACCACATGTAATTGTGTAATTATGTAAGTTTCTGTGTACGTGTGCGTGGTTGTTTTCAGCCACTCAGTGTCTCTTTAGAACCGTAGACCTGTTTGTGGGATGTTTTCTTAGGTTTGACTTTTATTCACCAAAACATTTGAAAGGTATTCATAGGCGACAGTCACACACACTGTTTTTCAGCTGGAAATGGATGAAAGTTGATGTTTGTAATGATCAGTTCTTAAATTCTTGACAGTGGTCCAAATAAAATAAAATAACATCATTTATTATACCTTTATTTTTGTTATTTATGTATCAGTTTTATCAGTTTTCAGGACTTTTATTCAGAACGTTGAACTCTGTGTGTTCAAAGAAAGAGTGCAAACAGCCCCTTTCTTCATCTGTCCATCTGAACTTGGCCTAATAGAGAGATATGTAAATGATCTCTGTTCTGATTGGCTGTTCTGTCCTCTACGTTATTTAGGAGCAATTCCTGCTGAAGCAAATAGTTGGGGCTAAACTGATGTAGGCTGAATGACAAAAACAGTGACATTGATACAGTCTCTCTTTGCCGTTTAGATTCTGTATATAGACGACTGTGTTGTACTTTAACAGGATCACACGCAGCGTCAGACTCGTATCATTAAAAGCCAGGAACATGTGCTTTTCCGTGATATGAGTCCTTTAACGTGCTGTATTCTTAGTGTGGCTCAGGTTCATGATCTAATGTTAGACATGTGGAAATCCTATTTATTAGCAGGAATATTTGTATAAACGGGCTGGCCTGAGGTGCTTGTTTTGACTTTGTGACTCAGCTCCACTCTCCGAGGATGAAATGACACATTTTTAGATTGGATATTTAAACCAAAATTGTGAAAACAGGCTTGCGTGGGCGGCGTAACTCCTAGAGTTAACGTTTCTCTCCCGAGCCAAGCTGTTCCTCTTCAGCGAGTCTTAAGGAATGGGCTGCAGTCCCACCACAGACCTGTTGGTGGTGCTGTTGCGCTGCAGTGTGAACGAAGCCCCTCTGTAAGTGAGTGCTTTCAGAGCAGGGCGTTTATCTCCTAGGCTTTAGGAAACATATTCCCACGCAGCAATCTTGGCTGCATATGGAGGCAGGGTCACAATTATTGTTTGTTTCTGAGAGACACAGAACAGCAGGTGTGTGGAGACACAATAAAGCACAGACGCACACCAGACCGTCTTCTGCTCCTTTATGCCGGCTGAGTGTTTGAACTTTCTCCTCCACAGGTTCTTCACTTGATGAATAAGATGAACCTCCCCTGCCCGTTCGGACCCATCACCAACCGTCCACCGGTGGTAAGCTGGTGGAAATGTTCTGTCACACTGTTAGAACCTGTCCTGGTCCAGCGTAGGTTAGTGTTAAAGCTGTAGAACACAGCGTACAGCTCGTGCGGAGTCAGACAGAGATGGCACACGGGCAGGGTGGGTGATGAGGAGTGTGGGTTTGAGGATCAGCAGAAATGCTGGATCTAAATATGGAGGAGAATCGATCCAGCCCCGTAATAAATCTAGCCTGAAATAACGCACACTCTCACTGTGTGATGTCACATAGTGATCAGAGGTAGGGCTGGGCGATATATCGATACTTATATCTACACAAATCCACCATAACATTATGACCAACGTGTTTCAGCTCCTCATCACACAGGAGCACTTGTTCTTCAATGATCAGGACCCCACAGGAACACCACAGAGCAGATATTATGTGGGTGGTGGGTCATTCTCAGCACTGCAGTCACACTGACATGGTGGTGGTGTGTTAGTGTGTGTTGCTGGTACGAGTGGATCAGACAGCAGTGCTGCTGGAGTGTTTAAACCCCTCAGTGAGAGCAGAAATATCCAGCCTGCAGGGTTGATCCTGGATCTGTCCTGACCGTCTGTCCCGGACGTCTCTAGCTTTTACTTTATCAAATTATTTATGCGTAACTGAAGAATCAGATGAAGATGTCTGATCACTGACTCCAGGTGAAGTCCATCAGTCTGTAGATGTGTTCTTAGCAACAACAGCAGAACAAGAGCATGTAATGATCAGTTCATACTGGGAATCGTAACAAAGGGCTCGATCGCTAGTGTTTAAGGTACCCCACCCTCTCCTGCTCCCTGTTTCAGTTTGAAATGGCTTACGGCCCACTGCCCCCGTTGGTGCCGCTGCCCCCTCCATTCCCCCCGGAGAATCCCCCACTGCCAGAGGGTGCCGGAGAGTCTGACAGCGAGGAGTCGGAGTATGAGAGTGGAGACGACGAGGACAAAGAAAGGTTAGACGCAATCACATCCTCTTTCGGAAACCCCTAAGCGCAGAACTAATTCACAAACCGTTACATCAGCAAATCCAGAAATACGACCGAGGATCTGAGAGTGCAGCAGTGCCTCTCAGAGCGACGCACTCAGAACAAATACAAAAGTGCGACAGCAGATACAGAAGCCACGCTGCAGGTTTGACAGAAAATACAGAAACGTCGGGGACGATCTCGGAATACAGCCGCGAATCTTTTAGATTTGAGCGGAAATTCAGAAATGTGACAGCAAATTGAGAAGCCGGACTGCAAAGTGGACTGATGGACACTGTATCTCTACATGTACACAACAGCACAGGCTCACTGAGCTTCAGTATGTACTGTGTGGTCTCCTGCTTAACGTTTATTCAGTTACACATAACATACTTCAAAAATGCGGGATGTTTATAACAGCACATGATTTGCTCCGGTACTCAGTAGCTGTAGTTTTTAGTTTATCTGCACAGCACTTGGAATCGAACCCCAGTCTCCCACATAGTGTGGTGGCTCATTGGAGGTGTTCTCTGTTGTGCCCGTCCACCCGTCCATCCCTACATCCCATTCAGGAAAATCGATTGAAATTTCAGAAATGCAACAGTTTAACTGGAAGCTGAACTGCAAATCCAGACATTTAACAGCAAATTGGAAAATGCTAGTTCGATCTATAATCCCCACAAATCTAGAAGCCAAGCCCCCCCACAGCGGATCGATAGGCGCAGTCGATCGCATTCATTTTTTGCTTTTCTTTTCCAAATTTGTTTTGAAGGATGGACCAGATTAGAAATGAGCAGATCAGAGGGGCAGTGAAGGTGCAGCAGTTTGGAGATAAAGCCAGAGAGGCCAGGTTGAGATGGTTTGGACATGTGTTGAGGAGGAACAGTGGATATATCGGACAAAGATCTGCCGGGCAGAAGAGAAGAGGAAGAGCTCAGAGAAGGTTTATGGATGTACTGAAGGTGGACATGGAGATGGTTGGTGTAACAGTAGAGGAGGCAGGGGATAGGGCGAGGTGGAGGCAGATGATCCGCTGTGGCGACCCTTAAAGGGAGCAGCCGAAAGAAGATGATTTACATTTGTTGGGTTTTTGATTTTCTTGTTGGCCGAAGTTTATAGGAGTAAACTTGCCTTTCTGTGTTGAATCAGGAACGTCCAGTACGGCCCGTGACCCAGCGTGGTCCTGCTTTCATAAGGTTTGGTCCAGTAAAGCTAAAAAGGCTGTGACGACGTATCCGTGGTCGTGTTTATTAGAACCCTTGTGTGTGTATTGTTAGCAGGAAGCCAAACACAGCTTGCACTGAAGTGTTCATACGTGTCTCTGTGTCGCCGGCGTGTAAATCACAAAGCCCTGCTTTATCTCTGAAGTCCCCACCAGCAGCAGCTGCATGACTGATGGCCTGTCTGCGTACGGAGGCACTGCGCTGCCTAAAGAATACATTTTGTTTTCTTTTTCGCTGTCTTGTTTTCACCTCGTGTTCAAACGGCATAAATGTTTAATAAGGTCCTCTCGTCTTCCGACTGCACTCCCAACAGGATGATTAGGCTGATGGGGCTTGTTAACCAGCCGTGTAAGAGACCCTTGAGATCAAAGGCTGCCTCCAAGAGGAAGAAACCCAAGCTGAAGGATCTTCTGTTCGCTCCTAAACCCGACTCCCACAGGTACCACGTCTCTCCTTCTGCGCCAGACCCGGGAATCTGCAGAGAAGGACAAAAAAGCACATTTTTAAGACAACAAAGAGACGTCTTGGGTAACGAAGGGCTTGTGTCAGTGTAAATTTAAATTGTCTGCAGAAACGTGATGATGAACTGGATTATTGTGATTCAGGTTCATTTAGAAATGACCATATTTCAGTTGTAGCTCACATTGTCACTGATGGTAATTAGTGTATAATTACTAATCAAGCGTCTACTGTTACTGATATCGTTGTAATAATAACGCTGCTTAAGGGCCACGTTGATGCTCTACTGACCATAACTGGGAGAATGGCATCTCTGTCATTCCCACTCCGAGCCGGAACGCCGCTACTGCACTATGTAACTTTGATGGAGCTTCCCGAGACCCTCTCTCCAGAACTCTGAATTCCTGTAATATCACTCTAAAGCCTCAGTCCACATGCTTCTCTCATTTCAGATGCGGCTTCTGTATCTCTCAGCATGTGCGTACAGCAGGGGGCGCTCAAAGTGTGAATTATATTTACAGCTGTGGTGTGAAAGTGACCAATAATGCTGATCATTTTTTACTCTCTTTACATACATAAACAAATAAATGAGACTATCGGATGATGTCATCCTGTAGATTGACGCGGATATTAAACAGCACATTGAGTATGAACAGAAGGCTCCGCCCATATCCATATACGGGTTTAACATTGAAAATGAAGTCTTTAGGTGTTTTTTATCTGATTTCATTTTTTTGGTTTCTACATTCTTTTTTTAGGGTTTCTCTAGATATATAGAACCTTATTGATCCCTTTGGAGGGTTCTCTCAGGGAAATGAAGGACAAATATGCATCACCATGATCATTGTGGGAATCCTTGGGTCCTACAGCACAAACCATGCTTTGAGCACCCCTTCACAGACAGCTGTGCACATGCATTTGTTGACAAGATGAGCATAATATTACACGGTTTTCACGGGTATGACGGTGTAAAGCAGGTCTGGAGGGAGGTTCTGCTGCACTACCACACTTGTATAGTGCAGTAGCAGCGTTTCGACCCAGTGTTGCTTTAAATATATCTAATTTTTGGAGCCATTTGTTTAAATTGGTAAATGAATGTCTAATTTACGATCAAAGTGGAGTCATCATCACACACTTAAACTGTGTGGAGGTGTTTCGTAATCTCGATTAGGCCTGATTATGTTGTTTCTCACACTGTATGACTCACTTTAATCTATAAATATGGACTAAAGCACATATTATAGCTGAAAACAGTAGATCCGTCTGACTTAAAGTCTAGATTAGTTACATTTTAGTCCAGAGTTACAGAAAACAGTGAGTCACTGAGTCAGGAACCACATAAGTGGCGGTGCTGTGAACTATCGCTGTATTTATTATTATATTGTGTGTTCTCTATAAGCACCCCGGGCCAAGCGCTGCAGCCCGCGGACGTGTTCGAGCAGTCGGCCTCTCTCGTACATAAAAAGATCGAGTTCCACATTTCGGCTGAAGCTGGAGAGGTCCTGGAGACACCGGTTCAGCCCACAGAGCTGAATACAGAGGAGGAAGGAGCAGGTGAGTCAGTTACTGTCTCAAATGACCACGAAGCGTTTAATATGCGCGTATGTACTGCGTATGAATCCCGGTTCTAACGCTGCCTCGTCACCTTGATGGGTGATCTTGCGACGTCTCGTCGTGATGTGGACGTGGAGGCTGATAGTTGGACAGCTGAATGTAAATCTGGCTCTTTATGTAAATATAAGCAGGTGTAAGTAGGCCTGTCACTGTAATACATGGGTAATAATGTTACCGGATTATAAAAATACTAGTGCATCTAAAGTGAAAACGTACAAAATACGTACAAAAAACATTCAAAACGCTAAACGGTCCTGTTTTAGATTCTTCATAAGTGACATTTTGTGCCTTTTTGGTTTCACTGTTGATCAGAAAACCTGAAATCTAGAATTTTCTAATCACAGTAACAACTTTAAAAACAAAACAAGCTTGAAATGTATCAGAAAGGATCAAAAAGTTACATTTTTGTAATTAAATTATCTTAAATCTTTCACACAGTATTGTGATTTTTTTTTTAGACGCGCTAGTGTAAACTCAAACCTCACACACACACACACAAACACACACACACACACACACACACTTGTGTGTACTTTGGGGATGAGTGGGAGTGTCAGATCCAATCATCCAACATCAGCCTGACTTCAGTGATGCTCTCCTGAGACATGAATGCAATCAAATCCTCGCAACTATATTCCAGAGGCTGTTACTGCAGCGAAGGAGGACAAACGCCCAATTTACACCTTTGATTTCAGCAGAAACGACACCACAGCTGATGTCCACATACTTTTGGACACTGTGTATTGTATACTCTACATTCCAATCTTTGTGTGTCGGTCTTGTGGGGAACACCGTCCCCTTCTTCATTGTCTTCCTCCTCCTCTTCCTCGTGACGTCGCCGGTCCTGAAGCCCCCGCTCAGAGACCAGAGCTCCGCGAGCTGCATCCTGAGACGACCTGTTTAATTAACATAGCGATTAGCTGCGAGAGTACAGCACAGCGGGAGAGGAGATTCGCTCGACATGGAGCTCTGGCTGCGGGAATTTCTAGGCTCTGCTGTTTCTGGTGGGCCGCTGTTCACCTGTACACCGTAATCCCCCGACACACGACAACAGACGCACAACGTAACAGAATCTAAATGTTGAGGCAGCTGTTTTGGGCTACTTTTCAAACCTTTATACGTTTAGTTTATCAACCTTTAATCTTCTCGGACAAAATATCATTTAATCACTCGTTTATAAGCGTATTATTCCACTATTAATGTTATAATAACCCTGTAATAACGTTACGGTCAGTAACATTGAATAACAAGTAAGAATTACTCTGGATCCACTATGAATTGTTCACGGTCTACTGTGAATGACTCACTGTGGATACTTCGGTACCCCTCTAGCCAATATCTAGATTAGACATGGTTCCACCAGCGCCATGACCTGTGTCAGTAATGGACGCTACTGGAAGGAGCTGAATGCCGTGTCCACAACTGCTGGACGAAGAGCGTTGGATCGAGTGACATTGCCTGAACGATGCGTGATAGAGTGATTCGATAGGGAATGTTGGTCAGAGGAAATTGTAGGTGTTGGGAATGCTGCGGAGACGTGCAGCACGTGGTGAAGTCGTGTGCGATTTCTATTCTCGGCCTGCTCTCCGTGTTTATCAGCCTCCGTCTTCAGCACACAATGAAGAACGATAAGAAGTTGTTTTCACGCGCCGTAAAAAGAATGGATGCAGTCAGGTAGTCAGACATCCTGCGAGTTTTGGACAGATAAACAATGTGCTCTGAGGAGGAGAGGACGAGGCACGTGATCGTTTGGATAAAAAAAGAAAGGAAGAGGAATAAAAGCGAGCTCGGGTTCTCTGAGGGGAATTTATCACCGCAGACTTTGGCTTTCTGCTCCAGCACACACGCAACACTAGATCTCTGTGACAAGTTTCTGGAGGATTTGTCGTGGGCCGCTGCTCTTCATAATTTTTCTTATGCTTTTGCTTACAGCTTACCCTCCCCGCCGCGTCTGACAGCAGATGCTGCGTAGCACGACCTCACACTAACACGGGCTTCTCACCTTAGGAGATCAGACTGAAAGGCAGAATCATCTCACTCGAGCAGAGAACCCGTACTGTATGTTTGAGTTTATTTAGGTTGCCTCTTCCTGCCGCTGCTTCTTCTCCTACCTGTTCACGGTGCAGTAGCTGCAACCAGAAGGACGTGTGTTACTGCAGTTCTGTTGGGAAGGAAGATGAAGGTGATCAGGATCAATAATAATGATAACTGTAGTCTGATCTGATCAATATCTATTGATCTACTCATACAGAAGTGGTGTCTCTCAGTTCGGCGTCGGGTTTAACGCAACATACCAGACGTCTCTGCATGGAGGTGTAGAGGTTCCTAATGGTGTCCTGTGATGATCCATCTCATGCAGCTTGAATGTTCTCTCTCAGTTCTGCAGATGGTGTGGTAGGGGTGGAGTGTTGATAGAGCGTCCAATAGCATCCACACATTTTCAATCAGGGACAGATCTGGAGACGAGACCGACCACGGCGTAGTATCTTCAATGCAAATGCACACACAGCTTGTCTAGTCCCTGTAGAGAAGTACTGCCAATAGAATAGGACTCTCTGAAGCAGATAAGCATGAGCCTATTGGCACCATTCCAACGCTCTTGTCACTGAATGCAATCAAGTCCTATTATATACATTAAACAGCAGATTCATGAACAATGTTACATCTATATATTGTCAAACTCATGGTCAGATTCGAGGTCTGACAAATTCCTCAATAACCATAATCAGAGCATCGTTAAGAGGAGGCTTGCACCTCTAGTCCCTGCTACTAACAGCAGGAGACCTAACGGTGGGCATGGCTCAGTGGTGTTTGGAAGCAGACACTGTTGTGGCTTTTTGAGTCCTAATTACGCTCCCTGTCCTCTCCCCCCAGACGCAGCAGAGCAGGAGGCAGGAGGAACAGGCTTTGGCAAGATTTTCCCCAGCACACAGGCCAACCGACAGGAGGAGAGCAGCGAAGGGGAAGAGGACATGCCCTCCGAATTCATCTCCAGGAGAGAGCTGGAGAAAGGCAGGCTCTCCAGAGACGGTATGACAGTTTAAGACCTGCACACACTCGTGCGCACACACACACACACACACACACACACACACACACACACACACTGCGATTCTGAACTCGTGAGGAATTAAGCTCAGAGTAACTAAGGGTTTGTCAGTACTTCACTCTATATTAACACTAAAACAGTCCATACTTCTCCTCAATGTCAACCTTTTAATATTTATTTCAGATATTTTACTAAGAGTGGGTTTAAAAATCCATTTTTTTATTTTAATTGATCATTTAATTGATTCATTTGAATGATGTGGTATCTCTCACATGAAGCAGAGGTCGATCTTAAACCCCCGGTCCTAGAAATGCACCCTCTTGAACAGGCTACCGATTTAAAATGATTGTTGTGTGAGAAACAAAAGTAACACGGACACCGTTCAGTCCGTCAGTAACAGCTCACGCCTTACCGGCTCACTCTTTAAAATACTCAGCCAGTCATATGATAACAGCGTGGTGGCAGCCCTCACTGGGTTCCTGTAAGGGTTCAGAGCTTCAAAATGCACCATAACGACTCTCAACTGGAGCTAATAAAGCCGTCACAACACACCTGCCGCCTCACAGCACACAGAGCACAGCAGCACGTAGCTGGAATTCGCAGAGTTAAACAGCTTCGGACGAAGAACAGGTTCATTACGAGTCGATTTGATCCCGTAAAATCTGTTTGACACGTTTTGCAATGAATATCGTGAATGGCGCTGCTGCTCTAGCGCTGTATTTCAGTGCTGTCGTTTGTGGAACTGAAGTTTAAAACCTGAAATGTTCCTAAATGAATCAATACTGAATCAAATCTAATCACGTATCGAGTCGAATCAATCTGAGACCTTGCGAATCGGAATCGAATGGATTTGAGAAATCGGTGGCGAATCTCAGCCCTGATGGAATGCTTTATATTTTAAGAGACTGAATGGCTGACGGTGTGTGTTCTGCTGTTTTTCAGAGATCAAGAGGATGTCGGTCTTTAAGAATTATGAACCGGGAGAACCAACCTGCAGGCTTTACGTGAAGAACATCGCAAAACAAGTGGAGGAAAAAGTAAGCATCTCCAGAAGCATGAATTCTTTACATCCAGTATATAGTGTTTCACGGCGAGAACCAGAGTTCTGTGTGAAACATCTTCAGCTTTTAAATTAAACAGCAGCCAAACTCGTTTCCAGCTCATTCTCCTCTCTCTTCACCTCAGGACCTGAAGTACATCTACGGCAGGTACATCGACACCACGTCAGAAGAAGAAAGAAACATGTAAGCTCCATCAGACTGGACCTCAGGCCTTTATCCCCATCCCCCGTTCAGGCCATTATCAGAGGGAAAGAGAGCAGCAGCTCTGTAAAAGCACAGCTCTTTTGTAAATATGAGAGCAGTTACAGAAGAGAATACCCTCCCCGGCCACTTTATCAGAAACCCTTTCCCTGCTAAGCTACATTGTAGGCTTTCTGTTGATACACAGCTTCTGGTCGACATCGAGACCCCCAACAGCTGGACCACAGACTGTAACTGTACACCCGTACTGTGAACAGATAAAGTAGGGGTTTCTTATAAAGTGGCCAGTGAGTGAAGCAGAAGGGGGTGTTTCTAATAAAGTGTCCAGTGAGTGAAGCAGAAGGGGGTGTTTCTAATAAAGTGGCCAGTGAGGGGAAGGAGAAGGGTGTGTTTCTAATAAAGTGGCCAGTGAGTGGAAGGAGAAGGGTGTGTTTCTAATAAAGTGGCCAGTGAGTGGAAGCAGAAGGTGGGTGTTTCTAATAAAGTGGCCAGTGAGTGGAAGCATGGTGCAGGTGTTTCTGATAAAGTGCCCACCGAGTGGATGTGAGGGAGGGGGTTTAATAAAAACGGTCGGTGCGTGTAGACCTTTATTTACCCTCACAGGGGAAACTTGTCTCACATGGGGAAGAAGTTTGGCAAGTGCAAAAAATGTCAGACAAGTGGGCTGTATCGCGAACAACAGCAGACAATACGAAATATGTTCCATGCAATAATGCGGCGTTTGCCTGTGTTTGCCCTGTCCAGGTTTGATATCGTTTTAATGAAGGAGGGGAGAATGAAAGGTCAAGCCTTCATCGGGCTCCCCACCGAGAAAAGTGCAGAGAAAGCCTTGAGGGACACCAACGGATACGTCCTCCACGACAAGCCCCTCGTCGTGGTATCCTTCACTCACTTTTCCAGCTTTCTCCAGAATGAAAATGTCAGCAGATCACCCGCTCATGATTTCCGAAAGCCCATTTCAGCCTGGCAGTGGTGGTGTGTGTTTTAGAAGGAACGAGTGTGGGGTTTGAATGCCAATTGTGCCTTGTAAGATGCACCATGAATTTTAATTGCCAGGCTTTGCCCTTTACCAGCTTTAATCAAACGGTGTTGGGGGAGTTGGCACTCTTGTGTTTTAGCCTTAACTCATCATCCAGCAATTTGCCCGTTCCGCGAGACCAAAACAGGACGCGGGCAGTTCGAAGACGGGAGCAAAGAAACGGTAAACAGGTGAGCGATAATAGTCATGTACATCATAATAATAATAATAATAATAATAATAATAATAATAGTGTAGAATAATTTTCACTCATTACATTTCTTATACAAACACTTTCGATACCTCAAATTAAAGCTAATGAAATGATTGATAGTATATCATTAAACCTGTGTGCACACTGCTGCGGGAAAATCACTCTGCGTCTCAGACAGGCAGCGCATTCGCTGCCAGCGTGTTCATAAGCGTGACATTTGTAAAGGATAGAAAAGCCACTACAACCCTCTGCTTAACCCACATAGACGGGTCAGAAATATCACACTCAAAAATAGTTTCCCCAGAAGGACGTGTGGGATCGCAGTTCTGTAGTGAAGGAAGATGAAGGTGATCTGGATCAATAACTGATGATAACTGTAGTCTGATCTGATCAGTATTTATTGATCTACTCATACAGAAGTGGTGTCTCTCAGTTCGGCGTCGGGTTTAACGCAACACGCCAGACGTCTCTGCATGGAGGTGTAGAGGTTCCTAATGGTGTCCTGTGATGATCCATCCCATGCAGCTTGAATGTTCTCTCTCAGTTCTGCAGATGGTGTGGTAGGGGTGGAGCGTTGATAGAGCGTCCAATAGCATCCACACATTTTCAATCAGGGACAGGTCTGGAGATGAGACCGACCACGGCGTAGTATCTGTGTCTTGTCACTGACCACGGTGCCTCCACACACGGTCTCCCAGATGAAAGCAGGTTGCAGTCAGTTGATTGCTCAGTATGCAGTATTTGTGATACACCACATGTCCACATGTTTGTGGACACTCCCAATGAATGAATGATTCTGCGTTCTCCTGGCAACGATGCAAATGTTGGCAGACACCTGCGCCGAAAAGAGCCGGTAGGCATTCGTCACATGACTTGGAGGAAAGATGTGAACGATCTCTTCCCCCTGGTGCCGGGAGCAGGGCACGTAACAACTTAGGGGGTGGGTAATTGACATGTCTAGGGGCGAAAATTGAAAAATGGCATAAACAATAAAAAAAAAGGTTAATCTCGCCACTTTGATCATTCGCACCTCTCCACCAACGGTCCCAGGGCTGCTCGTTGGCTCTGTTTGAAGATGAAATGACTTCGGGCGGGTATCACCGCTTTCGCGGCCAGCAGGGTGCACACAGGTTAACTGCCATGTTTAAAATGCATCAGCGGTTCAGCTCTCAGTGAGTATCCTGTGAGCATTAGAGCGCTGATGGACTGGATTCTCTTCACCAAACTTACATCAGCATTTGTCCTTGTTGAAGATGTCACATTAGAAGCCTCAGTCATGGTCCTGCAGGACAGTGTGTATCCTTAATTCTGCATATCCTTTCAGAAACAGATGTAATACCGTGATTTTATCAGCCGTAATTTAATATCTGTTGAGTCATTTTATCGCTGCTACATGTTCTGTCGCTTGTGCTTTCAGCCCTTAGGTGATGAATCTGCTGTCTTCAAAGAAAGCGCGTCATTCGGGTAAACGTGAAACACCCAAACTGCTTTGTTTTAAATGTATATACGATGTTCTGTGAATAAATAATACATGTTTCATATCCAAGCTGTTTTTGTGCGTGATTTGTGTCCCAGTTTCAACTGTCAAGCTGATGGTTTGAGGTTTAGCATGAAGAATTCAGAGGCAGTCCTTCATTACTCCATGTTCACTGGTACTAGAAAGTTTGTAAACCCTTCAGATTCTTCTATTTTTCTGCATAAATTTGAGCTAAAACCCGTCAGATTGTCACACAATGACTAAAAGTCGATAAGCAGAACCAAATCAAACAAATGAGAAATATTATACTCATTTTTCGAGGAAAATTATCCAATATTCCAGATCTGTGAGGAGAAAAGCATGTGAACCTTCAGGATCAGCAGATGTTTGAAGGTGAAATTAGAGTCAGGTGTTTTCAATCAATGGGAGACAATCAGGTGTGAGTGGGTGTGGCCTGTTTAATTAAAGAACAGATCTGTAAGTGTAGCACAGCATCAACAAAGGAGATTTCTGAGGAGCTCTGAAGGTGTTGTTGATGCTCATCAGGTTGGAAAAGGTTACAGAACCATCTCTAAAGAGTTTGGACTCCACCAATCCACAGTCAGACAGCTTTTTTACAATTGGAAGAAATTCAAGACCATTATTACCCTCCCCAGGAGTGCTCCACCTCCAAAGATCACACCAGGAGCAAGGTGTGTAATGATCCACCAGCTCACAAAGGAACCCAAGGGAACTTCTAATCAAGTGAAGGTCTTTCTTACATTGACTAATGTTAATGTTCTTGATTCCACCATCATGAGAACACTGAGCAACAATGCTGAGCAAGTCAGGGCTGGAAGGAGAAGCTGCTGCTCTCCAAAAAAAACATCTGCCCATCTGCAGTTTGATAAAGATCTCATGGATGAGCCAGAGGACTACTCGAATGTTTAGTGGATGAATGAGACCAAAGTTCATCTTTGAATAAGAATCGTTTGGAGAAAGGAAAACACTGCATAAAAACTCTAATCTGTGAAACATGATGGTGGTAGTATCATGTTTTGTGCCGGTTTTGCTATATTTGGACCAGGACAGCTTTTAGTCTTTGACAGAACATTGAATTCTGAATTACAGCAGCAAATTCTAAAGTAAAATGTCAGAACGTCTGTCTGTGAGCTGAATCTCATGGGCTATGCAGCAAGACAACGACCCTAAACACACAAGTCATTCTACTGAAAAATGCTTAAAGATGGTCTTTTACAAAAACCTTTGTAGAACCGTATTTAAGCCTTTTAATGGTTCTTTACAAGTCAATGCAAAACTGCGTCGAACCTTAAAAGTGGTAAATAACCTTTCATATACATCACTTCAAACCTTCAAAAGGTTGTTTGAAACACTCAAACACTTAAAGATCCCTTTATAGAACCTTTGTTGTGGTAAAGAACCTTGAAATTAATTTCTTTAAACCCTTCAAAGGTTTGTCACACACATATACCTTGAGTACAATAGTTCTTTAAGAGCCAAAAAATGTTCTAAGGCATTGCTCAGAGAACCCTTTATAGAATCTTTAGTTTGGTAAAGAACCTTTTGAGTGCATTTCTTCAAACCTTCTCACGCACCTTATAAAAAGGTTAATGGAGGTCCTCTTGGAGGTCCTCATTTCTTTCTCGTTCAGTTAGAACATGCAACCAGCTTCGTTTAAATGCAGACGAGGTTATGCTGCAAATAAGGAACAAAAGACGTTTCATATCCACATCGATTGTTCTGATTCCGAGGCCGCTGTGAGTTGCGGGGCCTACGTTTGACCGAGTGCTCTAATTTGGCCCTGGAAGCCGAACTGTAATAGCAGGGTGAAATAATACGGCCTATTAGCTGCTGTTTAATGTTTAATTCCGAGGCTGTGGGTGATTGTGTGCGGTGCCGGTGATGGAGAAGATGTCGGAGAGCTGGATTTCTGAACTCGATGGGGGTAAATTTAGAAAGTGAGCTATCAGGCAGCCGCTTCGGCTCTCGGTGGCACCACAACAGATGGTGGTGTCAGCACAGAAAACGAGCAGAGGCAAATAAACACACGAGCTGAGTACGCCGGACTGCTGTCTGCAGCCGAGCTGGCCTTGACTCAGCTCTGTTGGAGGCTGGCTTTTATTTGTGCTCCGTGCTTCGACCCCATGATTGCTCTTCGAATGCATTGCTGATCTCGGTCTGAATTCATATTCTGTATCCGGCTCAGACGGGACGTTTCTACACACTCGTGGACATAAAGGTCACGGCAGAATTGAGCTTTCAGGGGTTTCTTTGAGCTGTTCTTTTTCTGGGGCAGAACGAGGTCAATTGTAATGTACACCAATCAACCATAACATTATGAACACCTCCTCCTTTCCACACCCACAGGACCACAACAGAGCAGCTATTATGTGGGTGGTGGGTCTTTCTCAGCACTGCAGACACATTGACATGGTGGTGGTGTGCTAGTGTGTATGTTATAACAAGAAATGTCCAGCCGACAGCGTCCTGTGCGCAGCGTCCTGTGAGCACTGATGAAGGACTAGAGGACGACCAACACAAACTGTGCAGAAACAGATGAGCCTCTGTCACTGACTTTACATCTACAAGGTGGAGACACTCGGTAGGAGTGTCTAATAGAGTGGACAGTGAGTGGACACAGTGTTTAAACACTCCAGCAGCACTGCTGAGTCTGATCCACTCGTACCAGCGCAACACACACTAAGACATCACCACCATGTCAGTGTGACTGCACTGCTGAGAATGAACCACCACCCACATCGTAGCTGCTCTGTGGTGGTCCTGTGGGGTCCTGATCATTGAAGATCAGCGTGAAAGGAGGAGAATAAAGTATCAGAGAAACAGATGAACTACAGTCTGTAATTATAGAACTGTGAAGTGAGGGTAGAAACAAGAAAAGGGTCATGATGTTATGGTGTGTGTGTGTGTGTGTGTGTGTGTGTGTGTGTGTGTGTGTGTGTACTCTATATGTAAGAAAGAGATAAACTGCATTAAATTACAATATTCAAAAGATGAATTATAAAACTTTATGGTGGACTTTCACACTTAATCTGACACTTGGGGTGATAATGTGGTATTTTGGGGTAACAATTGAGTATTTTGGAGTAATCATGGGGATATTTGGTGTAATAATGAAGTATTTTTGGTAATAATGGGGTAGAAAGGGGTATTTTGGGGAAATAGTGTATTTTTGAGTAATAATGGGGTATTTTGGGCTAATAATGGGGTATTTTTGGGTAATAGTGGTATATTTTGTGGTAATAATGGAGTATTTTTGGTAATAATGTGGTATTTTTGGGTAATAGTGGTGTATTTTGGGGTAATAATGGGGTATTTTGGGGTAATAGTGGTGTATATCAGGTAGGAGGCTCGTGATCAAAGGTTGAAATGAGTGGAGAAGTGATCCTGAAATAGCAGAGCACTTCCTGGTCACTGCACTTTATAGTCTGGCACTGCAGTGCTCTCTCTCTCTCTCTCTCTCTCTCGCTCACTCTCGCTCTCGCTCTTGCTCTGTCTCTGTCCCAGCTCGGCCTCACTGCTCAGAGGCAGCGTGTGTAACTCCAGCCCTCTGCGTTGGGCCTGATCTTCTCCAGTCCCAGAGAAGCAAAAGCAGGTGCACAGCAGCTCCTCCTGAATCACACTGAACTCTCCTTCATCATTCTTGCATGGAGCAGAGCGACTGCAGACCAGCATGAAGGTGGGGCTTTAAACCTGCACTGCAGTCGGTCTTAATGCCACATGCTGCTGTTTGTCTTTCTGATCTTCTGCAGTCACTGTTTATTTACTTTGGGAGTGAAGGGAAGGTGTTTGATCCTGTTTGCAGGATAATTATTCATTCATTTCTGGCTTCATGTGACTGAATCCTTTATTCTGGTGGGCTGGAAATAGAAGCAGGCTGTCCGGCTCAAGCGGGAAAATTTCATCCATCAATAATGCAAATCCACACTGAGAACTTCAAGTGGACGGCCCACGGTAGTGGTAGAGCAACTCAACTGACCTGATAACATATTAAAGCAGGACATCTTACGTTTATGACCTGTCTCTCTGTTCCTGTGTCCAGGCGAGGACAAAATGGTGTTTGTTTGCACTGGGCTTTGGACTGGGCCTGTCCCAGTACCACACGCGCACCCATCATGGAGGCTCCATTGTCCATCTGTTTGAATGGCGCTGGTCAGATGTTGCTGATGAATGTGAGAGATATTTGGCACCCAATGGTTTTCATGGAGTCCAGGTGAGTACGAGGGTCCATGTTTTACATGGTCCTGTGTTCCGTTTGTATTTGAAGTCCACCCATAACATCTGTCACGTTCTGTTTAAAAAACATCTGTACATTCAGTTCATTCACCTCAGTTCATCCATGCACATACGCAATCATTTATACTAGATACTGAATCACTAATATCAGACCAAAATATTTATACCAGTTACTGAATAATGATTCCATCATTTTGTAATGTATATAGAATCATTTAGAGTAGATACAGAATCATTTAGAGTAGAGACAGAATCATGTATAGTAGTGAATCATTTAGAGTAGATACAGTATCGAGTAGATACAGAATCATTTATAGTAGAGAATCATTTATAGTAGATACAGAATCATTTAGAGTAGATACAGAATCATTTATAGTAGTGAATCATTTATGGTAGACAATCATTTATAGTAGTGAATCATTTATGGTAGAGACAGTATCATTTATAGCAGTTACTGAATCATTTATAGCTATTGTCCTCTAATAGCGAGCTGTTTGTCCTGAAATACATAATTGGTTCCTGCCAACAGATTTCTCCTCCCAGTGAGCATATTGTGGTTTCCAAACCTCACAGGCCGTGGTGGGAGCGGTACCAGCCTGTCAGCTACAATCTGTGCTCCAGATCCGGGACAGATCGCGAGCTCCGGGACATGATCAGCAGATGCAATGATGTTGGGGTAGGCTGCAGATGCTTTCAGCATTTCTGACACAATTGTTCAGAAGAACACGTCTTTGTCAGGCGGCTCTACAACAGAGCTTTTGAGTCTCGAGAGCTTGTCTGTGACCCCTTCTGAGGGCCTGATGTGCCACACAGGCAGGCTATGATGTCTGATGATGGACGGTGCAGCACTTGTTTCGTTATGGAAATGAACCTATGCATGTTTCCTGCAGGTGAAGATCTACGCAGACGTCGTCATCAATCACACGTGCATGGCGGACGCAGGGGAGGGCAGCCGCTCGACCCGTGGCTCATACTTCAATGCCAGCCGAGAGGAGTTCCCATCTGTGCCCTATTCTGCCGCCGACTTCAACGATGATAAATGCACCAGCAGCAGCGGAAATATTGAGAATTACCAAGACATTTATCAGGTATAATTTTGGAAACGATGAAAGATCACCAGGTTGGGAATGCCACTGGACAGAGGGATAAATATGTTTGCTTCCCAGCACTAAACCATCAAGGCAAGTTCTTCACCCTGCTCCTGGAATACTCCTGGGCTGCTTATCCTGTAGGACGGCAACTACTGAGTGGTTTGATGTTCAGTTGATCCTTCGATTAATATTCGATTAAGGCAGCTGCACAGTTTCCTCTCCCTTTGCCCCCTTCAAGGATCACCATCATTCAAAATGTCTGTGTGCATAAAGTGCAACAGAAAGTAGAAGCCATATCACCCCCTACGCTTCCTGTAGTGTATTACAGTCTGTCAGAATGAGTGTGTGGATCATATGAACATTATAGAGTATTATAGATCGCCCCCTACACTTCCTGTAGTGTATTACAGTCTGTCAGAAAGAATTTGTGGATAATAAAAAAATAAGTGAATTAAAATTCCCTTCCTGAGCTGGAGCTGGATTGGGAGTGTTACAATAACAGTGTTTAAGGGAAGAGTACTCCTAGATCATGATTTTCAGGATTTGTAGAATCTCTCTGAAGGTCTTCATATATTTTAACTTTAACCTGAACATTTCCTGCAGGTGCGTAACTGCCGTCTGCTTGGACTCCTTGATCTGGCCCAGGAGAAGGAGCACGTCCGTGGGAAAATTGTAGATTACTTGAACAGTCTGATTGACATGGGCGTGGCTGGCTTTCGGGTGGACGCTTGTAAACACATGTGGCCAGATGATCTGAAGGTCATATATGGAAGGCTTCACAACCTCAATCCAAAGTGGTTCTCTGAAGGCTCCAGACCACTTATTTACCAAGAAGTAAGATCTGATTCTCATTTATGCCACAGAGCACATTTCAGCACCCCATAATCTGTGTTCATGCTCTTCAGTGTTATGCCTGGTTAGTTCAAAAACGATGTTTGCACATTCCTCCTTATGGTCCCCCATGAGTGTCATACTAACTGCACGTCTAAATCACATATTCGCCCAAAACCGTGTCAAACTAAATGTCTATTAAACTTACTTGCCAATATGATTTCTTTGATTGTCCAAGGTCATTGACCTGGGAGACGAGCCCATTAAGGCCAGTGAATACTACACACTTGGTCTGGTCACTGAATTCAAATATGGTGCCATGTTGGGTTCTGTTGTCCGCAAATGGAATGGATACAAGCTTTCTGACCTCAGGTACCTTATTCCATTATTCCAGTCAATTGAGACAGAACTTTGTTGGGTTTAACTGTGTTTTTTTGGGCTCCAGTCAATAGAGACAGAACTTTGTTGGGTTTAACGGTGTTTTTTTGGGCTCCAGTCAATAGAGACAGAACTTTGTTGGGTTTAACGGTGTTTTTTTGGGCTCCAGTCAATTGAGACAGAACTTTGTTGGGTTTAACGGTGTTTTTGTGTCTTTGTCTTTATCCGCTTTGTGTTTTTTGAGGATTTCATTTTTTGGACGAGTCTGAATTCCTGTGCCTTTCAGGACCTGGGGCGAAGGTTGGGGATTGATGCCTTCTGACAAAGCCCTGGTGTTTGTGGATAACCATGACAACCAGAGAGGTCACGGAGCAGGTGGGGCATCCATCCTCACCTTCTGGGAACCCAGGTAGGAGCTGTCCTGTCCATGAACACGCCACATCTACTGCTATAGGTAATGTGAGAGAAATCCATTCGAGCGAATGAATAATCACTGCACTATTCCTTCTGCTCTTCAGACCATATAAAATGGCTGTGGCATTCATGCTGGCCCATCCCTATGGAATGACCAGAGTGATGTCAAGTTACCGTTGGGATCGGCACATTGTGGAAGGAAAAGTAGGTCTCAGTGGGGGACAGCTTTGCGTGTCCACCTTAAAAGAAAGAGACTGTCAGAATGATAATGTGCTAATAGATCTGTAATCCTCTGACCTTGGTGATTTGATTCTGATTGTTTGGGAAATGATTCAGTTCAGTGATTCAGTCTGTGTGTATCAGGATGAGAATGACTGGGTCGGACCCCCTAGTTACCCTGATGGCTCCACTAAGCCAGTTTCCATCAGTCCTGATGGGAGCTGTGGAGATGGCTGGGTCTGTGAACACCGTTGGCCCCAAATCAGGTTAGAAAAAAAAAAATTATTAGAAATCTCTGCATTAAAAACTCACAGTTTCACATATTATTTTATTTGATATGAATGTGATTAGAGATTCATTCTGGATATTAATGTTATTAGAGATTCATTCTGGATATGAATGTGATTAGAGATTCATTCTGGATATGAATGTGATTAGAGATTCATTCTGGATATGGATGTTATTAGAGATTCATTCTGGATATGGATGTTATTAAAATTTCACTTAATCCTGTTTTACTGATTGTTTTATAGGAACATGGTCACCTTCCGCAAAACAGTGAGTGGACAGCCGTTATGTAACTGGTGGGACAATGGAAGGAACCAGATTGCATTTGGGCGTGGTGATCGTGGCTTCATAGTGATCAATAATGATGATTGGTAAGGGCACAAATGCATCAATCAGTCTAAACTGTTTATCTGAGAATCCCGTTTTGAGAGCTTCATGGTCTGGTTTGTATCCCTGTTTCCAGTCCTTCACTGGCCCAGTTCCAGTTCCATTAAGACAGATAATGGCCTGTCCTTTGGGGAAATCATCTTTTTTATTGCCTAAACAAATATTAGTGATTTCTGTCCCAAACCACTCGACGTGATTGAAACAGTTTTGACCAAAAGCTTTGAGTGTGGATGAGGGCTGACTTCAAAACAAGGGGATGCACTGGTTAGGCTTTGGCTTTATTCTCAGTCTGGCACTGCTTGTAACTGTCATGACAATAAATTAAACCTGATAAATCCCCATAAATTAAATCTGACCTGGTTTAAAATGTTATATCACTGCAAAGCAACACCAATTGCTTGGTCATTTGTAAAGTAGGTACAGCTCAGTGTCCCTACAGTGTCTGTCAAATGTTACTTTTTCTGCATCCTCAGTTGTTTAGATGCCAATCTGGATACTGGTCTGGCACCTGGGACGTACTGTGATATCATCTCTGGACAAAAGAGGGGTCACGCGTGTACTGGAAAGCAGGTTACTGTGGACAGCAGAGGAAGAGCACACTTCAGAATTAGCAATGTGGATCAGGATCCTTTTATTGCAATCCACATGTATTCCAAACTGTGATTTGGTAAAAACATGAAAAATAATACATTATTTCTGTTCACACTCTCTAAACTGAGATGTGGTCATGTAACTGGATTATTTCTATTCAGATGTTAAAATGAGATCTGCTGGTATAACTGGATTATTTATATTTTCTCTCTCACACACTAAATTGGAATTTGGTCATATAAGTGGATTATTTATATTCACACTGTCTAAACTGAGGACTGGTTGTATAAGTGGATAATTTCTGTTTACACTGTCTAAACTGAGATCTGGTTGTATAAGTGGATTATATATATTCACACTGTCTCAACTGAGATCTGGGTGTGTAAGTGGATTATATATATATTCACACTGTCTAAACTGAGGACTGGTTGTATAAGTAGATTATATATATTCACACCGTCTAAACTGAGATCTGGTCGTATAAGTGGATTATATATATATATTCACACTGTCTAAACTGAGGACTGGTTGTATAAGTGGATTATTTATATTCACACTGTCTAAACTGAGATCTGGTCGTATAAGTGGATTATTTATATTCACACTGTCTAAACTGAGATCTGGGTGTATAAGTGGATTATATATATATATATATATACAGTGGGGAAAATAAGTATTTAGTCAGTCACCAATTGTGCAAGTTCTCCCACTTAAAAAGATGAGAGAGGCCTGTAATTGACATCATAGGTAGACCTCAACTATGAGAAACAAAATGTGAAAAAAAATTGAGAAAATCATTTTGTCTGACTTTTGAAGAATTTATTTGCAAATAATGGTGGAAAATAAGTATTTGGTCAATAAAAAAATTTCATCTCAATACTTTGTTGTATATCCTCTGTTGGCAATGACAGAGGTCAAACGTTTTCTGTAAGTCTTCACAAGGTTGGCACACACTGTTGCTGGTATGTTGGCCCATTCCTCCATGCAGATCTCCTCTAGAGCAGTGATGTTTTGGGGCTGTCGGCGGGCAACACGGACTTTTAACTCCCTCCAAAGGTTTTCGATGGGGTTGAGATCGGGAGACTGGCTAGGCCACTCCAGGACTTTGAAATGTTTCTTACGAAGCCACTCCTTTGTTGCCCTGGCAGTGTGCTTGGGATCATTGTCATGCTGAAAGACCCGGCCACGTTTCATCTTCATTGCCCTTGCTGATGGAAGGAGGTTTGCACCCAAAATCTCTCAATACATGGCCCCATTCATTCTTTCATGTACACGGACCAGTCGTCCTGGTCCCTTTGCAGAGAAACAGCCCCAAAGCATGATGTTGCCACCCCCATGCTTCACAGTTGGTATGGTGTTCTTTGGATGCAACTCCGCATTCACTGTCCTCCAAACACGACGAGTTGTGTTTTTACCAAATAGTTCTACTTTGGTTTCATCTGACCATATGACATTCTCCCAATACTCTTCTGGAACATCCAAATGCTCTCTAGCAAACTTCAGACGTGCCTGGATATGGACTGGCTTAAGCAGGGGGACACGTCTGGCACTGCAAGATCTGAGTCCCTGGCGTCGTAGTGTGTTGCTGATGGTAGCCTTTGTAACGTTGGTCCCAGCTTTCTGCAGGTCATTCACTAGATCCCCCCTTGTGGTTCTGGGATTTTTCCTCACCGTTCTTGTGATCATTTTGACCCCACGGGCTGAGATCTTGCGTGGAGCCCCAGATCGAGGGAGATTAGTAGTGGTCTTGTAGGTCTTCCATTTTCTAATTATTGCTCCCACAGTAGATTTCTTCACACCAAGCTGCTTGCCTATTGCAGATTCAGTCTTCCCAGTCTGGTGCAGGTCTACAATTCGGTTTCTGGTGTCCTCCGACAGCTCTTTCGTCTTCACTATAGTGGAGTTTGGAGTGTGACTGTTTGAGGTTGTGGGCAGGTGTCTTTTATACTGTTAACGACTTCAAACAGGTACCATTAATACAGGTAATGAGTGGGGGAAAGAGGAGCCTCTTAAAAAAGAAGTTACAGGTCTGTGACAGCCAGAAATCTTGCTTGTTTGTAGGTGACCAAATACTTATTTTCCACCATTATTTGCAAATAAATTCTTTAAAAGTCAGACAAAATGATTTTCTCAATTTTTTTTCACATTTTGTTTCTCATAGTTGAGGTCTACCTATGATGTCAATTACAGGCCTCTCATCTTTTTCAGTGGGAGAACTTGCACAATTGGTGACTGACTAAATACTTATTTTCCCCACTGTATATATTCACACTGTCTAAACTGAGATCTGGGTGTATAAGTGGATTATATATATATATATTCACACTGTCTAAACTGAGGACTGGTTGTATAAGTGGATTATTTATATTCACACTGTCTAAACTGAGATCTGGTCGTATAAGTGGATTATTTATATTCACACTGTCTAAACTGAGATCTGGTCATATAAGTGGATTATATATATATATTCACACTGTCTAAACTGAGGACTGGTTGTATAAGTGGATTATTTATATTCACACTGTCTAAACTGAGATCTGGTCATATAAGTGGATTATTTATATTCACACTGTCTAAAATGAGATCTGGTCGTATAAGTGGATTATTTATATTCACACTGTCTAAACTGAGATCTGGGTGTATAAGTGGATTATATATATATATATTCACACTGTCTAAACTGAGGACTGGTTGTATAAGTGGATTATTTATATTCACACTGTCTAAACTGAGATCTGGTCGTATAAGTGGATTATTTATATTCACACTGTCTAAACTGAGATCTGGTCATATAAGTGGATTATTCACTCTAAACTGAACTTTGCTATCATTTTGGTAGTGTTGGTATTATCAGCAGCATTAACATTACTGCCTGGTGGCCTTGAGGTATGAGATATCTGAATGCTTGTGTCAGTGTTGAAGAGGTGAATTCAATATCATGAGATGTTTTCAGACAATAATTGAATTCTGAAGATCTACAGGTGGTGTAAGAATGATCTATCATTTTAATACCCCTTTAGAGTTGAGATGTAACTGAAATGTTGTTCTTAGAGAGAGGAGAAGCACTGTGAACATGTCGTTCATGTGAAATCTCAGTGTCCTGTGACAGAAATCTTCAGTATGTAATCACTTTTCCGTTCAGAGTAAGTGTGTCAATTCCAAGGTGTACTTATTCATTATGGAGAGACTGATGGCTTTGCTATCCATATTTCATGCGTACAAATCCTGCAACTTTCATGAAGTTGTCCAAATGAGTAACATTTAGAGCAGAAGTGAAGTAATTCATTTGAATAATTGATGTTTAATGTCTTTGATAAGAGTTAGTGAGAAGGTCATGGTTTCACTCCAACCTGAGGCCCTGGGTAATGAGCTTTCCCTGCCGTCCGAACGTGCTCATACTGGATAAACGCCTAATCAGCCATGTTGCTCTTTCTGATTATCTGGATTTGTGTGGCATGAGCTGTTTACTGAATCACAACGACAACAGCTGGAGAAGGTAAAAACCCCTGCCAGTCAAAAGTCTTCAACCACCATTTACATAAACCCATTCAGAGAACAACAGAATGTACAACTGTTTGTAAATAAACATGTCAAATTAATCAGAGGCTTGTGTATCTTCATAGGATTTTAGTTTTGAAGGTGATGAACAAATAACATTCATATCCAGAATGAATCTCTAATCACATTCATATCCAGAATGAATCTCTAATAACATTAATATCCAGAATGATTCTCTAATCACATTAATATCCAGAATGAATCTCTAATAACATTAATATCCAGAATGAATCTCTAATAACATTCATATCCAGAATGATTCTCTAATCACGTGTATCAGAATGAATCCTCTAATAGCATTCCATATCCAGGAATGAATCTCTAATAACATTCATATCCAGAATGAATCTCTAATAACATTCATATCCAGAATGAATCTCTAATAACATTCATATCCAGAATGAATCTCTAATCACATCCATATCCAGAATGAATCTCTAATCACATCCATATCCAGAATGAATCTCTAATCACATCCGTATCCAGAATGAATCTCTAATAACATTCATATCAGAATGAATCTCTAATATCATTAATATCCAGAATGAATCTCTAATAACGTTCATATCCAGAATGAATCTCTAATAATATTCATATCCAGAATGAATCTCTAATAACATTAATATCAGAATGAATCTCTAATCACATTAATATCCAGAATGAATCTCTAATAACATTCCTTATCCAGAATGAATCTCCTAATAATAACATTCATATCCAGAATGAATCTCTAATAACATTCATATCAGAATGAATCTCTAATAACATTATCAGAATGAATCTCTAATAGCATTCATATCCAGAATGAATCTCTAATAACATTAATATCAGAATGAATCTCTAATAACATTCATACCAGAATGAATCTCTAATAACATTCATATCCAGAATGAATCTCTAATAACATTCATATCCAGTATGAATTGGATGTTGGTGTTACTGGGACCATTACGTTATTGTTCTTCGTTCCTCTTTAAACAGTATGTATCTGGTTCTTAAGGAAGCAGCAGTTGTTCGGTATGTTTTTATGATCGTGCTCTTCATTCATTAACGGTTCTGATTGAAGCGAAGCGGTTTGACATCAGCTGAGATATTTCAGACGTGGTCCACGGCCTGCTCTGTTTTCCGCTGCTGGAAGCGGCGATTACGGCTCAGATTTACTTTAGAGGAGGCAAGATGGAGGACGGTCGGTCGGCCCTTCGTCTCATTAGTCTTTGTGCGCTGTCAGAAACTCTGGCTAAATCTCGGCCCTATTTTATCTGCAGTAACCTTGCTTATTCCCCACAGTGGTATTTGTGTAGCTGTAAAG
The DNA here is from genome assembly GCA_034509495.1 of Acestrorhynchus altus. Classification (NCBI taxonomy): domain Eukaryota; kingdom Metazoa; phylum Chordata; class Actinopteri; order Characiformes; family Acestrorhynchidae; genus Acestrorhynchus; species Acestrorhynchus altus. Next base: position 36,876,962 of record CM067507.1, read on the forward strand.
AATTTATGACTGCAGAAAATGGTCCGAGGCAATCTAAGATAAATATATAAATCCTGGGCTCGGATCTCTCAGGGCCGCTGGGTTGCTCACTGATCAGAATGTGTAAAAACGGCTCCCACAGAGCTGCTTTGTTGCTAATACGCATTTCTTCCTCTGCTGCATCCAAAACAGCCACAGCAGCACTGAGCTTCTGCCTGCAGATCCACGATGGCCTTCGCCTTGAAACTGCAGGGGGCACCGGAGCATCCGAGGGTTCAGGATGTGTACACACTTTCGACTTTACGTCAGGCCAAGTGTGTGTGTGTGTGTGTGTGTGTGTGTGTGTGTGTTTCATGGTGTAGGAATCCACCAGCTTTCAAACTTACAGGCACAAATTGGACAATAGTCTGACTCGGATGTACAACCAGTTAAACACCCCATGAGCACTTTTAAAAACATAGACATTCGATCTTCATCGTAACCACACTGAGAGATGAAGAAACATCTTTCTGTAAACATTGAAACATAATTATTAAATATTTTAACACATAATGATCAGAAAAGCAATGTTCTTGTGAGGAAACACTTCAGACCCCCTCTTCCTTAACAGCTGGTATCTCCTATATGCTTCCTAGAACCGTCTACCATCTCTGAGATCAACTGGAAGAACGACGTTCCCACTCCTCCATACGGAATTCTTTCAGCTCTGTGATGTTTCAGCGTCAGTCTTTGTGCAGACGCTCTTACATTCTCCTCAAGAACCCTCTGATACAATAAAGATCTCATAGTGGTTTGTATGATGGAGAGATCTCCACACCCTGCTGCAGCAGAGCAAAGCTGCAGCTGGGTTGTACACTGAACATGGCCCTAGATGGGACCCTGGAATCTGAGCCTCACATGAGCACAGTGGTTGGGTTGGCAATTAAACTGCTTGAAAACTGTCCAATTACTTTTGAGGAAAATGGCTGTAATTCCTAGACAGTCAATTCCGTATCATTTTGAAGTCCTTTGGAATCTTGGTGTAATGGAGCAAAGAGGCAACATTTTGAATATTATCACTGTCCAAATACTTTTGAATCACACTGCATGTAAGACGGCATCTTTCTAAGACATTATTGAAGGACTGGATAATCCGACAGGTATTCGAGCACGGCTGTCTTTTTGGGAGCAGCTCTTTATATCCGCCCGGAAGGCAGTGTGTGCGAAGCTGAAGGCCTGTCAGTAATTGTGATAAATTTTTTATTGATGTGACACCATCTAAAATTCATCACACCAGTTTTCCAGGATTTAATATTCCAGCCCAGACGGATAATGTGCTCTGAATGTGTCACACGCATACTGGTGTGGAATCCCGGTAGCTGATAGATCGTTAATTCCTGTGGCTCGTGTCTGGTGAAGACTTCGCTAAAAGATTCCGAACAGGGCACATTCCGAAATATCCGTAATATCCATTACCGCTGTGAAATTACAGGGTTTTAGCAGTTCTTGAAAAAACGTCCTGTCCCTGTAGTGTACACTTTTTTTTTTTATTCGTGTTTTATAAGTATAAGTATTTAGCTGTGGAAGACAGGGGGCATCCCGGGAATTGGCTGCTTCTGCATGCTGACCAGCAAATCAATGCGTTGCACTCGCTGTGCAATCAGCCGTGTGCCAGAGTCGTTCGACGGAGGGACGTTAAATTGATCAAATCCGCCGTCGTTTCCACTTCGCTGTGGCAAAGTTAATATTAGAAGACTTAACGGACGCGGGAATGTTTTAATCCTTGAATCAAGAACAATTAAAAGCGGGGCTCAAAAGGAATCGGTGTTGGAAGGATAGGTTGGTGGGGGGACGTTCCAATTTCCAGTCATGCGACTTAGGGGTCCCTGCGGAAGGGCCGGTGTTTGCCGTGTATATTTGCCGTACGTTTGGAGAGCATTACACTGTTGACAGATTTGCATATCGACTCTTTTAGTATGCTTGTTTAAAGGGACTTTACGAGTCTGGAAGTGTGTTAATGGCCCGACGCAGCCTTGTATCGCCGAATTGATTGGCAGGCAACACGTGTTGGCTAATTAGCTGCAGATATGGGCCGCGAGAGTCTTTTCATTTTATCTGCGGCCTTTCAGAGCCAGGCAGGTCATTACTAATCCCCCGCTCAGTATTGTCTGGCTGTGAGTGCTCTTTTTTTCCCACTGCACTCCAAATGACCTGCTCATAAATCCCAGTCTTTGCTGTTATATTATTAAAGTCCCTCCTGGGCCGGAGCCGGCGCAGGCTCTGTACCCAGGTTGAGCTGGCCGTCTCGGGGTTAAGCTTTCTTTTAATTTCCCGGAGAGCCGCAACCCCTTTCCAACGAGCGCTGCCAATCAAAAGCACCCCCACTTCATAATCCGGGGTGTAATAATCTCAGCCGTTTATGAAGGGTCAAGTGGGACGCCTTGATCAATTCGGAGGGCTCCACCTGGCGCTTCATTCGCCCCACCACCAGCATTCGTCTGTGAGCCCTAAAGTCTAATTACAATTTGTTTTGCGGTATTGAGAAATGATAGCTTCTCCTTGGTCGTCAGTTACACTCGGAATTGCATTACAGAGCTTTGTTTAAACAGTAGAACAAAATCAATATCATCTGCCTCCATATATCCTGCTCATCTCCACCCGCCACTCGCTGCCTCCTCGCTGACATTGTCAATTGTTAATATCAACCCACACACAAGTCCGTATCGATTTGCTGTGTATCTGGGCATTTATTATCTTTGCCGTGTAAGTGTGTGTGTGTGTGTGTGTGTGTGTGTGTGTTTTTCCCTTCTATTCCAGTGCGTCTTCAGTCTCCGTGAAGTGGCAGATAGCATCTTTATGCATAACCCTCCCACAGCCAACACAAAGCCTGAGCTACATGATGCTTATTGATCTGTTACTGATATGGATCGTTCGCATTATGTCTGCAGAAGCTGTGACTGTAGACGCTCATATATCTAAAGATAGACCAGCACTGCTGGACCTTGTAATTCCTTTTTCCCTCGATTTGGATTTTTTTATTCTGCGGCTGCTTTGAACACCGTGTGGTCTTTTCAGGACGAGTGGACCGACACACTCTTTCTCAAAACAACAGTTACACAAACAGCTGCACCCAGAAGGACGTGTGGGATCGCAGTTCTGTTGGGAAGGAAGATGAAGGTGATCAGGATCAATAACTGATCATAAATCTGATCAATATTTATTGATCTACTCATACAGAAGTGGTGTCTCTCAGTACGGCGTCGGGGTTTAACGCAACATGCCAGACGTCTCTGCATGGAGTTGTAAAGGTTCCTAATGGTGTCCTGTGATGATCCATCCCATGCAGCTGGAATGTTCTCACTCAGTTCTGCAGATGGTGTGGTAGGGGTGCAGTGTTGATAGAGCGTCCAATAGCATCCACACATTTTCAATCAGGGACAGATCTGGAGATGAAACCGACCACGGCGTAGTATCTGTGTCTTCAAGACGAGGTCTTGAGACGGCAGGAGTGTGTGGACGAGCGTTGTCCTGCTGGAATAGAGCACCGGAGTGTGTGTTCAGAAAAGGTAGAACGGGATGCTGTTGGCTGGACATTTCTGGTTGGTGGACTGTTCTCAGTCCAGCAGTGACACTGAGGGGTTTAAACACTCCAGCAGCACTGCTGTGTCTGATCCACTCGTACCAGCCCAACACACACCAACACACCACCACCATGTCGGTGTGACTGCGGTGCTGAGAACGACCCACCACCCACATCATAGCTGCTCTGTGGTGGTCCTGTGAGGTCCTGAACGTTGAAGATCAGGGTGGACGGTGGACAGGTGGACTACAGTGTGTAATTCTACAACTACAAAGTGCTTCTGTACGGTAAGAGGAGCTGATGATGAACAATAAGTGTAGAAACCAGGAGGGGGTCAAGTTGTTATGGTTGATCGGTGTATATACGCACACTCTGCTCACATCACGGTGAGACCAGGCTAATGTACTCCACGCGCTCCGGTTACAAGTGTTGAGTAAAGAAGTGAGTGGGGTGTTAAGTCGTATTCCGGGTCGCTGTTTTACAGGAATATATTTGTGTCAGTTTGGATGAAGCCGGGTGAAAGGATGATGTGCATTGCGGGGCCTGAGGGTTCGGAGGCTGCTGTTAGGATTCATTAAGGCAGATAGCCCCTATGGATTAGTGCTGGATGCGGGTCCTGGCTCTCTGACAGGTCATTATTGTGCCTCAAGCTGGGACAAACTGCAGGAGGCCCACAGCAGCCACACACACACACACACACTATCACTCTCTTCTGCTTGCACACAGCTCAAAGGAGCTTCTTCAACACCCTTGTGGTGGAGAGGCTTCCTCTGCCTCATCCAGTGCAGCGGTCAGACAAGGGATTTCCACATCACTGGCCTCTGCTTAGTGAATATCAGTGCTCTGAACGTGGACAAAAGTTTCCAGACACCTGCGTAATGAGCGATGAGGGCTTTGTTGTTCATCTGAGGCATTCCACAGTGGTTGTCCAGTGGAAAGGTATGGGTGTGGGCGGCTGAGACAATGAGGGGTCCAACACAACCAGTTTGATGTTCCAATAAAAAAAGGGGACTAGCCTCCCACCCAAACCCTGGCTGACCGTATAAACCAATGATAAGGAACCCAAACATTTGTGGATTGGTCTATTAAACGTTGGAGGCTCATATAAGTTGCCAGTCCAGCCGTGGGAGAGGCAGGTGGTGAGGACAGGAGGTCGTTAAAAAGTTTAGGCCAGTTGATGCCCCAACCTTGACCACCAGTTTAGACCATCCGAAACCAGCTACCTGCAAAAGTTGGTGTTGAGCTGGATTTTTCAGCAGGGGAATAAACTTTGATTGACTTGTTGGTGAAACGAAGTCGTTTAAGGCAGGTGTTCAGCCCGTTTTGTAGCAGGGGTAACAGCGATGCAGAGAACAAAGTGTCTCTCCAGGTCAGGGGTGTGTGGTGCATTGAGGCGTTGCTGTGAAGATGCTGAGGCGCCTTGACTCTTGGCCGTCTGCAGCCTGTGCTGAGCTTGTCTTTTGGAGTGACAGTGCTGGGTTTGCCAGTGATGAGCAGCAGAGGCTGCAGTGAAGGAGGTACGGGTTATTTTCCCGACCCAACTTTCATCCAGCTCAGCAGATCCAGGCGCAGAAATGCCCTTCATCTTACAATTGTACAAATATTACAGCTTATAGCACTTCAGCAGCTAAATCAGCACATGTCGTGGATCAGTTGAGTAGAGTTCACGACAGAGGGGTTGACGCTGTCAGTTAAAAGAAGTGAACGGCCTTGTGAAACATTTCGATTACAGCGTGGAATTTGAAACGCCGCCAGTCCAGGCCTTTCTTCTCCGCCAGGCTTCATAACTGCCAGTGTCCTTGCCATTCTTTCTAGTCGTTCAGCTCTACATTTTTATTTCTTGATACAAAACACCTCATTAACACGTCCTTCAACACACCCAATCGTACACGGTTTAAACAGGTTAAAGAGTCTCCACTAGAGGGAGCTATACTGTCTGTCATTCCCACTCCAGGCCTGAATGCTGCTGCACTGTGGGATTTCCAGAACTGCATGACACTCGGTCATCCATCCATCTGCTTATCCACTTCTTTCTGGTCAGGGTCGCCCAACTCATCCCAAAGGCACAGCTCAATACTGGGGGGCTTCATAACCCTCTAGACCACCCTTGACATTAGACAGGGTACCAACAGGTTCATGTTTGTTTATCTGCTCCAGAGAGTCCTATCCGATTGGCAGTAAACTTGTGCATGAACATCTTGTTTCTACCTTCATTGTCCATCCTGTCAGCTCCTCTCATCACACAGGAGAACTTTGTGGTTCTATAATTACAGATTGTAGTTCAACTGTTTCTCTGCAGACTTTATTCTCCTCCTTTCACCCTGATCTTCAATGATCAGGACCCCACAGGACCACCACAGAGCAGCTATTATGTGGGTGGTGGGTCATTCTCAGCATTGCAGTCACACTGACATGGTGGTGGTGTGTTGGTGTGTGTTGTGCTGGTACGAGTGGATCAGACGCAGCAGTGATGCTGGAGTGTTTAAACCCCTCAGTGTCACTGCTGGACTGAGAACAGTCCACCAACCAGAAACGTCCAGCCGACAGCGTCCTGTGGGCAGCGTCCTGTGAGCACTGATGAAGGACTAGAGGACGACCAACACAAACTGTGCAGAAACAGATGAGCTTCTGTCTCTGACTTTACATCTACAAGGTGGAGACACTTGGTAAAAGTGTCTAATAGAGTGGACAGTGAGTGGACACAGCACTGCTGCGTCTGATCCACTCGTACCAGCGCAACACACACTAACACACCACCACCATGTCAGTGTGACTGCATTGCTGAGAATGACCCACCACCCACATGATAGCTGCGCTGTGGTGGTCCTGTGGGGTCCTGATCACTGAAGATCAGGATGAAAGGAGGAGAAACAGATGAACTACAGTCTGCAACTACAGAACTGTGAAGTGCTGCTGTATTTACTTGGTTTGTTTTTTATTGAAAGAACAGTGCTGTGGTTTTAGGTTCTGTGGGATGAATAAGTAGTTTTGTTTATTTACTTTTATTCACCAGCCTCTAAAAGCGGATGTCAAACATGTCAAGAGCTACTCTTCCCCTGCCTCCGTGCTGAAGCCCCCTGCCTCCTGACTGCCATAATAGACTTGTCCATCACCCCTCGGTGTGCGGGATTGTACAGCGGCCCATGCGGATTACAGGCCGCTTGATCCACCACTTCCACACCTCTGCCTATTCAAACACATTAGTCAAGGTGAATAATACAACCGTCAGCACTGACAGGCCGGCCCGCTATTGTCCCTCAGGTCCCCCGCTGTGCTGGAGCCGTTTTCTGCCGGATTGACAGGGGTTCCTATGATATGCCTTAGCGTGGAAAGTGGAGCCCGTACCTGTTATGTCTCTGGAGGGCATTTTTCATCCCCTTCCATCACTCCGGAGTGACAGCGGGAGATAGCGTCTGCGCCGTGTGGCGTCGTTTCAGAGATGTGCCTTTTCTCCGGCAATGAAAGTTTCATTTCTGAAACTCAAAGGAATAGTTCAGCAAAAAAGCAACTTTATACAACAGCCCCCCACCATCGCCCACCTCCTCACAGCGACTGTAGTAAACATGCTTATGCACCGGACATATGAGAGAGGCTTAACTCTACCAATCAGCACACCGCACGACAAACCCCACTGTGTGGAGGGGGCCAGTAATCACTTATAGACTTTATTATGATGTTTCTAAATCTGAGTGGTTCATTGAATGAATTATACAGTATCCACTATGAATTAACCAGTATCCACTATGAATTAACCAGTATCCACTATTAATTAACCAGTATCCACTATGAATTATTCAGTATCCACTATGAATTAACCAGTATCCACTATGAATTAACCAGTATCCACTATGAATTATTCACTATCAACTATTAAACAGTATCTACTATAAACTATTATGAATTATCTATTAACAGTATCTACTTTGATTTGTCTTCAGTATCCAGTATGAATTATTTGGTATCTACTATAAATTAACCAGTATATACTATGAAATACTAATTATCTATACTGGTGCTTGAAAGTTTGTGAACCTTTCAGAATGTTCTATTTTTCTGCCTAAACTTGAGTTAAAACACTATCGTCCTAAAAGTAAATCAGGAACCAAATCAAACAAATGAGATAAAAATTGACATTTTTTTGTCCTTAATTTATTGAGGGACATGATCTGTGAGGGCTAAAGTATGTGCCTCTGTGTAACTAAACGTTTCCGTAACTGTTGATCAGTCCTGCACTAATTTGAGTCCATTCCTCCAAACAAACCAGCTTCAGCCCTGTTATGTTGGTGGTTTCATCCCATGAACTGCTGCTTCAGCTCCTGTCCTTCACATTTCTACTGGATTAAGGTCAGGACTCTGACTGGACCATTCCAGGACATTCACTTAAACATTCTTTAGTAGAAGGACTTGTGTGCTTAGGGCCGTTGTCCTTCTGCATGACCCACATTCTCTTGAGATTCAGCTCACAGACAGATGCCCTGACATTCCTTTAGAACTTGCTGGTAAAATTCAGAAATCATTGGTCCATCAATGACGGCAAGCTGCCCTGGCCCAGATGCACATGACCATAAACATTAGCCAATGTGAGAAAGAGCTTTAGTTGATTAGAAGTTCTCTTGGGTTCCTTTGTGAGCTGGTGGATTTTCACACACCTTGCTCTTGGTGTGATCTTTGTAGGTGGAGCACTCCTGTGGAGGCTAATAATGGTCTGAATCTCCTCCATTTGTACACAGTCTGTCTGACTGTGGATCAGTGGAGTCCAAACTCTTTACAGATGGTTCTGTAACCTTTTCCAGCCTGATGAGCATCAACTCTTCTTCTGAGCTCCTCAGAAATCTCCTTTGTTGATACACTTCCACAAACGTGTAGATGAAGATCAGATGATATATCTCTGTTCTTTAAATAAAACAGGCCACACCCACTCACACCTGAATGTCTCCCATTGACTGAAAACATCTAACTCTAATTTCACCTTCAAATGATCTGCTGATCCTGAAGGTTCACATACTTTTGTCCTCACAGATCTGGAATCCTGGATCATTTTCCTCAATAAATAAATGATCCAAAGTATCGCTTTAATTCCTGGGGGAAGTGGGACTTTTTAATAAGCTCACACACTCGGCCTTGTTTGGGACTGTTCTCACCCTCTTTCCCCTCAGTGTGTCCACTCTGAGCTTGTCCTCCTCCTGGCCGGCACTTTGATGGATCCCTGCAGCCCCGGGTTCAGAGTTGTTCTCAGTGTTTCTAAAATGCGAGAGACACATCCTGGCTTTCAACGTTTGGCCCCCGTCGGTTTCACCTGAGTGCCACCATTGTGTATTAAAAGTGTACCCTACACACACACACACACACACACACACACACACACACACACACACACACACACGCACACACCAGCCTCCTCAAGGTCAGTCCCCAGCTGCTGGATGTGTGAAATTATACATCTGTATGGCGGACGCGTTGGTGGTCATGTTGGATTAGAGAGAGAGAGAGAGAGAGAGAGAGAGAGAGAGAGAGAGAGAGAGTGAGACAGAGAGACAGAGAGTGAGACAGAGAGACAGATAGACTGACTGAGAGAGAAGGTGAAGCTCAGCATGACATTCCACTTTGTCTCCATGGTAACCCGGCCCTTAACGAAAAGCCCTCAAAACAATAAAATGTCACTCCATCCCAAATCAAAAACGAAAAAAAAAAAAACAACATCAGAGAGAAGAAAAGCCAAATAACTCCGACCGCCGCTCTCCGTCAGGAATTCAGAGCATTTCTTTTTTATCTAGAACTATTTCATTTTTAAATGTTCTTAAAATCTCCCAGAGCCTCAGTAAAATATCTCAGATGACTAAAGTTACCACGAAAGAAACTGCAAAAAATAATGACTGACAGACAGATCAATAGATCCCACCCTGCTGACCCCCGTGAGCCTCAGTTTGAGACTTTAATCTGGTCAGTTTGACTCAATTTAAAAACAATTAACAGCTACAAATGATTTAGTCTCAACTCTGATTTAGTCAGTAAGTATAAATGATTCATTATTTAGAATAAATGATTCAGTGTCTACTGTGACCTATTTAGTGGTCACTGCGGGGTATTTAATGTCCACACTGTATTATTCACCTACTATGAGATTTAGGGCAGAAGGGTCTGATGGTTAGAGAACCTTGTGACTGAAGGGTCCTTAAGCAAGACACTTAACTCCCCAGCTGCTCCCGGGTGCCGTGGATAGGGCTGCCCACCACTCCGGGCCTGTGTGCTCACTGCTCCCTAGTGTGTGCGTGTGTGTGTGTGTGTGTGTGTGTGTGTGTGTGTGTGTGTGTGTGTGTGGATGGATTAAATGCAGAGAACAATTTCCCCTGTGTGCAGCACAGTAGGTCTATCAATATTTTGACCTTTTTCAGTGTCCACTATGAATTATTAAGTGAATTATTCAGTACCACTATGAATTATTCAGTATCTACTATGCTTTTTACTATCATTATGAATCATTTAGTATCCACTACAATTTTTTATCATTATCCATTATGAATTATTCAGTATCTACTATGACTTAGTCCGTATCCACTATGAATTATTCAGTATCTACTATGGATTATTCAGTATCTACTATGGATTTTTTCACTATCCATTATGAATTATTTAGTATCAACTATGACTTAGTCCGTATCCACTATGAATTATTCAGTATCTACTATGGATTATTTAGTATATACTATGGATTATTTAGTATCCACTATGAATTCACTGTCAGCGATTCAGTTTTCACTCATTATTATACGGGTGTCAGACAGTTTTCCGGGCGCGGCTGTTCTACCGTTCTTTTTGGGATTTTTTGGTTTGGTTTGTTCACGTTTTCACTCTGAAAGCAGTCTGTTTCAGTGGTGCAGGAGGTGGTTGGTGGTTCGGTGGCCGTTTCGGAGACTTTTCCGTGAACATATTGCAGCTGCTGAATTATTGAGGCCCTCTGGGTGGCCGAGTTTGCAGCTCAGCAGAGTGTGTACACACTGATCAGAGTGTGTGGTGTGTCACAGCAGTGGACACACCTCCTTTGTGTCCAGCTCATGCTCTTCGCAGACGTGTGTGTGTGTGTGTGTGTGTGTGTGTGTGTGTGTGTGTGTGTGTGTGTGTTTCATTTTGCTTGCATTATGAGGTCCAAACAGACTGGAAAAGCTCTACAGTTCTGCTGTCATGGGGACATTTGTCATGTGGTCACTGGGGCGAAATGCTTCTTTAGCAGAAAGGAAATGTGAATGTGTCTCTGGTTCCTTCAAGCAGGGACAGGGGACATGTCATCAAAATAGCTCATTGGGTGAAAACACTGTGAGCTAGAGGTCAGGTGGATTAGACCCTTACTCTGTGTAAGTTCAAGTAGACCTTAAATTTTAAACGTCAGCCCTTTAACGTTTGAAAGAGGACAGAGAAATGATCGCAGGGTGAGTTTAGTCTCTTATTAAAGTCTCGAGTACGTCTCCGAGCAGCTCAGCCGTCTAATGCTCTTGCAAACCGCAGGTTCGAATCCCTGAGGCCCTGCTTTGTCTGGGTGGGTAGATGGTGCTCCATCAACACGTCACACCCAGTGCAAGGCTCATTTCAAGAGAACATTCCACCTTAAATGCTGCAGAAGCTACAGAATGTAACTAGAGCAATACTTTCAGCTTCATGGATCAAAGTCTTGAAATGACACCAGTGTATTATAAAATAATTACATTTGCAGCTCCAGAATTTTTCTTATGATTAAGCTGCATTAATATATGCTTATACACTACCGGTCACAAGTTTTCGAACATGCAAATTATTTACATTGTTTATTTACAGTATATTTAAGTCCAGTGATTAACCTTAAATAGTCCAACGGTCAGCATTAAACTGCCAGGACGTTTGACGCTTGTCTCCACCACACTGTTAATGTAGCACTGCACTGCTCTCATGATGATGAGAAAAAGACAAAGTCATTGAGACTAACTGACCTTAAAATGAACTTCCTTCTTTGAGAGATGGCTCAAGTAAGGCCACCTTCAAAACACCCGCCAAACACTCTTGGAAACTGGAGAAAACCGAAGCGCTCGGACACAGGAGGAGGTCTGACGCTCACAACAATTCACAACACCATCAGAAGACCAGTTTCCGAGAGTCAACAGCTTGTGTGATTGATGGCTCACATGACAATACCTTGTTTCTTAGCTTAACACTAGCAGTGTGGGAGCCTGGGAGCAGTGTAGCAGCTGTGGTCTGGTGGTTGAGGAACCAGCCTTGTGACTGGAAGGTCGCTGGTTCCAAGCCCTGAAATGGCAGGACATGATTGAAGTACCACCCTAGTCTCCGTTTCAAGTCTTTAGCTGTGAACAGAAGACCCGGAGCTGCAGGTTTGACTGGTGAAGTGGCAGTAAGAAGGTCATTGGTAAATCAAATTTGACATGTCCACACCAAGTGGCAAAGTGAATGTAGCAGAGCCGAGCTCTGGGTCTGAGAAACACTGCTCTAGCAGCAGTCCTATTCTATTGGCAATACTCTTCTACAGGGACTAGACAAGCTGCGTGTGCCTTTGCACGTCTGTGTTAGAAACGGGGGCAGCTTACAGTAGCTGAATGCATTCAGTCGAAGTGGTGTCCACAAACATTTGGACATGTAGTGTATTTGTGTGTGAAAAGCCCTCACTAACCTTGCATCAGTCGTCCTCTTTGTAGGCCTGATGCAATATGTCTGGCTGAAAGGACAATACACACAAACCTGCCATTATTGGAAAATTCACCGTCCATGTGAGGAAAATGAATGTGGCACAGCTCTACAGACTGCTTCACGGGATAACACCGCTCTGGATTCCACTGGATCTCTGTCCTTTTACTGCACGGGTTTCTCGTGTTTGTCTTACTGTAAATATGGCAGGATACGCCTTTCATACCGTGAGGATATGAATAACGCTGATTACGTATATGAGACGGTCTGGGATCTATATTAGACGGAAGCTAATTGAAGTTGTTGGTGCAAAGGGCAGAGTGAGACACTTTGACGAGGGTCAGATCATTATGTCCAGTTGAAGAGTTTCCCAAAGGGCTCCAAGACTCGTGGGGGTTCCTACATAACCTTTGGAACTCTAGGCCAAATTTTTGGGATGGTTTCATAGTTGACATACTTTTACACTTAGAGACGTATTTATACGGTGACAGTGACACAGTCACAGTCACACGTCACACACATCAGTCAGAGTCTGTATGCAAGGTGAGCATCAGCCCCGCCCCCTCTCTCTGATCAGTCAGAGTCTGTATGCAAGGTGAGCATCAGCCCCGCCCCCTCTCTCTGAACAGTCAGAGTCTGTATGCAGGTTGATCATCAGCCCCGCCCCCTCTCTCTGATCAGTCAGAGTCTGTATGCAGGTTGAGCATCAGCCCCGCCCCCTCTCTCTGATCAGTCAGTCTGTGGACAGAGCAGTAAACATGCACTGGAAGCTGCTTTGGGATTTAAATTAAAAAGATTGAATTCAGTTGGAATCGAGTGAACTAGAGCTGTTTTTCAAGCTGAATTACTCGCTGATAATTCATCACACAATGGTACGACCGTGGTTGGAGAGGATAAGTGTAGTTTGATATGATCTGTATATCATGTCTGTAGGTTACTCTGATCCTGAGTTATGGAGCCTGGAAATGAGCATTTAACTGCCTGCAAAGTGCAGATCTCGGGTTGTAAGAGAACAGTGTTGAGTACCTTCTGATGGTGGTCTGAAGAAGGATAGACCACTAACTGGCAACAAGGTGTCAATTACCTGAGGCTCATCGGTGTATAAAGGTGACAGAAGGGCTTCTGCAGCCAGAGAACAGAACAATTTAATGATGGTTATTGCAAGAACCCCCTGCTGGGAAGGGGGTTTGTTACCACAGACTAGTCAAAGAGCCCTCTGCAATGGACACAAGCGTTTCTGAAATGGACCTCAGAGCAATGAAAAAGGTGACCTGGTCTAAGTATTGTTTTCCAATCCATGGAAACACTGTGGGAGACACTGGAACCACAATCAGATCCACAGCAGCTGCACCTCACTCCCGTACGTGAAGTTTACACACCGGGCTTCTCTACAGGGTCGCTGTGAGGGCATTAGGAGATGTTTATCTCCATATTCTGCTGCAGCTGGTCATTCAAATGGGTACAGTCATGGTGCTGAAACTGTCTGACTATTGTCTAGGCATTCTAATCACAGTCCAAGACAAGAGAATTAAATACAACCACGCTTTAGAAGGACTACCCAGCACCTCCACCCCTCAGGGAAATTTTACAATTTGACCACTGGTCACAGCTGTTATAGCTGTCTGTTGTGCTGGTTCTCCACTGTCGGAGCGCTCCACCCTCCTCATTGTGTTTAATGCCCTACAAAATATGCCTGGAATATTTAATTACAGACAGAGCTGCACAGGGACTCCGCGTCTCCTTGGCTGGGAGTGTGGTGCGATTCTCTGCAGCTCCACTTGGGGACAGTGTTGAAGCAAATACAGGGCTTTGTTTTTGTTTTTCCTTTTCTTGTCTGAGCTTTGGACTGAGAGACGAAACATAGTTTTGAGGAAAGCTCGGGGGTGTGGGGAAAGGATGGTGTACCGCCACGCTCTTTAGTGAACTTTCTAAGCGAAATTGGCAAGTGCGCAAAATTCCAAAAGCATTTATTTTGCGTCGCAGTTCCAGAGAAGCGCTATAACTAATGAGTTCTGAACAGGCCTGGTAGTGATAGTTTTACGCCAAAGTGTTTAATGGGTCTCTCTCTCTCTCTCTCTCTCTCTCTCTCTCTCTCTCTCTCTCTCTCAGTGTGGGAACCCAGTGAGCTTCGCCACTCAGAATGTACGCATTGCCTACATGGTGCTACAGCAGACCGTGACTGTGAAGAGCTCACTGTACTGTAGGGAGAAACAGGACGTTCGCTCAGATATCACACATCTAACATGCATGTGTATCCATCACGTGAAAGCCTTGTATCTCCAAAGACTCAACTCTACAGGAGAAGCAGTTCTATTGATCCATTCAGTCAGTCATCATCTGATCTGCTTCTTCTTGAATAGGGTCACACTTGAGCCAGAGCCCACCCGGAGTCATTGGGTTCGAGCCTGGAACACCCCCTGGACAGGGCACTAGTCCATCGCAGAGTATCACACACACACACACACACACACACACACACACACACACACACACACACACACACACACACTCAGGGAGACCACACGACATTCCTCACAGACCACGACCCAAGCAGGGATTGAGGACTTTGGAGGAGTCTATCTTATTTAACCCTCAGACATTAGTTTGGTTTGCTCTTGATTGTTGAAGTGAGTGGGATCACCATGGTCAGATCCAAAGAGCTCTGTGAGTCCTTCAGAAAGAAGGTTGTAGATGCAGAATCTGGGAATAGATTGTGAAAGATCTCAGAACAAATAGAAATGAGCTGTTCTGGAACATCATTTACAAGTGGAGAACATTTAAAATAACTGCCCACGTGACCAGATCAGACCATACTAGCAAGTTCAGCCCAAGACCAGAACCACAAAATGCATAAAGAAGATCAAACAATCCTAAACTAAAGTTCTCCAGAGAACATCTAGACAAAGAGCAGCACTTCTGGAACAATGTGCTTTGAACAAATGAATCCAAAGTTCAATTATTTGGACACAGTAACAGAAGACAGTTGACCACATGAACCTCAGAACCACTGTGAAGCATGGCGGTGGAAGTGTGATGGTTTGGTGCTGCTTTGCTGCAGCAGGGTCTGGAGATCTCTCCATCATAGAAACCACTATGAGATCTTTATTGTATCAGAGGGGGCTTGAGGAGAACGTAAGAGCGTCTGTACAAAGACTGACACTGGAACACCACAGAGCTGAAAGAATTCCGCATGGAGGAGCGGGAACGTCGTTTATAGAAAGACGGTTATAGAAACATCTAATCTAAAAGAGGAGATACCAGCTATTAGGACAGAGAGGGTCTGAACTTGGGGTTACACTTGGGAATGAAGTGATTGACAACCTTGGCTGGTCTCAGACTCCTGTTGTCCAGTTGTCCAAAGCAGAGGACAGTTTACCCAAATGAGTAGTTGAGTCTGACTCCACCTGTGGTCTCTACGACTCTGGTTCGTGGATTACAGACGATTCTGGCTTGATCTCAAAAGAATGGAACCATGTTGTCCATCTTTTTTTTTTTTTTTACAGTCATTTGGTTTTTACTAGTTACTTTTGAATTCACAAACTACAGTACATACGTTTATGTGAATTATTTCTTAATTCTTAATTAAAATATATTTTTTTATGAATTTAAATAGAATAAAAAATACTGAGAGAGAAAAGAGTAACAAGCCAAAAAATAAACTCGTACAGACTGACGACTACTTTTATATGTCTGATATTAAAAAAAGCATCCCTCCTGTTGTTCTATTGGTCGGGGCTTTTCTGTGGAGACCATCCAAACTGTCTATCATTAATGGATAAACCCTAATGTTGCTGACTTCAGTCAGTTGAAGGGTGTCTGGATACTTTTGAACATATATTGTATAAAGAGAGCAGCTGATGCAAGGCTGGTGAAAGCTGTTCACATACCTTTAAACAATAACAGACCATGTGAGCTGATTATTTATACATTAGTCTTATGATTATTCATGAGTTTATTCAATTTAATGCCCAATAAACAATACGGACGGATCCGTACTCCATACTTAATGTGACCTCTTGTGTTAAAGATCACGATCATGGTTCGTGAACTTATGAGCACCATCATTACATCACACCGTGCTCTGCTCTTCAAACACCTTTAATGACTATATGATGAAACAGGTGATTCTGAGTGTCTTCCAAAGAGGAAATCCTGTAAAAGCTGCAGACTGGGCTGTGTTCCACACTTCGGAAATGGTTTTAATGGGTAAAGATGGAAAAGATGTTTGGAGGTCATGACAGAGTTATGGTTAAGATCACATTGAGCCTAAGACTCAGAGATTTCTGTTAGTAAGGAATCTGCAATGGTGTCCAGACTGTCATGGAGTCACTCACAATGGCAGGGGACTTTTGTCTTCAAAGAGGGGACCAACAAATTTGTGTGTGGAGGCACCATGGTCGGCACCATGTCACACATCACGCCTAGAAGGTCTGGTGTCGTGGTGTGGGTGCAATGATATGATACCAGATCACCTTTGAGCTTCATTACAGACACTTTATCAGACCAACGTTACATCAATGAGGTTCTGCAATCAGTGGTTCTACCTTTTCTGAACACACACTCCGGTGCTCTGTTCCAACAGGAAGACGCTCGTCCACATACTGCTGCCATCTCAAGATCTCGTCTTGAAGACACAGATACTACGCCGTGGTCGGTCTCATCTCCAGACCTGTCCCTGATTGAAAATGTGTGGGATGCTGGCGTCGGTTAATCAGAGGTTTCTCTCGTTTCCAGTGCAGCGAGCCAACGATGGAGAACGTTTGAAATGGTTCTTTTCTCAATAAAATTCATTGCTGCATCCAGAGGCAGTAAAAAAGGGAACCCTTTGCAGTGATCTTCGTGGCGGTTCTTGCTACTGTGGGTAATGTACAGTACTAGCTGGCCAATGAAAATGAGTGTTTTCCTGAAACCAACCTGATGACATCACACAGATGGTGCTGCACTCGTTAGAAAAGCTTCATATAGTCTGTCTTGTAAATTGTACCAAATACATTTAATGTTTCATGTCCATTTTAAGGTGATACTGTTTCAAGGTCTTTGATAGACAGGATGCTTTTCGGTTTTAACTCCTGAGCTGGAAGTGTCGGAATGTCCTGAATGGACCAATCGGAATGCTCCAAAAGGACCTGATAAAATCTTTTCACGTTGACTTTTATTAACGGTTACGAAGATTTCGCATGACAGCAACAATGTTCTAAAGAGAGAAATCAGCAGCAATGCAACCAACTACAGACCTGGAGTTCCGACATTCCTCCAGCCCTCCTCCAAAAAGCTCCTTCACAGGTCTGAAGTTTGAGTCTCAGTGTGCACATGGATTAGAAATCCGACTCAAACGAATGTTGTGACTGATGAATCACACACACCCTCTTTTCCATTATCAGGAATGTCCTTGGTACAGTACCTTGTTTCAGAGAAATTAATTCGGCTTCATTGAAAGATCTCACTTTCCATCGACGTTCTCCTTTATGGAGCAATCAGTCGCCATACACACTGCATTATTGACCACGGTGTCAGCTTTGTTTGTGTGTGTGTGTGTGTGTGTGTGTGTGTGTGTGTGGTGTGTGAATGAGTGATGATGATCCAGAGCTTAATCATTTCTCAGCCTGTCTCCCAGCCCACCTTCCAAACACACACACACACACACACACACACACACACACACACACACACACACACACACACACACACACACACACACTGTCACTCTCTCCATCTGCTCCCTAGACCAGCGGCTGTTTAAAAAAACACACTGCCCTTTAATTAACAGGACCTTGATGTGCCTTCCTATCAAACAATATTTGGGTAAAATTCACGCCACAAAGATCTGGATCAAATTCACACCACATGTCACCGTTGAATTAAAGCGATAGTCTGACACATCAGAGCTACACAGCCCTCGTTTCCTCCCACACCTCAGATCTGGTCGATTGCTGGTCATGTTTACTGCCTTTAGTTTGGCTTCACCAGGTTAGTGTCGCAAACAAGTAATGAAAGCATATGAACACCAGTGGACACCAGTTGGCGCTACCTGTATCTACAGTATCAATTTATAATAAATGTATTTATTAATATGTATCATAGTTTTTGCTTGACTGTTTTTTTTATCAACAATTAAAAACATTAATTGTGGATTAAAACTGCAATATGGATGTTTTAATTTGATACACAATATATGACCAGGGACGCTCAAAATATTCACTTTATTAATAATAAATAACCTGTAAATATTTTAAATTAATTAAAAGCTAAATTAATTATCAGCTAAATAATAATAATTATATATATATATATATATATAATAATAAAAAACTGATACTGTTTAGTATTTGAATTGCATGTTTAGTTAAACATTTTTGGGGACAAATTACATCACTTTTAATTGTGAACAAGTCAACATATTATCTGCAGGAGACAAACATATATATGACATTTTTTGGACATTTTAAACACAATTTCTCCAATTCCATTTATTTACTGAATTTAACAGGTTGATGTAGATATAAATATATACACTGTTGCATCTCAAAAAATGTGATAATTATGAAAAATATTTTAGTCATTTAGTCAAACTTAAAATGAAATATTCTTGTCATTTAAGATTCTGGATGTCTGATTTTCATGAACCGTAAACCAAACAGATAAACAGAAAAACAAAAAAGGTATGAAATATGTCCCTTTACTTATAACGAAAATACAATCTGACATAATATGGAATTATTAACATAAATGAACTTGTGCACATATAAAATATAACATTCATTAAATCTCATAAATAAACGGTAATTATGAATCGAGATGTTCAGTGTTAGGTTTGTAGAATATATTTCCTTCTACAGTTAATATTCTCAAAATGTTCACTTTAAATAAAAACAACATGTTATATGAGAAACAGTAGAAATATCCGATATGTTTTACCCTTCAAAACCAAGGATATTTGATATATATTTTAGCTTTTTTTAAAAACATCTGCAATGTCTGATAATTATCTAAAATAATGAGTTAATATAAGAAGAAAATGTTTTCTGCTCCCTGTTGGATTATTCATGTGCTGTTGCTCTAGAAAATATACACTAATTAATAATTTATTCTCAAGAAGTCATTTGTTTTTTTTTATTTCTTATATGTTCTTTAGCAATATGATAATTATCATTATTATTGATATTATTATTATTATTATTATCATTATTATTATTATTATTATTATTATTATTATTATTATTATTATCGTTATTATTATTGTTATTTCTATTAGTTTTTCAGACAAAAAACGATTATATTAACTGTAATACAAAATGAAAGTCATGCATGCAGAGTGTTTTTAAATATGCATGTTTAATTGTTTAATTGTTTAATTGTTTAATTGTTTAATTGAAGATCAAGTAAACACTCTTGTTTTGTCATATTTGACATTTTTTGATAGTTCGGGCTTTAAAGAGTTTGATTTGATTTCTTAAATCAATTTCAAAAGTAAAACTCTTTGGCGAAAAAGTTCCTGAAACTGATGTGAGATTCCGAGCCGGAAAGTCGAGGTGCAGAATAAACAGGCCTCTCCTGACAGGCACTGTTTCGGCCATGTGAATAATCATGCCCTTATTCCTCTGCGTGCTCCTGCCCGATCCAGCTAAAAGCCCTTGGAGGATCCGTCCCCTTCGTCCGCTGCCGCTGGGGGCTTTACTGATTGTGGCGCGAATGTGTGGAGAAAGCTGGGCTTGGCCGGAACATTCATTCCAGAGCGGGTCTTGCGATATTGGCAGCTCTGAGCCCTGGCGCGAAGGGCAAACAAATGCGTTTGCGGAGATGACTGGAAGGCAGGGAGAGATTGAATTTTCCTTCTGCACTGGTGGTGAGAGGAAAGGGGGGGGGTGATGGGGAAAGGTTGAGTCTCCAGAAATAGTCAGTGATAGATGAGGTACATGGAGTGAGACAGCAAGGCCTGCTTTCTAGCCAAGCTGAATCAGACGAACTGTCTGCTCGCTAAACGCGCCCGTCTACCTCCTGCTCGTCTCGCGGAGTCGCTCTGCTTACAAAACGAGCTTTTCTGTGCTTTTCTTTTTAATAGCCCCCGTCTTTCTCTACATCTGATTACTTCCCAGCAACAACACATCTGCAATCGTTAGCACACCTCGCTTCGTCTAATGAAGGAGCACTAAAGCAAAACGCTGTGCATTCTCATTAGAGCCCGGCCTTGGGACGTCCACCCTCAGCCGTACAACAGGTTTCAAAGAGCGCTGCTGAAAAAGAGCAGCGGCAGCAGGGGGAATCGAACTGTGCAGCTCATCGTCGGGGAACTGGGCTGACCCGTGTGGCTGAAGATAAAACGAAGCATGTTTGTTTTGAAATACTTGTCTGTGAGTATGGACATCAATGTGTCAGACAGCGTCAGAAACCACATAAGCAAGTCTGTTTGAAATTCAGTGGTTCGGGTATGAAGCGCCATGTTCTGGACGTGAATTTGACCAGTTGTCTGAAGACTTTAACGCCTCTTCAAACTCACTCACAGAGTGATTACACCAAATGGTGATGAATGCACTGTCAGATGCCAGCAGGCACCAGACGTCAAATAGACATCGCAAACGTAGGCTTTAAAGCCAGATAGATGTTGAGTTTTAGCTGAAGATCCAGTTGCGGCAGAAAAACACAAAATAGATTCATAAATTTCAATGGTGTCATAACAGACGGTTATGGAGTCACTCGGAATGGCAGCAGGTCATCTTCAGTGATGAGTGGAGGCACCATCATCGGCATCCAGAAGGCCTTGTGTCATGAGGTGTTTGAGGTGCAATTTCTTACGATGCCAGATCACCTTTGGTCTTCATAACAGACACTTTAACAGACTAACGTTACGTTAATGACGTTCTGCAACCAGTGGTTCTACCTTTTCTGAACACACTCCGGTGCTCTATTCCAACAGGACGACGCTCATCCACACACTGCTGCCGTCTCAAGATCTCACCTTGAAGACACAGATACTAGGCCATGGTTGGTCTCATCTCCAGACCTGTCCCTGATTGAAAATGTGTGGGACGCTATTGGACGCTCTATCAACACTCCACCCCTACCACACCATCTGCAGAACTGAGTGAGAACATTCAAGCTGCATGGGATGGATCATCCCAGGACACCATTAGGAACCTCTACACCTCCATGCAGAGACGTCTGACGTGTTACGTTAAACCCGACGCCGAACTGAGAGACACCACTTCTGTATGAGTAGATCAATAAATATTGATCAGATCAGACTACATTTATAATCAGTTATTGATCCTGATCACCATCATCATCCTTCCCAACAGAATGTCCTTCTGGGTGCAGGTAGGAGCTCCATTTACATTCTGAATATCAAGCCCCTCCTGAAGTGTCAGAAGCATCTTACCTGGACCAAGGGGAAAAAGAGAGCACCAAAGAACCCTAATAATAACATTATTAACAATAATAATAATAACAATAATAATAACAACAACAACAACAACAACAATAATAATAATAATAATAACAATAATAATAATAATAACAATAATAATAATAACAATAATAATAATAATAATAATAATAACAATAATAATAATAATAATTGAACTGGCACTTTCCCGAAGCAAAAGCACACTTCATTAAATATTGTCAGAACTTATTTCAGTCCCTTTCATGTGCACTTGTACACTTTTTGGTGTCCCTTTGGGACAAGTACTCATGCAGACCTGGAGAAATGGCGCAGACTAAACACCGGGGAACCGTGACATTCAGTGGCTTAAACAAAAGACCGCACTAATGACGGCACAAGCAGGGAGGAGGTCAGGCCTGAACCGCCCAGATCAATCAAACCACAATGAGGAAAAAGGTTATAAGCAAAGCTAAGGCCTGAGAGAGAGAGAGGGGCGAACGAGAGAGAGCAGGAGAGAGAGGCGCGATAAATAAATAAATATGTTTTGTTTGTTCCGTTTTCTCTCGGGGGAGGAGAAGTTCAGCGAGTTCGATTTTTCATGACTTCACGCTGCTTAGTTTCAAAGGTAAACCTGTGTCATTCAAACAGCGCTCGCGTGCTTCCGACGGCCAGCGTCGCTCGTCCCCGAGGCGCAAGGCGAATGGGGAGGCAGGGGCCGCTGTGAGCGAGGCGATTGAGACGTGAAGCCAAATCCAGGCTTCGACGCCTCGTTTAACAGGGCTAAGCCATGCTGCATTAGCATTACCATACTTATACCTCATCCTGGTGTGCCGCCACCCGTCGGGGGAATCACATTCAATCAGTCTGACTTAATGCTTTACAAACAGGCTCGGGAAATTTTAATGAGAGTCCCTAATTAGCCAATCCTCCGCTCGTAATCACTTCAGAAACAAATTAAGCTGCGGATATTTTAGCGGAGTAATGAAGCGGCCTGGTCCGCCGCAAGGCCACCGCCGCCTTTAAAGCTCCTCGCCTTCAAACTCTTAACCTCTGTTCCGGAGGAGTGGAGGGAAAGTACTGAACACTTCATTCTGCCGTTGCGTGGCCTTCGCCCGGCTCTCCGTTAGCACTCAGGATGTCTCTTCAGCAGCTCTTCACATCTTTCCTATGTAACCGTGACCTCCTTCTTTATGCAAGATTCGCTCTGAGCTCGGCCAGGGGAGCGTGCTGTGTTCGTCTGAAGAGAAGAGAGAACACTGTCTTTCCTTCCCTGTATGAACAAAGGTGTTTGGGCACCTGGTCATTCATTTCTTCTGAAATCAAGGGGATTTAAAAGAGTTTTTCCTGCTTTTGTTGGAAGAACCCTCTCTACTGTGCAGGGAAGACTTTGTGGTGAATTGCATTCAGGGACAAGGTCACCCTCCCCAGCCCAGCCCCAACTCATCCTCTCAGATGGAGCTCCATCATTCCAGAGAACAATTCTACCAACAGAATCTGAGGAGCATGCAAAAGGTTTATGAATGAATGAAGGTACGCTTATTCATAATCACACTCAGCACTCAACTAACACAGACCGGCGAGAAGCCTCAGCCAATCATGCGCAGCATACTCTCTACAGGATAATGACTGGAGGACTGGCACTAGGGGGGTTGACCCTGGACAGAGTGCCAATCCGTATCCATACAGACATACATTCATTTAAGGACATTCAGACCACAGCAATTTAGAGCAAATTCAATTCATGTGGGACAGCACCCATACAGGGTCTTGAACCCAAGACCCCAGCACTGTGACGTGAACGTGCTAACCACCAAGTCCAGGTTTTGAAACATATGGGCCCTTACTTCCAAGCATGGAAATCAGAGGTGAAGCCAACCCCCTGGGCAACCAATGGGCCCAAACTGGTAGCGGTGGAGAGGAAAGAGGGGATAAACAAAACAGCAGCATCCAAAAAGCTTCAGAAAAGTGTGAGAGTAAGGGCCTTTCAAAGACAGATGTCTAAACTCGAGTCTCCTGGTAGAACTTGCAGTGCAGCTTTCATTTCCACTGCTCCACAGCTCAAAGCTGGGGCATTAGACATGGTGCCAATAGGTTCATGTTTATCAGCTCCAGAGAGTCCTTTTCTTTTGGCTGGCCTTTTCTACAGGGACTAGACAAGCTGTGTGTGCATTTGCACATCTGTCACCAATGGGTGCAACCTAACTCTTACAACTGGAGGACCGTACTTTGCAGGCAGTTAAGTATTCCAAACTAAAATTCACTCGTTTACCACTGAATTAAGTTTAAATACCAAAGGAGCTTCCAGTGCATGTTTACTGCTCTGTCCACGTGAACATGATCAACCTACATACAGACTCTGAGTGATCAGAGAGAGGGGGCGGGGCTGATGCTCAACCTGCAGACAGACTCTGACTGATTAGAGAGAGGGGGCGGGGCTGATGTTCAACCTGCATACAGACTCTGACTGATCAGAGAGAGGGGGCGGGGCTGATGCTCAACCTGCATACAGACTCTGACTGATCAGAGAGAGGGGGCGGGGCTGATGACATCCCTGACCCAGATATTGGGTTATTTTAGAATAAAAGTCCTGAAAAGGGATAGATAATACTGATACATATGTAAACAAAACACGTTAAAGGACATTAGGTTGTTGCTTATTATATTTGGACCACTGTCAAGTATTTTGAAGAACTAATCTAATCATTACAAATAACTCATAGCTAAAAATTATTGCATTCATATTCATAACATATTTCAATTTTCTTAATATTTACACAAATGAAGATGTGAATAGCCTAATATCCCCTGCAAGTAATAATATCTGCTATGCATGACTGTCTCCTATGATTACAATTTTATGTTTTGGTGAATGAAAGTACGACAAACTACGACGACGTCCCATTAAATTAGCCTTGAGTTTTAAAGGTTAATAATAAGCTAAGCAGTGAACTTCTGTCCATTTTCATCCCACGCTATTGTCTCCTTCTACTTGTCTTCAACCGCAGCATTATATTTGTCAACCTGTCAGCCGTTCTCAGCCGACTACGCTTCGACAGAGACGTCCTGTCACACGCCGTCGGCCATTAAACATCAACATCTCCCGCCATCAAACAGGAGTTCTGGGAAAATCTCATAGGATGCATCGTGTTTGGGTTGCGTGGCATTCAGAACATGCCCAAACAGAACACACTGCGGTTCTTTAAGCCTTTTTCTTCTGGCAAAGTGATTACATAAACCACTAGTACCTTCAATGAAGTGACACTGCTGCATTTCCCCGGCTCCCTGGAGCACAACGAGGGGAGCGTTAGAGCCAGGCTGAAACCACAGCGGACCCCATCGAGGCCTGATTGATGTGGAAAGCTTCTGTCTCACCAACTTGTGCCTCCAGTGCTTTGCCTTTTTGTGGTAAACTCAGAGGAACCGGCTTTGAGTTAGGCCGTTCTCTCTCTGTCTGTGTCAAACTGTGTGAATAATATCATGAGAACCGTGCATCTCTTCCTATTTCATTCTTCTATTATAAACACTTACTCTGTCTGACCCAGGTCAACGTATGGACTGGGACTGTGATCACAAGCTGTGCTCTGCACACTCAACTATAAAACAGCCACAGTGTATCTCAGGAGTAAGAGTGTCTACCTGTAATTAACTCTATATAACATTAGAATAAACCCAAATAAACATAAAGTCAGTGGCAGTGAGAGTGTCTACCTGTAATTAACTCTATATTTACACTTACATTACATTTATGGCATTTAGCAGACGCCCGTTTCCAGAGCGACTTTGCTTTGCTGTTCACTCAGAATATCCTTAGCTAGTAGACGAGGCTTGAATCTAGAGATTCCTTACGATTAGATCCTGTTGAACACAAATGTCTTTATGGAGTTAAATACTCCTGAAACAGACGAGTCTTCACTCTGCGTTTGAAGACAGTGAGAGACTCGGCTGTTTGGACTCCCAGAACAGAAAAGAGTCTGGATGCATGTCTTCCTTGCATTCTGAGGGACGGTGGGTCAAGCCAAGCTGTACTTGAAGCTCGAAGGGCTCTTGGTGCAGCTTGAGTTTTGACCATTGCCATCATGTATGGAGGGGCTGGTCCGTTTTTGGCTTTGTTGGTCAGCATCAAGGTTTTGAATCTGATGTTCAGCTACAGGGAGCCAATGAAGGGAACGCAGCAGAGGAGTTACATGACTGAATTTAGGAACATTGAAGACGAGTCGCTCTGCTGCATTTTGGATAAGTTGCAATGGTCTGATGGTCTCATAGGAAGGCCAGCCAATAGGGAGTTGAAGTTCTAGTCTTGAGATGACAAGAGACTGAACAAGCACCTGAGTGGCCTCTCTAGAAATCTGCAAGACCGAGTCTTGCTGAGAACGATAACTGGTCATCTACTACTACATCTAGGCTCCGTGCTTCAGTAGATGGAGTGACCAGTGAGTTCTCAAGGGAAATGGTAAGGTCACGGTGAGGACCAGTGCTTCCAGGAATGAATAGCAGTTCAGTCTTGCTGGGGTTGAGTTTGAGGTGATGAGCTGCCATCCATGATGAGACATCAGAGAGGCAAGCTGAGATCTGGGATGAGGTGTCGGAGGTTGGAAAAGAGAGGATGAGTTGAGTGTCATTGGCATAGCAGTGGTAAGTAAAACCATGAGAAGATATTACTTTACCAAGAGAAGTAGTGTAGAGAGAAAAGAGAAGAGGACCAAGGACTGAGCCTTGTGGAACACCAGTGGCTCCCTGCCCTGTGACCTGGTAAGAACGCTCTTCCAGGTATGATGTGAACCATTGCAATGCAAAACTGGTGATTCCAAGGCTACCGAGGATTGACAGGAGGATCTTGTGGTCTACTGTATCAAAGGCTGCAGAGAGGTCAGGGAGAATTACAGCAGATGATAGTTTGGCTGATCTTGCAGCATGGAGTTTCTCAGTGACCGCAATGAGAGCAGTCCCTGTTGAAGCCAGATTGGTTTGGGTCCTGTAAGTTGTTCTGGTTGAGAAAGAGAGATAGCTGGTTGTAGACAGAACGTTCAAGGACTCTTCTGTGGAATGATGGTGGGATCTAGAATGAAGTATATTTAATAAGAAACAACAAATGAGCAGGTGTCCCAATACTTTTGTCCACATATGATCTTGAAAAATATTCCAGTTAAATCACTTTCTGCATTTTCTTCTTGTCGATTTCACATTAGGAAGACACACACACACACACACACACACACACACACACACACACACACACACCCACCCACACACCGTCTCCCAAAATAAGGAGGAAATGTCTGTATGAGTTCTCAGCAGGAGCAGAGGCCACTCCTGATGCTAATCAATCTCATATCAATTAGGGCATAATTGCTGAGTCAATGAGTGGGGGGTGCTTAAATATTGATGAGTCTAAAAGGCCCGTCAGGCTTTATTGGCAGTGTGTGGAGATGGACAGTGAGGCCGGGTGATGGAGAGATGGCCACAGGCAGCAGAAGTGGGTTTGAAAGCTCAATCAATGCAGGCTGCCCTTTACTGGGCCAGCATGGAGCGACCACGAAAGTCCATCTGTGGTTACACCACTCAGCGTCTGCTGGTTTCATACAGGCCTCTGACTGCGTGTTGGTGGACTACAGCAGACTCCAGGAGAGCTACTGTTCTCTAATCTAAGAAAATCTCACGACGCTTTCAATTCAATATTGACAACTTGTCTAACGAAGTAATTATGAAGTAAATATTTACGAACTCATTTTATCCTATAAGCTGATTGTTTACGTGTATAGTAGGTATTTACATTCACAGCGTACGTCTGATGGTCTTGTCCACAGCTCCTACAGATGGATCCTCTTACACAGGTAGCAGAATGTAGAGTTAGGAGTCCTACACAAGGTCTTTCAGTAATTTGAAGTTATGAATTAAGGCGGCATGGTGTCACACAGCTCCTGGGGTTGTGGGTTTTGTCACGTGGTTTTCCTCCATGTAAACTGTTGGATTTCGTCTGATCTTAAACCAATTTCTGCAATTATCTGATTATTAAATCAGTCATGCAAATATACTCTGATTTCCCAGACCAGAGTCGGGTCTAGATAATCAATTGACACTTAGAACCCAAGATCAGCACTTTGAGGGCAGTTAAATGCTGTTTTCTAGGCTTTATATCACAGGATCAGAGTAACCTACAGGCAGGAGACGCATATTATAACAAACTACAGACTTACTCTGTATAACCGTGGTCTTGTCATTGTGTGATGAATTATCAGACAGTAATTCAGCTCAGAAAACAGCTCAAATTCACTCGTTTCCAACTGAAGTAAATCCAGAAGTTTATATGACAAATGATCTTCCAGTGCATGTTTACAGGCTAATGATCAACCTGCATACAGACTCTGACTGATCAGAGAGAGGGGGCGGGGCTGATGATCAACCTGCATACAGACTCTGACTGATCAGAGAGAGGGGGAGGGGCTGATGATCAACCTGCATACAGACTCTGACTGATCAGAGAGAGGGGGCGGGGCTGATGATCAACCTACATACAGACTCTGACTGATCAGAGAGAGGGGGCGGGGCTGATGATCAACCTACATACAGACTCTGACTGATCAGAGAGAGGGGGCGGGGCTGATGATCAACCTACATACAGACTCTGACTGATCAGAGAGAGGACTAGAGTTCTAATGTGATAGAGAGCATGTGCACAGTTTGCTCTGATTTCCCTCGGTTTTCTCAGTCTGACGTTATGAAGACTCTGTTCCATTATTCACTGCGTTAGGTAACAGCAGCTCCAATGTAAAGCTAAAGAAGACATCACACATGACTGGACTGATTCGTGGTAAACTGTGTCAATTTGATATTTCCGAACATTTGGCTTTAACTGATTGGTTTCTGCGATTTTCAGCCACTTTGTGATTGCGGTACTGTCTTGTTCTCTGAGATTCAAACGTCTCAGAGCGGACAGCGAGCAGGTGTGCTAAGGTGTGTTTATTTGTCCTACAGAAAGATTATTTTCTTCATCTTCTCCTGCTCTGCTCTCTTCTGGAAAACATCTAACAGGAAAAAAACGAAAAAAAAAAAAAATGTCTTAGCTCCCCACACTGCATGTTTTATTCATACTGTGTTGCATGTGGGCCGACTACACCTGACACAGGTACAGTGAGATGAGATGGCGTCTAAACTCAACATCTGGCATTCCGAGATGCTTTCCATTTATATTCAAATGAAGTGTCGTTTGCTCGGCAGCGCTTTCGTACACGAGCGTGTTGTCATTTTCTTAAGATATCAGGAGTGCTTATACTGCTCACAGCTATACACCTTATTATTACCCATTCAGTGTGTGTGTGTGTGTGTGTGTGTGTGTGTGTGTGTGTGTGTGTGTGTGTGTGTGTGTGTGTGGACAAGCCAGCTCCAGCTACACTAATATACACAACTCAATTGAAAGCCTCAGTAAATATAGGTTTCCACTGGACTATGTATTACTGTGGCAGGAGGCAGAATTCCGTGTGTGTGTGTGTGTGTGTGTGTGTGTGTGTGTGTGTGTGTGTGTGTGTGTGTGTGTGAAGGAGAGAGAAACCAGTGGGGGCAAGTGTCTCCAGATTCAGTAATACACAGTTCAATATAAAGCTTCCATAAATACAGTTTTCCATTGAATTCTGCATTAATGTAGACGCCGACCGGAACACATGAAACATGTGTATTTATCTCTTTCTGGGGACCAAATATCATCATCATCATCATCATCATGCTAATTTCAGATTCAGGCCTTTAATATAAAATTCAATATATGCATCTAGAAATTGTCAAAGCCACTGGTGGCAGCACAACCCCAAAGTAGGATACATCCACTCTCGTGCTTAACGGCTTGCAAAATGTCCCCTTTTATCCCCTAAAACAACCCACTCAGCTTCACCTCCACAGTTTTCCAGAGCAATGAGAAGCTTATTGGTTAGAGCACTGGTTTGAATCTATTCACCCACCACTCAGCTACCCGTCCCCGTAAGTAGCCTCCCACATTACATGCCCTGCTCTCGACACTAGGGAGAGAAATCATCCACATGTTTCCTCCGAGTCATGTGACGATAGCCTACCGCCACGTTTCGAACTGCCGACATTGTTGCCGGGCAGCCATCGCGCTTGGAGGAAAATGCCGGATCCCCGGATCTGACACTATGAACGGCAGACGCCCGCATCAACCAGCAGCGCACTTGTGAGATGTGGGAAGAGCGCCATCTACCCAGCCAATTTCTCTCCCTCTGGACCCTGGCTGCTGATGGTGAGCAGCATGAACCTGGATTTGAACCAGTGACCCCAGGATCATAGTGGTAGCTTGTTTCTGATACAGTTTCAGTAACTAGGTTCTATCGCCCCCTATGGGGCTAGGATGCTCATCTGTTTACATTTACATTTACATTTGCAGCATTTAGCAAACGCCCTTATCCAGAGCGACTTACAAAATGCTTTGCTGTTTACTTAGAACATCCTTAGCTAGTAGACAAGACTGGAATCTAGAGATTCCACAGGTTTAGACTGTGTTGAAACAAAAGTCTTTATGGAGTTAAATACTCCTGAAACAGATGAGTCTTCAGTCTGCGTTTGAAGACAGTGAGGGACTCAGCTGTTCGGACTCCCAGGGGAAGTTCGTTCCGCCATTTTGGTGCCATGTTTCTGCATGTTTGTTTGTGGACGGAAATATTTACGCAAACGTACGTGTGGACGGACATTAACATGTCCATAATGCCATTGGCTAAGGGTGCAGAAGTTGCATACTGCAGTCTATACGACTATAAGGCCTATATAAGACTATACGGGTGTCTTCCGGTCCCGACAGTGTTGTCCTCTTTCTCATCTGCTTCCAGCCTCTCCCGAGGTGACCCTGAGAGGGAGCATCATCAATAAATAAGTGTTCCAGCCGAACCCTGCTACAGCGTTTGCCTGGGCGGTTTGCTGTCCACTGTCGTGAATGAGCTCAGCTTTTTCAGCCTGTGTTACAGAGACACCAGCCTTGTGCTAATACTAACTAAATGCACCAGTGTCGATTAAGTGTTAGCAACAGGTCGGCCCTCCGTGCTGATTGCAGCCGCTCCCTGACACAAGCAATCGTCCTGATTGATTGGGGTGGCTGGGTGCTTGTTGAGCGAGCAGACTGGCATGTTAATGACATCAGCACAGAAAAAGCGTCCAGTCAGACCTACATTTCATGACAGTTAGCTGACCGGCCCGAAGCTCTTGGGGACGGAATAGTTGATGCTAGCAGCGGGCCGATCAATACCGCTCTGTCTTGGGTTTTTAGAGTCGTGGAGAAGCACTTTTTGT
Organism: Acestrorhynchus altus; assembly: GCA_034509495.1. Lineage (NCBI taxonomy): Eukaryota > Metazoa > Chordata > Actinopteri > Characiformes > Acestrorhynchidae > Acestrorhynchus > Acestrorhynchus altus. The sequence goes on from CM067507.1 coordinate 36,907,828, forward strand.
AACATGTTCAGAGGAAATTACACTTACATAAAGGCCAAGACCTGATCACTATATAGTGCTTTAATATTTAATATATCAATACATCAAAAACTAGGTCCCCTTCCTTTTATCATCCATACATGTGGCACTATGTCCACTTCTGTGTCTTATTCCCTTCATAGTGTTGTTCCATATTCACTAAATTGTCTGAACCTACTATGGCCTAGTGCACAAGTTTGGGACTATGTCCAATATACACACACACATACACTATTGGTGAAAACAGTTTTAAGAACACCCAATATGAACATAACACGCACACACACACACACACACACACACACACACACACACACACACACACACATACACACACACACAGACAAAGGACTGCTGTATTATCTGCCTGGTAGAAACATGGATGTTGATGGAGAGCCCTGACCAAGCTATCAAGCCTGCTGGGTTCTCTCTGCACCACGCGGAGACAACAGAGGAGCTCTCTGGAAAGACTAAACGAGGAGGTGTGTGTTTTCTGATCAACAATGCCTGGTGTGATTGAAGGAGTATAAACTTTATTGAGTCTTTCTGCTCCCCTGACCTGAATATCTGATCATCTCATGCAGACCCGTCTGACTTCCCAGGGAGATTTTGGGGGTTGTGGCTGCTGCTGTGTACTTAAACTTACAGGCTCACACAGACCTGGCACTCAGGAAACCGCACGTCCCGAGGCTGCATTCATTATCGCCGGGGACATTAACAACAAGTTTTCCAACACATCATATGTACAGTGTGGGCAACACGAACACTGGACCACTGTTACACCACCTTCCAGGATGCATACAAAACCCTCTGAAAACCCTCTGACCTCCATCCATCCATCCATCCATCCATTTTCTGAACCACTTATTCCTGAATAGGGTCACGGGTGAGCCGGCAACTCTGAGCGCAAGGGCGGGAAACAACCCTAGACAGGGCGCTAATCCATCGTAGGGCTCACACACATCCACACACTAAGGGCCACTTTAGAGTCACCAATTCACCTATCATGCATGTCTTTGGACTGTGGGGGAAACCGGAGTACCCGGAGGAAACCCACATGAACACGGGGAGAACATGCAAACTCCACACAGAAACTTCCCAGGTCGCCCCTCCCGGGAACCCAGCTCCTTCTTGCTGTGAGGCAACAGAGCTACCCACTGCGCCACCGTGCCGTCACCCTCTTACCTCTGTTTGGCAAATCAGATCACTCTTCCATCCTGCTCATGCCCACCTATAGGCCAAAACTGAAACGGGAACTGGCCACCATCAAGGAGATTCATTGCTGGTCAGACCAATCAGACTGTATGCTCAAGGACTTTTTTGACCACGTGGACTGGAAGGTGTTCTGTGATTCATATAACAGCATTGATGAATTGCTGATTCATTCACTGGGTTCATCAGAAAGTGCATAGAGGATGCTGTGCCCACAAAGAAGGATTGTGTTTACCCTAATCAGAAGCCATGGCTCAACTGTGAAGTTTACACAGCTCTGGATGCACGTACCACTGCAGAGGAGTATGAAAAAGCCAGCTATGCTCTCTGTAAGACTATAAAAGCAGCAAAACGTGAGTACAGAGACAAAGTGGAAGCACAGTTTAACACCATCGGTGTCAGAAGCATGTGGCAGGGGTTAAACACAAGACTTTAAGGGGAACTCTTAATCCCTGAGCAGCACCAGAGCAAGGCTTCCAGACCAAACTCCTTCTATGCTCATTTTGAAGCAAATCACAGTGAGCCCATGGAGAGAGCCATGTCCACTGCTGAGTCCAACCCACCCTGCATCTCTGATGACATGAGCAGAACCTACAAGAGTGTCAACACCCGCAAAGCCCCCGGCCCAGATGGCATTCCGGGGCATGTGCTTAAAGCATATGCAGATCAGTTAGCAGGAGTTGTTGCAGACATTTTCAACACCTCGCTCTCAGTCATGCCAGAATGCTTCCAACTGGCCAGCATTATTTGCTTAAATGACTGATGCCTAGTTGCTCTACAGTTCAGTATTCAACACCATCCTTCCTCCGAGGCTTCACATGAAGCTCCAGGATGTAGGTCTGAATAGCTCTCTGTGCAGCTGGATCCTAAACGTCCTAATGGGCTGTCAGCAGGTGGTGAGGGTGGGCAGAAACACATTCTCCTCATTGACCCTCAACACCAGTGCCCCTTAGGGCTGTGTGCTTAGCCCAAACATGTCTCCCACTGCACCCACTAAAGACTGTCTCCCACTGCACTCAGAAAAGACTGTCTCCCACTGCACCCACTAAAAACTGTCTCCCACTGCGCCCACCAAAGACTGTTTCCCACTGCACCTATAAAGACTGTCTCCCACTGCACCCACCAAAGACTGTCTCCCACTGCACCCAGCAAAGACTGTCTCCCACTGCACCCAGCAAAGACTGTCTCCCACTGCACCCACTAAAAACTGTCTCCCACTGCACCCAGCAAAAACTGTCTCCCACTGCACCCACCAAAGACTGTCTCCCACTGCACCCACCAAAGACTCACCCATATGGAGAAGGAAAAACTATATATTTTTCTTCTATTTTTCTCCTTCTTCTCCATATCGCCCAGCCCTAATGCAGTTATTCAGTATGATGTTCCAGACCTTGGCTTGAGGAAATCTCTTCTAACCAGACCTTAGTGAATTTCAATGAAAGATCCCTGCTGTAGGGCATTTCACATTAATACTTGACTGCCAGTTTGAAGACAGTACCTTTGAGACATACAATTCTGAAGAAAGGCTGAATTGTGATCTCTGCTGCTGGTTCGAAAGTTTGAGCTGTACTGAACCCACCCTCAGCATCATCAATTCCCATACCACCTGTATCAGCCAGTCTTCTTCAACGTAACATGATGTTGCATGATTTGCGCAAAACGCTTTGCTGGCACTAAGCAGTTACGCATCAGAGCATAGCCCAAAATTAACAAACTGTGTCCAATTATCTGTCAGGATCTGGGCGTGTGGCAGTGCCATCCTCAAGTTGACGTCTCAACACAGGATCACGATAAATGAAATACGCTAAGACCTCAGACAGAAAGAGCAGTGATAAATACGGGAGGATTCCTAAAGCCGTCAATTAGTTGGGGTAAATGATCCATCTTAAAGATGAATGCGCAGCATGACGTTGAAATCCATCAGCATCTGTCGCATGGAGGCAGATAATTGCATTAGCCTTTGAGTAGCTGTTGCCGCCTCCAGCTCGGGCGAATCCTGCCCCGTGAAATAATGAATCAAAGCAGAGTGAGTTTGTCAGGTGTGCACACAGGCTCAGGCTGCGGTGGATTTGTGTGCCATGGGGCTTCCTCTGCTACCCTGAGCGTTTGAGTGTGACAACAGCAGATGTGTTTTTTTTTCCTCACCCCCTCCCTCATCACATCGACTTTTGTTTGTCCTTGACGGCTGAGAATCTGTGAAGGACTCCCTCTGTCCAGCCGGTAACTACTCTGAGACACTGCTGTCCTCAAAGACACCATTTCCTGACAGCTACAAGCAGGAGAAGAAGAAAAAACACACCAGCCCTGTCGACCGTTTCTTCTCTGCCAATCTTTGGTATTCATAAACCAAGTCCAAGGCCCGTGTTCATCTCCAGTAACTGGCTGTGCCAGTTATAATTCACTCATATGGTAATTCGGAAGTGTTTACAACGTTAAACTGCAATGAAATTCAAATATTTGTCAAATTAAATAGAAACAACAACTTTACAAAGTTAATCTATCTTGTATTATATTACATGTTGCATTATAAGACCACTTTGTGGTTCTATAATTCCAGACTGTAGTTCATCTGTTTCTCTGCAGACTTTATTCTCCTCCTTTCACCCTGATCTTCAATGATCAGGACCCCACAGGACCACCACAGAGCAGAAACTGTACTACAGTGAAAGTACGGTACCGTATCACAATCTGACTCAAAAGAATGGAAAGTGCATTAGAATCAGGTTCCTTATCCCCAGCTGGTCCCTAATATCTTACTCGAATGTCTTGTTCAGTTCCTTTTTCTCCATTTGCCAATCGATTGGAGGAGACTCTAAGGAATTCTCAAGGTATTCCAAATGTACTTAAATCAATTTGCTAAGGAAATGAGGGGAACTAGGCCTTATTCCCAAGCATCCAGGTGCTTCTTATTCATTCTAAACAGTGTTTTTAATCCTTGTTTTTGTCTTATTCCTGATTTGACACAATTTGTTGTCCAGCTCAGTTTGTTCCCTCAGTCGTGGGTTTGCACTGTGTTCTCTCAGCTGGTTAGTTCTGTCCAGTGTCTGTTTGTTCTCTGAAGCCCTGTTTGCCCTACAGGCTGTCAGCTCACAAAGCTTTGTGGTTCGGCCAGCTTCACTAAACAAACATTCACAGGCTGGATTAATTGGTATCATGATAAGAGTTAACAGCTGCTTAAATTCAGCAAGTTGAGCCATCAAGTCCATTGAGTTGACGCTGGCTGAAGGGTTTGGTGGAAGAGCTGGAGATGGAGGTGCTAAACGGGTATTTTTACAGTGGAAGAGCAGGAAGTGATGTTACATTATTTTCAACATTTTAAAGATATAATTACAGCAATGGAGCATAAAAGCACTGTGGAAAACACAGTGTCTGTGTAACTGCATATGTAGAGCAAAGCTACAGGATTAACCCTTTAACAGGTACTTTAACTGCACGGTACATGTCAGCAGAACCCACCTTATTCCCCTCATTAAATGGTGTGTAATTCTGATTCAATCCCACTGGTGGAAAAGGATATAACTGCCTTAAAGCCGAGAAAGAGAAAGTGTCAGGACACAGTTTGTCGAACATTCACTTTAAGCTACATGGAAATTTAATGTAAATAATAGTTTTATATTCTTTATATAGTTTTATAAAATATTTTATATTCTAAACCCCATACCGATGATATTTTTGTTGAAGGACAGAAACGATAAAATATGTCTCTGTGTTACCATGAAAAGTGTGTGTGGCCCAGTGTCCCAGTTAGCATTACGATAAATGTATGTATTATAAATAATATGTATTTATTTATATGTGTTTTATAGAAGTGGTTAGTTTACTTGCTTAACTTACTAAAATCTTGAAAAGCCTGAAATTTATTACATTAAATGTAATGAATATAAAATATTACAGATGAAATTTTTTAATTTTATATAAAAAATGTTTTCACAATATTTACATTTGTTGAGATGCACAAGTTTATATTTGGATTAATAATTCAAATAATTGGATTAATAATGAATGAATTAATAGTAATTAATCTTTTTTTAACCTGTTTTTAAAATTCTATTTCATATCAGTGTTAGTTGTGTAAATAGTGTAAAATATTAACATTAATTAATATTATTTAATAATACTATTATTATTTTCCTTTGCTTAGTTGGATTCTGATAAAAAATTAAATGAAATATTAAATGTTCTTTTTCTTTTTGTCTTGCTGTTTTTTTTTTTTCTTCTTCTTCTTCTTCTTCTTCTTCTTCTTCTTCTTCTTCTTCTTCTTCTTCTTCTTCTTCTTCTTCTTCTTCTTGTCGTTCTTTGGCAGGTTTCCCTGCCTATTAAAATGTGCTCTAATAGATATCTTTAATGCACTTAAAGATAAAATAAACATGAAATAAGAAAGACGGTGATGACCCTCCACCCCCTGAATATACTAAAATAGATGAAATGACCTTAAGCAACAATTAGGGCTGTGTTTTAATGGGGGGCATAGTTGGGGACACCTCTTCTGACCCAGGCGGCTCCAGGATCTGTAGGCCTCTGATAGACGATTGAGAGTAATGTGACTAAT
>CM067507.1:36919694-36979694 GCA_034509495.1 Acestrorhynchus altus
CATCACAATTTGTCTTCATTTGAGATGTAAATATTAACATAATTTACTTGATCATCAGCCCCGCCCCCTCTCTCTGATCAGTCAGAGTCTGTATTCAGGTTGAGCATCAGCCCCGCCCCCTCTCTCTGATCAGTCAGAGTCTGTATGCAGGTTGATCATCAGCCCCGCCCCCTCTCTCTGATCAGTCAGAGTCTGTATGCAGGTTGAGCATCAGCCCCGCCCCCTCTCTCTGATCAGTCAGAGTCTGTATGCAGGTGGAGCATCAGCCCCGCCCCCTCTCTCTGATCAGTCAGAGTCTGTATGCAGGTTGAACATCAGCCCCGCCCCCTCTCTCTGATGACACTACATCTCTGTAAGTGACTCTGATCCTGAGTTATGAAGCCAAGAACCTGGCACATAATTGCCCATAAAGTGTGGATCTCAGGTTCTAAGGTGACCTATCTTATTTATCTGGGAAATGTCCAGAAAGGATTGGGGTTATCATGCAGGTGTGAATTAAAGGAATTCACAGGTGTTGTAGGTGGTACTTTGATTATGGGGGGTGTAAATAAATATGAGAAGCACTGTTCTACTGCATCTTTTAAGCCTCTCTCATACGTGCACAGTGACACAGAGTTCATATGGAGAACCCTTTGTGTCGGACATCTCAATTTTCTGCTTGTGGACTTTCTTGGAGTGGGAGTTAATGGTCAGGTCCTGAGAGGTGTGTGGGATTAGTGGTGCTGGTGGGAGTTCGAATGCTGCTCCGGGCTCCTGAAGTGTGTGAGGTCTATGTGGTAGTTGCTGAGAGACAGAGAGAGGTGTATGAGAGTTTGTTAGAGAGTGCGGTTGGGTCATGGCGACCCACTCTAATGAAACAGGCCGTGACGTGGACCCGTGCTGAATCACTGGATGAGTCAGACGTGACAGGTCTGCTGCGACAGACTCAGGTGGAACATATGGAGCCATATAACCACTGATGGTCTCCTCGCTTCAACTCCATTAACCAGCTCCAGTATGTTCTATTTAAAGCAGTAGACTCACATTTACCTGGTGTTCCTCCAAATGCAATCCATCAGCCAAGACCTGCTTGGTGTCACCTTTTTTTTAACGAACTACATTAGCCATAACATTAAAACCACTTGCCTCACACTGTGTAGGCTCCCTCAGTGCTGCAAAAGCTGCTTTTATCTATTGAGTCATGGAGGTATCCTATGAAGGTATCCTGTTATGGACAAAAGTATTGGGACACCTGCCCATTCCATGTTTCTTCTAAAAAAAAAGGGTATTTGAGGGTAATAGAGTTTATCCTGCTTTTGTTGGAGTAACTGTTTCTATTGTACAGGGACGTCTTCCCAGAAATATTGTATGAAGATCCATAATTTCAGAGAACAGTGTGTTACTGCCCACAGCTCAATGCTACGGGGCTTCATACCCCTTCAGCCCACACCTGGCCTTAGACAAGGCATTCCATTCCACAGGGAACTTCAGCAGAGCCGTTCGAATCTAATTTTGTTCATTCAGAATGTCCTGCAATGCCATCAGGTGACCGATAGCACATGGCTTTTATCTTTGGCCATCCCTTTCCTTTCTCGTGAAGTAGTACACTAACGAACTTCGGCCTTCTTCTGTCATGTTCTGTATTAATATGGGAACAAATGTGAATCTATGGACGTATAACAGGTTTGTGTCATGTTTAGATGTGGTGATTGCAGTACTCAGGATAAGCTGGGGTCGGTAAACATGCAAGCATGTACAACACACTCAAATCTATAATGCAAGTTGATTTAACACATGTGCCCAGAACAACGGACAGCCTTGTGCAGGGCACCTGGGGATTTAAGTGCTTTACTCAAGGACACTTCAGCCATGTCCTGCCAGTTCAGGGAATCAAAAGGGCAACGTTCCAGTCATAAGGCCGGTTCCCTAACCACCAGGCCACGGCTGCCCCTGAACAGGGAGTGAAAATGTTTTCGGTGGTTTTGAACCATAGTTGGTCGAACTTGCATAGTGCACTTCACAGCGAGTTACTGGGGTGATTGGATGGCACCTTCTCAGTGTACTACCTGAGTTCAGAGCATTTGTATTTCTGTTTGCTTTTCTGGGTTTTGACCTTCTGCCTGTTTAAATCAACCTGCGTTACGGATTTGCCTGCGTTGTACATGCTTGTTTACTGACCCCTGCCTGTCCTCGGAATGAGTACTGGAATTCCCAAAATAAAAGCCCTCTACGTGCAGCCTGCCTCATTGTGATCTAGCTTTGCAGCTTTAGGTTCCCATCCATAAACTGGTTGAATTAGTTTAATGAATGAGTTCCAGGTTGCAGCCAAAATTTAAACCCTGTTAGATTTGCAGAACGTAGAGGCACATAACAATAACTGAATATTATATTTATGTACCGGGAAAAGGTTAAGAAACTCATACTGAGCTCCATCTCTGAAGCTCAGTATGTCTCATATCCTCCACCTGGAGGAGAACAGAAGAGGCTTTGAACCTGGACAAAGGTACAGAGGTGAACCTTTAAGCTCTAAAGAAGCAGAATTGGAATTGTGGAGTCGTATGTGCAGAATGGAAGTGTTCTGTAAAAAGTGTCAATCTTTTGAAACTGTTTCCCCCTCAAGTTAAAAAGCCAGGTGTACCAGCACAAGAAGAACCCTGAGGAGTCACAGAGCAGCCTCAGGAGAATTCTTGACATCAACCGGGAATCTTCAGAAACAAACCTAAATCCACCGCCAGCTTATACACTACATGCCCAGAAGTTTGTGGACACCCCTTCTAATGAAAGCATTCCTCTAAAATAAGTTGCACCCATTGCTGACACGGATGTGCAAATGCAACCACAGCTTGTGTAGTCCCTGTAGGGAAGTACTGCCCATTGAATAGGACTCTTTGGAGCAAATAAACAAACATTAACTTTAGAACGTCTTCTCTGGACAGTAGAGACAGTTACTCCAGCAAAAAGAGCATAAACTCTTTTTAATGCCCTTGATATTAGAAGAAAGCGGGAATGACCGGGTGTCCCATTACTTTTGTCCATATAGTGCATATTGTACATCGTTGCTGTTGTGCAAAACCTACCTACAGAAGGAAAAGTGTGCCTCCACGCATTCGTTGGAGTCTCCACCAAGACAAAAGTGGGACTCTGAGTCCCTCAGTGACTCATTCTGAGTGACCACTGTGACATTGGACCTCAGACCCCTTTGTATTCTGTGCCTCTCCACTCCTCCTCCAGACTCTCTGAGTGTTGAGACTCTCCGACTCTCTTTTCCAAATCTAAAAAGAGGACTTTGGAGCTCCGAGTAACAGTCCAGTTCTTTAGTTTATATCAGACTCTTCTGACGCCATCTCTGCATCAGGAGGGGCTTGATATTAGGAATGCTGCAGTTGGACCCTTTTCCTGGGGACGTCTATGTGTAGGGCCTCTTACAGCACTGACCCCAACCTCAGTCCACTCCTTGTGAAGTTCTCCCACTTTTCTTGACTATTGTCTCCAGGTAGTGGTCACCCCTGTTGCTCGTGCACCTTTTCCCCTCATATTTTCCCTTCCGGTCAACTCTCCATTAATATGCTTTGATACAGCGCTCTGAGAACAGCCAGCAATGACCTTCTGTGGCTGACAGTCCTAGTAGAGGGGCTCAAGGATTATCTTCTGGACAGCTGTGAGGTCACTCCAGATGAAATGTTGAGATAATGAGAATAATGAGAAAATGAATTTCTGATTTTCATGAGTTAAAACAAGCCAAAGTGATCAACAGTTACACAAAAAGCCGCATGATATGGACAAATCAGTAAAGTTGGATCCTCTCTATGAATCTGCAGCTTGGCCTGAACTGCTGATTGTCTCTGTTTGTTGCTTGTCCTCGTGTGACTCAGGATATTGGGGATGGAGTGGCTGTAACAGTGGGTCAGTGGGGGGGTAATGCAGGTGCAGCCGGCCATAATTGAAGCAGGGCCTGATAGGGAGGGGCTGGCATGCAGAATGAGGACTGTGTGTGTGTGTGTGTGTGTGTGTGTGTGTGTGTGTGTGTGTGTGTGTGTGTGTGTGTGTTCCTCCGGAGAGTGGGATCCTGCCTAATTCCCACCGGGCTCTGGTTAGCCTCTGTCCTCAGCGCTGTCTGCCTATTAAAAGCCGCTCTAACAGCCAAGGGGAGTCGTGCCTCATTACTGAAGTCAGTCGATGTCGCTGAGCAAAAGTTCTGTTAATTCTCTCTTTTTTGTCTCCGTCCCCCACCGCTGGAGGAAATTCGTCTGTAATGTGGCCGTACCTGCGGTGCGTTCAGCCGTAGAGGTGAGACTCAGACAATGTGCAGCGATGAAGTGAGAGGCTTTTCTGCATCAGGCATCACCAGTGAAAGTAATCAGGAAAAAGTGAGCATTCAAAAGGTGCCACCTAGTGCTACATAATAGAGCGAAAAATCGTATATACATAAATACGATGCAAGCGTTGTCCAGCCTGCTTCACCAAAGTTACACTCGATCAGTGTTTCGACTGAAATCAAGGGTATTAAAGAGAATTGCTGATGTGCAAAATCACTGCTCAAAACTGTTGTGAAGGAGGTGCTGCCTCTGAGGCAGAAGAAATGCAGATGGTTCAGAAATTGAAAACCAGTAAGCAGAGCTTCAGAGACGTTTAGAGAGTTTCATATGTGGATGAAAGGTGAGTCATGAAATCTTATGGTGTCGGTTTCTCGGAAAACTGTCTGGAAAACTGGCCAGCGAGCCTCTAAGGCAGCATTGTCTTTGGTTGCTTGCTTGTTAGATGGAATGTTGTGTAAGAATACTAACTTCTCTGCTGAACAGCGTTTAAAGCTGTATTTACATGATGGAATTGAAGAAGTGCCTCTCAGTGTGACGCTGTCACATAAAACCGTCATGGTGCTTTCCATGCGGGCAGTGAAGAAACGATGGGATAGAATCAAATACAGGCTGGTAGTTTTCCAGGCAGTTTTCTGAGAAACACCACATAAAAGAATTTCCTAAAAACGAACAAAATCTCAAACTCAACTCACACGGATTCCTGCTTTCTTTGCTTTTCTTCCTTTGTCTGGTACATTTTTTTTTTTGCAGTTTGGTTTCAGTCCCTTGGGTTCCTAGGATACTGTGGTTCCAGCAAAGGTACTTCAGATGTTAAACAAAGATACATCCATGCTAGTCTCCACCGTTCTCCACCATTCTACGGGAAACACACCCCCAGACCGGGAGGAAGAAACCTGGAAGGAACCAAGAGTGTAAACCCAAGAATGTAAAGCCATCTTCCTCTCATGGACCCTGGAAGATAAAATGACAAGAAGAGCGAAAATAATTGGACGGATGAGCTGTAATAAGCTGTTTTTATCCATTAATAAATAAAGGATAATAAACGTATTAATGTATTTATATATAAAGCATTATGGCTGTATTGATGAACAAACCCAACCAATGCATTGGGGCCCACCAGACCTGCAGTACCCCGGACACTACAGTCCAATGCTTTCCCTAAATTCCGACAGGGGACTCCGACAATCCATCTGCCGAAGTTGAGGAATCGATGAAATATTTAAAGCCCTCTTCAGCCCGCAGTCATTCTGGAGTCTATATTTAACAGCCCGTTTGTTTTACTTTGAGCATTATGGGACACGAACATGTCTTTGTATCCCAGAAACGTCCCGGGCCTGACGTCTTCAACTTCCTGAAACATTCAGATACGGATTGGGAGTGTCCTGGAAGTCCGGGGAGGCTCGGAATGAGCCTATCACTCTGTTCATCTCTGTTTTGATCTCTGCTTACTGACCGGAATCCAAGCCTCATCATCAACTCTCACACACACACACGGTGGATTTATCCTTCCCTGTCAGAGTGTGTTACGACATGTGTCAGGACCGAGTGGCTTGGGGAAACGGCATCAAACGGCATTTCAAACAAATCTATGCAATATTAATCTGTACAAATTTCCGCTGCATGCCAATCCAAGCCTCTGATCAAGACGTGTCATGGAGATATTGGCAGGTAGTGTAAATAATTCAGTCCCGTCTCGACTCGGATCGCCGCCGAATCAATGGTGCAGCTTTTGCGGACATGTTGCGGGCGCTGTTGATTTTAACCTCCACTGATTTGCTCATAATCCAGCCGAGGGATGTTAACAGACAGGGACTTCACTCCAGATTACAGAGGCTGTCATTTGCTCTGCAACAAAAGGCACATGAAAGAATAATCAGTGCCTTGAAAGCAGGGACAGCCAACAGGATGAACACGTCACCTACAATGGAGCGTCAGCGGTGCAGCGTTAGTGCTGCCTGAGCACCGAGGAAACAGTAGACCCAGCAGAGCAGGAGCCATCGTTGAAAATGCAGCACAGCACTAAGTGAAGTTTATCAGAAGGTCATGCATGAAACCTCTTCATCCAGCATCTTCATGATGCTCTGTGCTGTCAGTCAGCCTATAACAGGGGTGCACAGCTACAGGCGGTTTGGTGGATGCCTTACTCCAACTTACCTGATTCAGCTCATCAGTAGACCGACCGACCTTCCAGGACTGGAGTTGTGAACCCCGTTCTATAGGATCAGGACAAATGGACAGGCTATTTTCAGGTCAGCCAGTTGTGTTAAGATTGGATTTAGGCCTGCATGAAACATTCACATTCATGGGCTCTTATGAAGGTGACATCATGCATAAATTAAAAAGAACCCAAAATATCCCACCTACACAGTCTGACTGTGATAGTAAACTGAAACCGACCACCAAGGAACCCTGACATGAAACTGAAACCCGGTCTCTGTGCAGTCTGGTGCAGCCCAGACGGGTCCCTCCCAGTGTTGGACCAACCCTGCACCCTTGTGCAGGACTGTTAGAAGTGGTTCACACACTGATTTGCTACCCTGTGAATGTGATGGCGAATATATTTTTAATTTATGAATATATTTTTAAATGATGAATATATTTTTAAATGATGACAGCTGACGAACACTAAAAACAAACAAACAAACAAATGTATTTTATATAACGGTGCAGAAACCTTGCTAGAAGAACCTTGGACCTCCTTGCGGGATGTATTCGTATATTGACCGACTCTTAATTGCCAAAAAAGATATTTATTTATATATTTATTGGGGTCACATATGCCAGGTTGTAATTTTCAGGAGATCATTGGCTACTGAAATTTAATTTCAGAGGTAAAATAATATCAGAATCAGTGATGAGTTCTTTGAAATGATTAGATCGACCAGGATATTTAAAGGATATAAAATTAAAAAAAGTCATTTATTATGTTTGTTCTTCTCAGTGATTCTGAAATTTGAACACTGGAGAGCCCCTCCCTCCTCATTTCCCTCTATAACACAATGTGGGTCAATGATGTCATCGGTCCACCGTCTCTCACTGGATTTCCACTTTCGTCACGATCGCCGTCTCATCTGGTTTTTGGTTTGAACCCACACTTGCGTTACGACTACTTTCAGAAAGCCGTTTGTCTGTCTGTTGGACACCTTTCTGCCTGATCCAGATTATTAACCCTTTAAAGTCCTAACTATTTGCATGCACTTGTTCTCCTCGATCTGCGTTACACAGCCAGAGCAGTAAACATGCACTTGCAGGCCTCGTAGAGTGTTATGATGAACGTGTATCATGTCTGTAGGTTACTCTGATCATGAGTTATGTGCAGTAGCCTAGAAAAGGCTCAAAAAAAGATCAGTTTTTAGTTTTTAACAGTACATTAATATTGGTTATATGATGTCTGATGATAACGGAACAAAATATAAAGAACAGTGTCGGTTCATTTTTATGCAACTGGGTGGAGAAACCAGGCTGGACAGACCAGCCTCTTTAACCCAGTACCCCCAGTCACAGTGTTGATATATCGACGTAGATGTTTAATACACTGTAATGCACCAGGCTGAGCCGCGCCGTGCCGAGCATGATGTGTACACGCCGTGAAATATTCATACAGTGAAGAAGTGAAGTCAGAGCTTCTGCTGTAAAGGAGTGAATGTCAGAGGAATATCTGATTTATCAGAACGTCAAGAAAAAATGACGCGTCTGTCCTGCGGGTCGGAAAGTAGGTCAGACTGCAGAGGAAGCAACGTGAACAATATGTTCAGCGATGCCGGATATTTGCCCCTTGGCTTTATTGTCAGATTTGTCGACTCAAACACGGAGTACGGTATTCCGTAACAGACTCCGGTTATGATTCGGAAAGTATGGCTGGATGAAGTGTGTCCAAGCTGCCTGAACAGACCCCGGGCTGGCCTTTAGTATTTTTGAACGATTTCCAGTTCTCCAGGGTGTAATTAGGAGATAATACCCTCCGCTCTGTATCCGATTCTTTCTCCTCGACACTGTGTTTCTGTTGTATCCTCTTTCACGTTAAGCGAGGATTATTGGAAACATCTCCTTTTATCTTTCCGTGAGTGCTGTCCTGTCTGTTAAAGATAAGTGCGGACTGATCAGCGCACCTTCAAAAGGATTTTCGCTGCTTTGATGAGTTCCTGTTCTGTATGAATCAATAAGGGCACGAGGCTTTGGGCTCATTCAGAGGCCCAACCTGCCGGAGAATGTAGTGGAACCAAGACAACACACTACTGAAGACTATTTAATGAGGTTCTTTTGATTTCAACCAACAGAGGAACCCTTTTGATGCTACATTATAGGGGCAGATGTATTTAGTCACATTCGTTCATTGTGTCTACTGAAATCGAGGACGAGGGTTAGTGAGGTCAGGATATGGATGATCACCACCCATCTCATCCCCAACCTCTTAACTCATCCCAAAAGGACTGGATGGAGCTCCATCATTCCAGAGAACACAGTTCTCTGCTGCACAGCTCAGTGCTGGGGGGCTTTAGACCCCTCTAGTGCATTTGATTTGACAATTCTCTCAACATATGAACTTCTTTTGTTTTTTTAAAGTAACTTAATAATGTGACTTTAAATTAGATGCAGATACGACATAAGAAATATATTCATAGTTATTATTATTATTATTATTATTATTATTATTATTATTATACTTCTTTAATCAACATATTGACATATTTACAGAATTCTTACTTTTAATTCTTACTTTTTCCAAACTTTCAATTGAACAAAAATTAATAATAGTAATAATAATTTAGTAACTCAAAATTTGACCGTTGTTCAAATCATTATTTAAACACTCATTTTTCTGAATATAAACTGAAGTAAAAGTACAGACATGTTTCTTTCTAAATCACATCATTCTATTTGGCCTATATTATTATTATTGTTATTATTATTATTATAATTATTATTATTATTATTATTATTATTATTATTATTATTATAATAATAATTATTATTATTATTATTATTATTATTATTATTATTATTATTATTATTAATAATAATAGTAATCATCATCATCATCATCATCATCATCATCATAATAATAATACACAACATATGTACAGCTAATATCTTAATTCAATTTATAATAATAATAATAATTATTATTATTATTAATAATAATAATAATTATTATTATTATTATCAATACTATCATCATCATCATCATCATAACAACAATAACAACAAATAACAACAACAAGAATAATACACAATAATAATAATAATAATAATAATAATAATAATAATAATTTGTTTGTTTTCATGTGCACGGCCTGTGATGTTTATAATACCCTAAGCGCTGGATCAGTCTTCATTCATCTCCCTCTGCTCTGACCTTCTCATCTCCATCACCAATGACTTTACGTAACTGGTTACATTATTCACAGTATTGACTGTTGATCCGACTGTTGCCCCTTTAGAGCAGAGTGTAGAGCAGACAGTGTGTAGAACAGATATGTGTAGAACAGACAGTGTGTAGAGCAGACAGTGATAAAGCAGACAGGGTTGAGTAGACAGTGTAGAGCAGACAGTGTGTAAAGCAGACAGTGTGTAGAGCAGACAGTGTATAAAGCAGACAGTGTGTAGAACAGACAGTGTGTAGAGCAGACAGTGTATAAAGCAGACAGTGTGTAGAACAGACAGTGTATAGAGCAGACAGTGTATAAAGCAGACAGTGTGTAGAGCAGACAGTGTATAAAGCAGACAGTGTGTAGAGCAGACAGTGTGTAGAACAGACAGTGTGTAGAGCAGACAGCGTGTAGAGCAGACAGTGTGTAGAACAGACAGTGTGTAGAACTGACAGTGTGTAGAGCAGACAGTGTGTAGAACAGACAGCGTGTAGAACAGACAGCGTGTAGAGCAGACAGTGTGTAGAACTGACAGTGTGTAGAACTGACAGTGTGTAGAACAGACAGTGTGTAGAACAAACAGTGTGTAGAGTAGACAGTGTGTAGAGCAGACAGTGTGTAGAACAGTGTGTAGAACAGACAGTGTGTAGAGCAGACAGTGTGTAGAACAGACAGTGTGTAGAACAAACAGTGTGTAGAGCAGACAGTGTGTAGAACAGACAGTGTGTAGAACAAACAGTGTGTAGAGCAGACAGTGTGTAGAGCAGACAGTGTGTAGAACAGACAGTGTGTAGAAGCAGACAGTGTGTAGAACAGACAGTGTGTAGAGCAGACAGTGTGTAAAGCAGACAGTGTAGAGCAGATAGTGTGTAGAAATTAGACAGTGTAGAGCAGACAGTGTGTAGAACAGACAGTGTAGAGCAGACTGCAGGAGCAGACAGTGTGTAGAACAGACAGTGTAGAGCAGACAGTGTGTAAAGCAGACAGTGTGTAGAACAGACAGTGTAGAGCAGACAGTGTGTAAAGCAGACAGTGTGTAGAGTAGACAGTGTGTAGAGCAGACAGTGTGTAGGACAGTGTAGGAATAGACAGTGGAGAGCAGACAGGTGTAGAAATAGACAGTGTGTAGAGCAGACAGTGTGTAAAGCAGACAGTGTGTAGAGCAGACAGTGTGTAGGACAGTGTGTAGAACAGACAGTGTGTAAAGCAGACAGTGTGTAGAACAGACAGTGTGTAGAGCAGACAGTGTGTAAAGCAGACAGTGTGTAGAGCAGACAGTGTGTAGGACAGTGTGTAGAATAGACAGTGTAGAGTAGACAGTGTAAAGCAGACAGTGTGTAGAGCAGACAGTGTGTAGGACAGTGTGTAGAACAGACAGTGTGTAAAGCAGACAGTGTGTAGAACAGACAGTGTGTAGGGCAGACAGTGTGTAAAGCAGACAGTGTGTAGAGCAGACAGTGTGTAGAGCAGACAGTGTGTAGAGCAGACTTTTGCTCTCAGTCTCTGGTTTGTCGTGTGTTCGGAGATGTTAAGCAGTGTTTTGAGCTTTTAATAACTTGAACTCGGCGTGTAATTCCCACACGGTAAATGATTTGACAGACAAAAAAATAAACAGTAAATTAACGTCTAAATAAAAGCCTTGTGCTTTGAAATTCAAAACAAGCAACAACAGGCCCTGGTTGACCTTGTCTCTATCTCAAAGCAGCAGCAAACACATTAATGTTGCTCTGACGTTTGATTGCAGATTTGTGTGGAATATCGTAATTAAAACATGGAGAAGTGAAGTTATTTTGAAACATTTCCAAAGCTGTTCTGATTTCCTCGCATCACTGATGATTATAGAAGATCAATCCTGATAGATCAGATCAGGTAGATCAGAAACGGAAAAGTCTGTTTCTGACTGTGTGTAAAATTTAGTGTCTCAGAATAAAGACTTTCTATTCATGATATTCTAAAAAAGTAGGCTTAGTATCATACAATAATGAATTATGTACAATTATTAAATTATGAGAAAATATAAATTCAGTTGTCTTCATTTTTTAACCTTTCTCAAAAATACACTTCATATCCATAAATAATGATGTACTTCTTGGAATAATATATTTAATAATCATTTAAAATATTGATTTGTTTTCTCAAACCTTTGGAACAAAAAAAATCTAGATCCAAAATATAAACATAGTTTCTAAAAAAAATTATGAATTATTTTACAGAGCGAAACAGTGAGTCATTTTTAATGTCAACATAAATACACTTTATAATATATTTAAGAATTTAAAAATAATTATGCATTTGTTATGAAACCGTTTGTTCTTATACATTTGAACAGGTATCAGCAGAGTAATAATTATTTAAAATAATCAAATGTTGATACAAAATTAATTTGGTGTCTCAGAGTAATAATGTTTACATTTTTTAAAATATTTAAACTTCAATTATAAAATATAAAATTATATTGAAATAAAAGTATTAATATCTCAACATTTGTTTTTCAGCACCAACTTCACCACCTAAACTTTGAGCAGCTTTGTAACGGCTGTGTTTCATATTCACAAAAACAGCTTTCATCGTCTTAAGAAATCAATATTTCAATTTTAATGGCTGGTAGTAAATTCTATATATAAATCTATATAATGTGAAATAATAACATGATTTTAAGTTAATATCTGGAAAACTACTTTGTTCATTTTTTAAGCTTTGACTTTATTCCCAAAGAAATTAATCATTATTTTAATGTAACAAAAAATATCTCAAGTAACGTCCAGATTGTTTATCTCCTCAGTTAGAACTGACTTCTGTAGGCAAACAAAACACATTCAAATGAATAAATAAATAAATAAATAAACAAACAAATAAACAAATAAATAAATAAACGTATCAGACACAGGAAAGTAGTTTCCTTTGAAAAGTGTCTCTTTCTAGCAAAGTCAATAGAGGAGCTTTTCCATGGTGACAGTGGACATTTAGTTGGACACACTTAATTGAAAAGTCCTTTCTGAAGCCCAAAGTGGTTCTTCTACAGATTCACTATAAAGAACCCATTTGAACACCTTTCTCTGTAAGAACGTCTCGGAGTCCCTTTAATATCCTATTGGATTCATATGCAAAGTGATGCGACGCTTTAATTAGTTCGGGGACTGCAGTCTTGCTGGTAATGTGGGTGTAGGTATGCGTCCGTGTGGGCCGAGGCATTTTTAATTAATACCGCCACACATTTCAGTTCAGAGGGAGACGGTCACCTCGAGAACCGTCGCTGACATTTGGGTAGAGTTAATGCTAATGCCGTGTGTTCTGGGCATGCCTAGTGCCGTGTCTAAAGCTTTGGCTTTGCTGCTCTGGCCTGGGGTGAATCGTTCCTGGCATGTTCTCTCGCTCTGGGTTTGCCTTTGTGATGACATTGATCTGCATGAATATGTGCCCAGATGCATGTTGGGTGGGTAATAATAGCTGTGGATATCCGCAGCGTGGAGAGAAAGGTACGGCGAGGCCGGAGGGGGGGGTGGCCTCCCTGTGGAGGATGATGAATAGTACTTAACACTGACTGGGTGGTTGCCCACGGTTACTGCTCCAGACCCAACATGTAGGCGCTCGGTGACTTTCTGTTAATAAAACACAATTTATGCACAAAGACATGCATTGGTTTTCCATGCCATGCTGAACCTAATGGAAGGATGAATTTGGCCACTGCAAATTATGACTGTTGGCTGGAATTTTGAGTGCATCCAGACAAAATCACTACCACCAAAATGAACCTTCTTGTTAATGTCTTCTTGGAGATGTTCCTGCATCAGAAGAGCTGATTTACACAATATTCCTTAAATATGGCCAACAGTCGTTGGACACCTCCTCATCCACCCATCATTTTGTTTTCTGTCCCACTCAGGAAGTGCAGATTTCCCAACCCTGTTAGGACTCTTCCCCATCACATGTTCCAGACACTAGTATGGGGAAGACAAGCACATGCCTCCTCTGATACTTATAAAAACACCATCTCTTTCAGAGCTGTGGCCATTGCATCACTGCCGGGTCTCCGGGAATTATAGCAGCTATATGTGCATTGAAGTCCTGTGGCAATATTTGACATTTAGGACCTTAGGAGCTTTGCGAGATGTTTTCATAGTTTACACTTTAAACACTATATCAGATATAATTTTGGAATTTGATCCTCCAGAGAGTTTATGGGCTATTATAAATACTCGGCAGTGGTCCAAATAAAATAAAATAAAATAAACAACAACCTGAATATGCTTTATTATTTTTGTTATTTATATATGTATCAAGATAATCTCTTCTCAGGACTTTTATTCTGAAATTTGAACACCGTGTGAGCAAAGAAAGAGCACAAACAGCCCCTCCCTTCTCGTTTCCTCTCTAACCCAAGTTCTGGATCTGTGATGTCATCAGCCCCGCCCCCTCTCTCTGATCAGTCAGAGTCTGTATGCAGGTTGATCATCGGCCCCGGCCCCTCTCTCTGATCAGTCAGAGTCTGTATGCAGGTTGATCATCGGCCCCGCCCCCTCTCTCTGATCAGTCAGAGTCTGTATGCTGGTTGATCATCAGCCCCGCCCCCTCTCTCTGATCAGTCAGAGTCTGTATGCAGGTTGATCATCAGCCCCGCCCCCTCTCTCTGATCAGTCAGAGTCTGTATGCAGGTTGGTCATCAGCCCCGCCCCCTCTCTCTGATCAGTCAGAGTCTGTATGCAGAGTGTAAACTTCCCCCAGGACAGGGTTAACTGTAACAGTTACTGTATAGTGGATGAGCCGGTGTCCCAAAACTTTTGCCCATGCATTTCGCTGGTTGTCTGAAGGCAGAATTTTGAGACTGTTCAAACTGCTGCTCACGCAGAGTTTATTAAGTGCAGCTGAACTAATGTCCATGTCTTTCACCTCGGCTGAATCTAGTTGATTTCTTTTCCTTCCTTTCACATCATTGCGACTCAGGGCACATTGATGCTTACGGAGGTTATTTTCCCTTTCGTCTTCGCAAGTCTGTAGGGGCTCATTTGATAGAGTAATCCAGTCGCTTAAAATTCAGGCCCTGTCCATGTGGTTTTGTCCCCTCCATCATACTGACATCACATTACAGGCTGTGGAAGAAACCAGAGATTATGCATTCAACCCTCGCTTATGCATGCACTGTAAGTGGTTCCGTTTTGAAGAGTCCTTAACTAGATGCCGACTTCAAGCAGGAGAGATTATTAGTGCTCTGGATATGAGTCGCTCACCAGAGGTCGTGACATTTGTAGCAGTGAAAGTAAAACATGGGCCGTGTGCGTCATGTAATTATGGTTTTCAGTGATATAAAACCAATCTGTTTGTATAAAGTGATTCCTACACGCCTGTCCTGTGAATTACATTTGCATTTGATTCCATTCTGTATCGACAGATCAAAGTCTTTCAAAGTCTATTAATTCAGTTCAGCTCTAGACTCACAGCAGCTTTCCAACCTATAAAATGTGATCAGTGAAAGGAGGCTGCCGTGTCAAACACTGTCCTTTTATTTTTACGCTTCAGAGAAGAACGTAGATCTCAGCCCTGTCAAATAATATGTATTAAATATAGTTTGAACCAACACCTCCACCTACATTTAACCCTAATCCTCACCTAAACCTAACATAACCCTAACATTAACCTAATCCTAACCTTATCCTAAACCTAACATAACCCTAACATTAACCTAATCCTCACCTGATCCTAAACCTAACATAACCCTAACATTAACCTAATCCTAACCTTATCCTAAACCTAACATAACCCTAACATTAACCTAATCCTAACCTGATCCTAAACCTAACATAACCCTAACATTAACCTAACCTTAACCATAACCCTCACCACAACCATATCCATATCCTAAACCTAACCATAACCTTAACCTAACCTTAACATAACCATCACCACATCCATATCCTAAACCTAATCCTAACCTTAACCTAACCTTAACCATAACCATCACCGCAACCATATCCATATTCTAAACCTAACCCTAACCTTAACCTAACCTTAACCGTAACCTACACTTAACGTGTGTGTGTGTGTGTGTGTGTGTGTGTGTGTGTGTGTTGTGTGTGTGTGTGTGTGTGTGTGTGTGTGTGTGTGTGTCTATTCTGCCACCACGGGGACTCGATATAAGAATCCAGTTTGAAGTAGATTGAGCTTCATGGTGCAACAGTTGAGAGACATTGTCTTTCCTCTGCCTTTGACAGTAGATGTTCCCTAAAAAGCCATGTTTTAAAAAGAGATGATTGGAGGTACTGTACCAGTCGCAGAACATTTTTTGTGGTTCTTTAAACCGACAGCTTCAACCCACATCTCACTTACAAAAAGGCTCATCTAAAGAAGGGTGCGTGGGAAGGTTCTTTAATGGCATTGTGCAACAATCAGTTTTATTTTTAAGAGTGTGGGACAGAACGTCAGTTTGGATTTCTGTTCAGGGGAGTTAGGATAGCCTTGATGCTCATAAGCGAGTGCTTCTCTTTATGTAATTGGTTCCAGTTCTGTTTAAAGGCATTTTAAAGCTCTGAATGTGCTGGAACGAGGGCAGGAGGGCAGGCCGTGCGTGTGCTAAAGGGACGACACGTCCCTATAATGGCTTTGCCAAGGCCACCACGATGAACCACTTAACCATCAAAGTGCCGAGTTCAGGAAACGGAGGATAACGGGTGCTTTTTCTGAGCTATCTATAGAATTTGAATGAGCCTAGATAGACTTTATTCATCTAAAGCCTATGCTGTTTTGATGGGAATTCGCTATGCATCATGGGTACGAGCATTATCACAGTAGTGACATCGTAACCCACCAGTTCAACTAATGTGTTAAGAGCATGGTGCTGTTTAATGCCTTGTGTGGGAGAGATGAAGTTGTCCCTCATAAGAACTTTAGAACTTCCTGTGTATTGGAATATATACATTTAGTGGTATATTCACTCCATAATATCTCCTCAGGTAGTAAATGAGACATCACGATCACTCAGATCACAGGGAGCTGGCTTCCTACTAGTTCCCAGAAATCAGAAGGCCTCATCATAGGGAAGAACCTTTTCTTACAAAGACACAGTCTCGGTCTTCAAGTCTCGGCTGAAACTCACTTGTTCAGTAGCTTGTGGTTATTAATTTCTTAGGTGAGTTACAGGCTGCGAATCCAGGGGTTCATGGACACTTTGATTTATGGTAAACTGGGATTTATGGTAAACTGGGATCTATGGTAAACTGCGATGCTGGTTCTGCTGTCTGACTCCTTCACACGATCACTCAGGTTTGTGCTGGTGGAGATGTTTGGACACCAATGTTTCAGGATGCTCCACGTTTATGTTCTTCTGGTTCTCTCTTCAGTTCGGCTGTTATAGTCAGATCTGCCGGAGTCATTCGCCGCACTCGGTAATGTTTACACTCTCTGTTCTCCATAAATCGAAACACAGATCTAATCCCATCTCTGTACCTTTTCCGAGTTAATGATGACCCACCATCCTGAGATGATGAAACGCTAAACTTGAGCTCCTCTGCCCCATCGGAGAAGAACCCTGAGCTCATCTGCTTCAACTTCACATTGGCATAACACCTTCCGCCTACTGGACCTGGACTAGTGTCCTACCCTGGACTTGTTGCCCACGTGTAGAAATGTGTTTTATACAGACCCTATTATAGCAGACGTGGTACATCAGCTTATTCCTGAATAGGGTCACGGGTGAGCTGGTAACTCTGAGCGCATGGGCAGGAAACAACCCTAGACAGGGCACACACACATCCACTTTAGAGTCACCAATTCATTTATCGTGCTTGTCTTTGGACTGTGGGGGGAAACCGGAGTACCCAGAGTCCCCTAACTAACTATACATAAGTAGCTTGTCCAGAGGAAACCCACGCGAACACGGGGAGAACATGCAAACTCCACACAGAAATTTCCCAGGTCGCCCCACCCCAGGTCCTTCTTGCTGTGAGGCAACAGTGCTATCCACCGCGCCACCCATCAGACGTGGTACAGTGTCCCCTAACTAACTATACATAAGTAGCTTGTCCAGAGGACAGAAAAGGTTTCTTGAATACGTGAGCGTTTGTCGAGTATTCGATGAGCCGGGGTTGTGCCTGAAACACTTCATGATTCATACATTAAACAGAGCTTAAAGTGGGGCTGAAAGGGTTAATAGTTAAGGGTGTAATCTGGCAGCATGTCTTCATAACAGAGGGACGTGTGTAATTGAGCCACAGTATGATTGGCAGGCCTTCGCTGGCCATCAAATGACCTCTTCCACTTATCTCCAGAGAACATGCAAAGCCCCCCGAAACCCCCGTGACAAATTCAGCTTTAACAAATTACCTTCTCAGCCGTGTGAGTTTGGATATTGCTCCTAACAATCAATTAATGGCCTCATGCCTCTGGCAGGATTCGAACCGTTAGGCCTCCACTATGAGATGCAGACGACGTTTTAAGGGTGAGTAAGCGCTGATCCATCCACAGCTTTCACACTGACAGAGGAGGAGGGACAAAAATGGACTTCGCAGCCTAATGGATATTGGGTGTTTGCTTCTGTAGCTAAAAGCAGAAGTTAGGTGTGAGCAGATTCTCTGGGAGGATTATGGTGTTTGCACGTTCCTTTCGTTCTTTAACCCTAGTTTTTTAATGTGAGGACACCTTTCCTACCATTGTCAGGTTATCATCTCACTGCCATTTCTCCATCAAGTACCAAAACCTCATACTCATATCAGAAAAGTAGAAGGTGCTCCATAGAATCATTTGATCAGTATCATAGAAGATCTGCTTTTGGTTCCATAAAGAACAATTATTGTATATGAATCATTCACTACATGTCCAAATGTTTGTAGACACACCTCTTGAAGAATGCCTTTTTTATATTGGACGCCAGACCAACATCAAACCATCTGAAACATACCGATTAACGACATAACATTATGACCACTATCTTTTCTGTCCATGTGATCTGCTCCTCTGTCCATACAGGAGCACTTTATAGTTCTATAATTACTTTATTCTCCTCCTTTCACCCTGATCTTCAATGATCAGGACCCCACAGGACCACCACAGAGCAGCTATTATGTGGGTGGTGGTTCATTCTCAGCACTGCAGTCACACTGACATGGTGGTGGTTGTGTTAGTGTGTGTTGCTGGTACGAGTGGATCAGACACAGCAGTGCTGCTGGAGTGTTTAAACCCCTCAGTGTCACTGCTATTATTTTGGAATAAAGGTTTGTTGTCACGTGTCAGTCCTGTTCACCTCTGTCTTCCTGTCTTGTTCAAGGTTCAAGGTTCGTTTATTTGTCAGGCACATAGTTATACACTGTACACCATGCAGTCAAATGTTCTAGTTGTTGTTTGTTTAGTCCTTGTCTCCTCCCTTGCTCTGTCCCTTACCATCTGTGTCTCATTTGTGACCCCGCCCCTAATCAGTTGTTTCAGGTGTGTCCAATGTTGTGTTGTATTTAAGACCTGTTGTCCCATCCCTTCTTTGTCAGTCCTCTGCAAACGTTGGTGAATGTTGTCAGCGGGTGTTTGTTACTGCTTTGGTTCATCTACGTCCTGGATTCGTTTCAGTCGGTCTTGTCGGTGTGTTGGGTTTGTTTTGTGCTTTGTGTTTATTATTAATTCTCAAACCCACCCTTCACCTCCGCACCCCCGGTCATCTGTTCTTGACCTTTGTGTTTGTTTGTTTTTTTATCAAGAACTCTGCATTTAGTGATGGTAAAAGTGGAGCTTCTGAGAGACTGAAGGAAATGAAACTAATTATTCAGGAAAAGGTTTAATCTTATGAAACCTTCGAATCTTTGTTTGAATCTGGTAAACAATCCGATTTCCTATGTAATCAATAAAGGAGGCGACTGAGATTTTATTAAACATGATTTAAAACTAAAATGAGCAATCAAGACTCTGGGATTAGAAATATGATTTTCCAACTCTACAGTAGTAAACTCAGACCAGCAGCATGCACTTCCTTGGGCACATACTGAAATCTGGGAAAGCAGTCGAGATGTTTTGAAACAGTGTGTCATAATGAAACGTTTTTCAGAACAGTCACGTGATCCAGTCCAGCCACTACCTGCATAAGAGACACTAGGCCTTTTGTCATGAGGGACTTTGTCCAAGACAAATCTAGACCTGCACGTTTTAGCTTTAAAACACTCTCAAAGGCTTGTTAATGATCTGATTAGTTGAATCAGGTGTGGTGGGTCAGATAAGGGTCTCAAAAAGGGCAGGGGTGTCTTGAGAACCCCTGTTCTATACTTGTTTTGGACAATGGTCATCTTGACCATATACATATGTATGTAGTGCCATGTATGCAGGTAGATGCTAGATGTAACTGCAAGTAGTGATGTCATTTTTGAAACTCAGATTTGGAAATTTGATCTTCTCGAACCTGGAGACAGGTACAGGAGGAAAAACCAACCTCTGTCCTCCTCGTTGGCTGTTTCTAGCAGTGGCAGGTTCTTTCAACTGTTCCAAAAGAACGTCTAATTCTATAAAAAATCCACTACATGTCCAAACGTATTATTGTTCTTTTAAATCAGAGCAATGAAGCTCCATCGCTGATGTGAAGATCTACTGCTGTTCATGTGTTTCATTCTCCACAGCAGCAGGTCTGGAACATAAAGCTTTCAGGAGAAGGCTACGAGTCAAGCTATTTAAATCAAGGAGAACTAAATCAAATGAGGCCAAAATATTACACTTGCTCATTTCTTATTGAGAAAAACGGTCCACGATTCCATACCTGTGAGTGGCAGAAGTATGTGAACCCTTCGGATTAGGAGTTCCCCAGGGGTGCTCCACCAACAAAGATCACACCAAGAGCAAGGAATGTAATAGGACACGAGGTCACAAAGGAACGTTGGTTAATGTGAATGTTCATGAGTCCACCATCAGGAGAACAATAAAAAATGACGGTGTGCATGATAGGGTTGCAAGGAGAAAGATGCTGCTCTCCAAAAAACATTGTCCCATCTGTGAAACATGGTGTTGGTAGTATCATGGTTAGGGCCTGTTTTGTTGCATCTGGGCCACAACGATTTGCCATTTTTGGTAGAACCATGAATTCAGAATTTTAACAGCAAAATTGTGGTTGGTGTGGTGCAACAGATAAAACCAGCAGTGAGCCACCACACCATGTTGGAGACTGGGGTTTGACTCCCAGTCTGAGCAACTATGCTGTGCTACACCAGCAAGACCCCTATTACTACAGTGACACACCCTGTAATATGACTGTCCTTGTATGTCGCTCTGGATACAAGCATCAGCTAAATGCCATAAATGAAAATTTGAAAGGAAAATTAGAGGACATCTGTCTGTGAGCTGAATCTCAAGAGCAAGTGGGTCATGCAGCAAGACAATGACCATAAGCACACAAGCCGTTCTACCAAAAAGAAACCTACCAACATAACAAAGCTGAAGCTGGTTCTTATGGGCTACAATTAGTGCAGGACCAATCAACAGTTACCAGTTGCACAAAGATGGTTACATGATGGTTAAGATGACGAAGGAAGCAAACGCAGGGGTTGTAGACATGACAGACAAAAGCATGACAGACAAAAGCATGACAGACAAAAGCAAACTACAACAGTGACTACAACGGAACAATGTAACAGCACAACAGAAGAGTATAACAGTGGATTGACAAACTCAGGTCGGGACAACAGGTCTTAAATACTAAGTGACATGGGTAACACCTGGGACAGACTACCGAGGGGACAGGTAAACAGATTAGACACCGGTGGTAATGGGTGGAACGAGGGAGGAGCCTATGACGAAGCAAAGACAAACCATGTGCTAAGGAGCACATGGGGGAAACTGACAGGGGACAGATATGAGAGACAGATATGACACATATTGGATGTGATGAAATATTTCCTGATAGCTGTGCTGTTATTTCACAATAACACACGTCCTCTCGTGTTCTGTTCCTTTACTAATCTTGTAAAAAAGAAAATGAATTCATTTCTGAAAGCTAGATGTCCCCAAACTTTTGACGGGCAGTGTGCGCTTATCAAAATAATGAAATACACAGGATGGGGGTATGCTCCACATACCACAACAGCTGTAATAAGAGCTCGAGAAAAAAAAATTCCACCTTGGCATATCATATTACCATTTGTAAAATCCTCAGCGAAGCCCACCTCAGTAGGTATTATATTCTAATAGGTGGTCTAGGTGTTTTAATTAGTGCAGAATCCTTGTTATGGAAGGCAGATGGCAGAATCCTCTGTCTTTTGTTAAAGTCACACTAATTAAAATTCTTCGAGACGCTTGTTCCCACCAGAATGCATAATAAGACGGCCCGGCTGGGAAACTAATAAGAAGACCCTGATGCCTTGACAACGGCCTCACCTTGAAACTTCAGCGAGTGCGTTTCCCTCACCGATAACCTCCGACGCCTTCCGAGGATCACGCAGGAGTCAGAGATGGACAAATGTTATAAAGTTAGGGAAGGAAAGGCCGACTCGGATCGACCCCGCTGCCTCCGAGGCCAGTTTAGCGTGTCGGCATTATGACTATTTAATGTAAACGAGCTGAAGTGGAAGAAAGGCTGGATTTAAACCCACTGCAGACCATCCTCAGCCGAGGCAGTGAGCATGCAGGGAATAATGTCGCTGGCTGAACTGCTGCCACAGCCGTTTCAGCTGTAAACTGTGTTGTTTTGATGTCCCAATCAAAGAGAGTGGTGGCTGGAATGTGGGCTGAATAAGGGCTGAATACGCTTTCCCTTCATGCCCATAAATGCGCCATGCGACTAACTGCCACATACCGTTCTGTCAGGCTGTGGGCACAAACTTCTTTGAAAAGCCGCTTTGAGGAAGATTTATAGCTGGGAAATTTCCCCAAACACTCCTCCGTATGAAAAATGGAAAATCAAGGTCTGGTTGGAAGCGAATGAAGCAAAACTGAGACGCATTTTCTTTTAATCAGGATCCTTTAGCCATGTTTATAAAACTGCACACAATGTGATTTTCAGCTTCTGCTCACGTTCATTTTCAGGTTTGCTCAAATCCCAGAGACCCATGACCAGAACAAACCCACTACACTATAGTTTCAAAACTGATAATGTAACAGTTTACACGTTACACTTTGAAATTTCAGTCGCACACGTCGTTCTTTTGTCTTTTTTGGCTTTGATTATCGACTTAAACCAGAGAGATATTATTCATTTTAAATCCTGAATTATTCAGCATCTACTGACTCATTAAACATGCACTATGAATTGTTCAGCATCTTCTATGAACGATTCAGTATCCACTATGAATTTTTCAGTGTTCAGTATGAATTTTTCCATATCCACTATGAATTTTTCAGTGTTCAGTATGAATTTTTCCATATCCACTATGAATTTTTCCATATCCACTATGACTTTTTCAGAATGCACTGTGTTCTACTATGAATTCATATGAATTACTACCAATAAAGCAACAGTGTTTATGCATAGAATGTTCAACCCAAAGGTGTTCAATGGAGCTACTTCACATGGAAACCCCCGATCATGTGATTCTACTTGCCCTTGTTTCAATTGAACCTTTACACCCTTCAAACTGGACCTGGGTATCTTTATGTGGATCCTCTCCAGAGAGCCCAGTTCTAGTGTCACGGTTCTTCGCTGTTGATTGTATGGCTGTGCAACTAAAGGTACGGGACTAAAAGTAATAACAGAGGTCAGTCTGGATATATTTAATCCAAATATCAGCTTATTTTTCTACTGGATTTTATGAAACTGGAAACAAATTTTCATTTAGCAGCACAAACCCAGCTTTGGCCAGGTAATATCTGCAGACTCTCTGCAAAAAACCAGGAAAGGCCACTTGTGTTCCTTAATGCAGGGACCATGATATAGATGTCCACAGTGGGACCATAGTTTTATTTATTTAGCACTTCAAGGATACATTTTGCTATGAGAAAGCAGCATCTTCCAATAATGTGCACAAGGAGCCAAATCAGCAGTGTGGAGCAGGTGGAGGCCACAGGAACCCCATCAATTGTAGTGCACACTAAGGCCTTTATTTACTTTGTATTTATGTCTGCTTACAGTCTTTATACAGGGTTACCGCGCAGCCATATTACACAACATATTAGTCTGGGCCTCTGGAGATTATTCCATCAACCTTGTTCAGAAGCGTTTACAGGGTCAATAAAATATAGCAGACCAAGACTGTTTACTTTAGTATATCTAAAATGATGAGTCAGTAAGAAAAAACAAGCACATTAATAAACGCCAAAGCTGTAGTATGTTCAATCGACCCTCCCATAAAAAGAGCACTCATGAAAATTTGGGCCGCAGTTAGTTGGGACACGGTTTCATCTGAAGTTTGCTTTGTAGGCTCTGGTTTCAAACCATATATATTTGTTTAAATGCCATATAGAGGAGTATAAACCCATCCATTGTCCACTATCTGTGACAGACATTACTAGACATTAGTATGTCCTTGTGCCTGAATGCCATTATGTCCCCACAGCAATGTTCCAAAATCTAGTGTAAGGTCTTTGGAGAAGAGTAGACAGTGTTCCATCAGAGCCAAACCTCACGACCCAGATACAACAGTCATTCCAACAGCAGAGGCCAGGAAACATCCCAGCCACAATACAGAGTCACTCCAGCAGTGGAAGCCAGGAAGCGTCCCAGCTATGATGAAGTGTTACTCCAGTGGCAGAAGCCAGGAAGCGTCCCAACACTGATACAGTCCCTCCAGCGATGCAAGCCAGGAGACATCCCAGCCATGATACAGAGTCTCTCCAACGCCAGGATTGCATTCAACCCCACTCACTCCAGTGATGGAAGCTGGGAAGTGGTCCATTCACCATGCAGAGTCGCCCAGTTGAGGCAGAAGATGAGTTTTCCAATTCTTTTTCTCAAACTAGTCTGCCCACCTGGAGGACTGGAACACTCCTTGCCAATCCATATATGGGCAGACACATTCAATCACAGATTCACCTACATGTTTTAGAAACCCCCCTGAGTCCCCTGAGGACACACAAGCAGACATGCGGAGGACATGGAAACTCGACCCACATGGGGACTTGAACCCACTATGCACCATCACTGCAAAAGGGTGACCTCCAAAGTAGTGAACAGTTTTGGACACAGCCCGAGACTGTGTTCCTCGTCAAGGTGTTCAAGGTGTGTCTCTTTGTAGGATCTCAGAAACATTCTCATTTTCACGAGGTCTCAGACAGTAGGCCATGTCACACGCTGTAATTTCATGCTGGAGCGTAGGGTCTCTTATCTCACGGAAATGTAATATGAATATCATAATTGGGGAGGACAACTTGGCACTTAATTCAATTTGCTTTTTAAAACAGGTCTAATAAGGCCTGGTGTTAGAAAATTTATACTCATCCACTGTAATAAGTCTTTTAAATGAAGTTCATCTCCCTGTTGGTTTTAAATGCCATACCTTGAACTCTGAAACATGACTTGCTTCTCTCTCAACCCAATTAATCTCTCAGAAGGCAAACATTCTCCCACTGTCTCTGTAAATCAGCTTATATAAAGCAGCTTCACTCCGAGTCTTTATGAATTAACCGTTTGATCATCTGATCATTAAAAGAACATGTATTTTTAAGGTTAAGCAATACAAACCATTCCAGCTGTAGGTTGTTGGGTCTGATTGATCGGGTTTGTGTACAGCTTTTGGCTTAATGCAGTTTCTGCGTAGTTGGAACATTTCCAGAATGTTGTCCTATAGGAATGAATGGAGTGTCAGAACATCCGAACGTTACAAATACCCTAGAAACACCCCACCAACAACACAGCAACGCCAACTATGGGCCAAATGTGTCTGCTATCTGTGTCTAATGCCTGAAAATCCATAGCAACTGCATTGAAACCACCTGGGATACCACGATGGCCACCGTAGCGACATCAAAGCAACCATCTGATATACCATAGAAACCACCTAGCTAACATACCAACTATTGTACTACTGACACTATTCTCTACAATATCACACAAAGCGCTAGTAACACAAACTGAAATACATGTCATTCAGCTACTTTAAGGTGCACCCATTGCTGACACAGATGTGCAATTGCACACACATAACTTGTCTATTCCTCATAGAGAAGTACTGCCAATAGAATAGGACTAGAATAGGAGCAGATAAACAAACATGACCCTGTTGTCTTCATGTCTAAAACCAGGTGTAGGCTCGAGGGGTATAAAGCCCCCCAGCTTTGAGCTGTGGAGCAGAGAACTGTGTTCTCTGGAAGGATGGAGCTCCAACCTCACCAATGCTTTTTTTCACTGAATTCAATCAGATCCTCACAGCAATGTTTCAGAATCTAGTAGAAAGTCTTCCCTGGACAGTAGAGACAGTAACTCCAGAATCAGGATAAACCTTTTAACACCTTTGATTTCAGGAGGATCAAAGAATGAGCAAAGCAGAGACGGAGTCAGAATTTTATGCTGAATGGACCAATAGAAATGCTCCAAAATGATGACACTGACCTCCAATGAATGTTAAGAAGGCTGTTATCGAGATACTAGGTTATGATTAGCTTTTCTTTGACTTAAGTTGATCTGATTGCAGATGATTTGATCATATAGGCCTATATAGAGGTCTCACACACACACACGCACACACACACACACACACACACACACACACACACACACACACACACACACACACACAGTCACGGTTCTACAGCTTAGGCCTACTTGAACCCCTCCACGCTCTTACATCGCCCCCCCCCCCCCCCGTGTGTCACTGTCTGCACATGCTCTTATTTCACGCCTCCAACTATGAATAAAGTTCTTTTTGAATTTCTTTTTTCCGGCAGAACTTTAAGTGCAGTGTCGTTATTAACAAAGACCTTTAACACACAAAGCTAAGGTCAGTTAATTATTTGACCGTTAAATCTTTGAAGCTGCTCCAAAGCTACCAGGGGCGTTGAGTTCAGTCTCCCTCGCCTGCCTCGCCGCCACAGCCTGGAATTCAAATCCCTCCGGATAATGAGAGCGTTAAAACTCGGAGAGCAGGGAAGGAGGTCTCGAGCTGAAGTGCAGCTCACACATCCTCATGAGCCAATTTATTTTCAGGTAATTAAGTCACGGGTGAGTATGAGTCGGGGGCGGACTGGCACGGGGGGTGTTTGGGGGGGGTGATGCCTCCTGACCCACTGCCGATGTTTTTGCCTTTTGGACAAATTAAATGCTCATTATGAGGGAGATGCAAAGCAAAGCTGGCCTGCTTGGCCCCATTCAACCAGGATAAATAACCCCGGGCCTCGCCACATTCATCACATCGGCCCCCCTTTAATGGTATGCGCAGGGAAGTCATTTCCACATCAACACTATTGTCACGGTGGGTAATCAGATTTTGCCGAGGTGACGAATTCCACCTCTGAAAGAAGTGGCCGAGTTAAAGACGGGTGAGTGGGGCATGGCTCAGTGTGACTTGCTCTTACTCCTACACTCACATCCTTACACTCTTAATCCCTTTTTGGGTGGGATTAGCTTTACATGGAGGGGTGGAATCATGTCATTGTACTACCAGACGTCTGTGAAGTGAATGACCAATTCATATGGAAGATGAAATCCCGGCATATGTGATGGAGGTGGGAGAGGTTTCTCAATTTACACACTGCTGTCACCTCCAAAAATGTGGAGAACGTGGCTTAAGTACTGATTAGTATCCCATACATGGGCTCGGAGGTGGGTCGTAATGGAGTAAACGTACTTTGTAGCATGAACTTAAATAAATGGCTGCCAGGGCATTTAAACTGGGATTTAATTCCGTTGGAATTGAGTGAATTGTAGCTGTCTTCTGAGCTGAATTGCTCACTGATTATCAGACTGTGGCCACGGTAAGATAGGCCACACCTTGTAGTTTGTGATAATGTGTGGATCATGTCTGTAGGTTACTCTGATCCTGAGTTATGAAGCCTAGAATATGGCATGTAGCTGCCTGCATGCTCTCGGTGAAGATTTAAAGATCATCAGATGTGTGAAATGCTCTATTCTGTGATTTCATGAAACCTTTCATTCTGTTGCAACACTAATGAAGACGTGCTCGTTTAAGCGGCCAAATGATTCTTTGATCTGTCATAAGTGTATATAGAACCTTTAAAAACACGAAAAAAGAAGAAAGTAGGCTTAATCCCTGTCTGAGGGACCGACCCACAGAGACTAATGTAACCTCGGCCTAATTTAGATGAAAGGGCTTTCGAATGACATGGTTTTAAAGGTGAAGTGTACCGCGTCTCACAACAGCCCAGCTCATTTTAACCTTTAGAACTCGACACCATTTCTGTGGGATGTTCTCGTAGTTCGCGCCGTAGTTTGACGGACGTACTTTTGTTCACTAAAACGTTATTTTCAGGAGATCCTAGGCTACTCAAATTGTTCAACTGAAATGTACAAGTTAAGAAAATTGAAGTACACCCCATAATCTCCTCTTAACAACATTATATTCACAGCTCCATCAAAGTCTAATTTCACTGTATTTCTGTTTACCTGCATCTGTTCTAACAGGGTCTGGAGTTATGCCTGTTTCACACATAGCAGCCATTTGTGTCAAAAGGAATGAGCAATGTCTTTCTTTTCATTTTATTAAGTGAAGTCTATTTACACGTCCCAGAGACATTCCAGGAAAGGAGACATGTCAAAAGAACATAAACAAGTCACAATAAGCAACATCAACAACAACACGGTGATGAAAAAACTACTAAATAATCAAGGGGGTTACAAATTTTTTATTAACGCTAATAACTTACACTTTGGTACGGTACCGTACTTTCACTGTAGTGCGGTTTCTGCCCTTTAACGGAGTTAGATTGTGATACGGTACCGTACTTTCACTGTAGTGCGGTTTCTGCCCTTTAACGGAGTTAGATTGCGATACGGTACCGTACTTTCACTGTAGTGCGGTTTCTGCCCTTTAACGGAGTTAGATTGCGATACGGTACCGTACTTTCACTGTAGTGCGGTTTCTGCCCTTTAACGGAGTTAGATTGCGATACGGTACCGTACTTTCACTGTAGTACGGTTTCTGCTCTTTAACGGAGTTAGATTGCGATACGGTACCGTACTTTCACTGTAGTACGGTTTCTGCTCTTTAACGGAGTTAGATTGTGATACGGTACCGTACTTTCACTGTAGTACGGTTTCTGCTCTTTAATGGAGTTAGATTGTGATACGGTACCGTACTTTCACTGTAGTACAGTTTCTGCTCTTTAACGGAGTTAGATTGTGATACGGTACCATACTTTCACTGTAGTACGGTTTCTGTTCTTTAATGTAGTTAGATCGTGATACGGTACCGTACTTTCACTGTAGTGCGGTTTCTGCCCTTTAACGGAGTTAGATTGCGATACGGTACCGTACTTTCACTGTAGTACAGTTTCTGCTCTTTAACGG
Organism: Acestrorhynchus altus; assembly: GCA_034509495.1. Classification (NCBI taxonomy): domain Eukaryota; kingdom Metazoa; phylum Chordata; class Actinopteri; order Characiformes; family Acestrorhynchidae; genus Acestrorhynchus; species Acestrorhynchus altus. The sequence continues at coordinate 36,948,704 of CM067507.1, forward strand.
AGTTAGATTGTGATACGGTACCGTACTTTCACTGTAGTACAGTTTCACTATAGTTGTAGTTCAGCTCCATCTCTCAATATAGTTAAATTGAAGACAAAGTGTCCATTAATATAACATGTATCCAATTTTATTTATTTATATCTTTCTAAAGAAAGACATTGTCACAAAGCTGCGTTACAGAAATCTGGGTCAAAGCCTCTTATGAGTGACAGCGGCAGAAAAATTCATTGGGAGGAACCACGGTTTTACGGGGGAACCCATCCTCTTCTTTTGAACACTGGAGAGCACAGAGTAGGAAATGTGTAGTACAGATAGCAAATGTCCATAAAGGTCCTCATTGCTTGTTTGACAGTATATTCATTCCTTCATCAGTTTCCATCAGAATACCATTTTAAAGCTGTGGCTGAGCAGCGCCTCGGTCCGGCTCTCCCACACATACAGATTTTTATGTCCTTAAGTGGTGAAACGTAATATAAGACACATTAATTTTGTGTTGTTCTGTTTTTTATGTTTGGAAACAGCTTGAGGGACGTTTGTGCACAATTCAGCAAATTCTTCATTGTAGGTTCATCGAATAGATTTATAAATCTGTGCTACTTCAGATTGATCATCGTCAGATTGACGCCTCACCCCGTGTGCGGTACTGTGCGCCACTCTGGGTTTGACAGACGTGTCGGAGGAAGATACTTTCCATGTTAGTTAGACTGACAGTTGTCTGCATCTGCAACAAAGGCACTGCTGCATCCCCATGGTGGCTAATTAAGACTAAAAACCAACATTTACTCTGAGTACTCCTGCTGGAGATAGCGTGACAGTCTTGAGAAGTGCTTGTTTGGGTATTTTTGGAAAAAAAAAAAAAAAGAAAGAAAAGGTAAGAAAAAAAAACTGTGCACAAATTAAGGAATTTTGCTTATATATTTATTTTTGTTGTACTTGTTAGATCTGAAGCCCCAGTCCCACTAGGAGGTGGCTAAATCACATGTTTGACAGTTTAAGCAACAATTATCCTGGACATTTTCCTGGGTTTCGAGAGAAAGGCCTCATAATACACTCCGGTGTTGAGTGGGGAACTCATACTGGAGACCGACTGGCCTTATTATCCCCAGAATGTACACGCTGTTCTGAGACTGTATGGCAAAGTGCAATAAATCCACTCCTGGAGAACCACAACACGTCACTCAGCAGATTCACAATAATTCACAGCGTTTAAAAGACATGTTTATCCAACCTAACCCTACAACACCTTAAAGAATAAGAAAATATTTCATACATGAATATTAATAACTCTAAATGTAGGTATTGTGATATACACTGAGGAGGAGGAGCTACAGTCTCTCATTAGGGTGAACATTAATAACTCTAAATGTAGGTATTGTGATATACACTGAGGAGGAGGAGCTACAGTCTCTCATTAGGGTGAATATTAATGACTCTAAATGTAGGTACTGTGATATACACTGAGGAGGAGGAGGAGCTACAGTCTCTCATTAGGGTGAATATTAATGACTGTAAATGTAGGTATTGTGATATACACTGAGGAGGAGGAGCTACAGTCTCTCATTAGGGTGAATATTAATGACTGTAAATGTAGGTATTGTGATATACACTGAGGAGGAGGAGCTATGGTATGGTATGGTATAAGACTCTGAGGGGTTAAGTATCTTCGTGGCTTTCTCTGCTCTTTTCTCTTTTTCGAGATTTAGTGAACAAGCGAGAGCTCACCTGAAATCTGGTTCAGCCTCCAGTGCTAAAGTCAAGCCTTGATGAATTTTCCTCATTTAGCTCCTGATGACTAAAACAATCCCCTGCATTGAATATCAGCTAATTCACGGCTCTCCTCTGGCTCCTTGTGTGGTTGGGTGTTGATGTTAGTTATCTCAGATTGGCACCGTGTTGTTTGCTCATCATTAACTTAATTAGGTTTTCTGTCTTTTAAGCCGTTATTGACAGGAGGCATTATGGTGCGAACCCTACGTCACACAGGACAGGTTTGAATCAATACCTGAGCTGGATCCACTCCTTAACCAAACCTTGAGTTACAACAGAGAGACTGCCAAACAAACAGAGAGGGCAACTTTTCATGTTCTCGTTGTCTGATTGCAAAAGTTGTGCATGTTTCAAGGTCAACGGAAGCCAAATCTTAATATCGGATTGATTTCCGTTAATAAAGCTGGGGGTTGATCAGCGTGGCCTCATTATGATTTCACATGGTGCCATTTTCCAAATGTCAGTCAGTTTAAAAAAATGGGGAAAAAGTCGAAAAAGCGTTCCCACAACAAAATCGATGGCTGTCTTCCAGCGTCTAAATGTTTCATTACTGTAAATACAGCAGGAGAGATATGGATTGGGGGCAGGCCAGTGGGGCCAGTGTGCGGTTCGGTGGGGGAAAGACGGCAATAAAAGCACATTGATCTCCTGAACTCAGTAATATAGAGCTGGGGCCAGCTGGGGGCCAAGCCCCAAGGTGTTTGGGCCCTGCTTTGGGGGGCCCCAGTGGGCAGCTCGGGCTTTTATATTGATGGCCAGAGGATGTGATCGCCTCACTACTGGGGGTTGTCATTTTTCAATAAGAAAGCAGCCAGGCGCTCATATTGCTCTTTCCTCTGTGTGTGTGTGTGTGTGTGTGTGTGTGTGTGTGTGTGTGTGTTAGGGATCAGGTCTTGGGGGAGTCATTAACTGTATCACAGGCGGATCCATACATGATTACTAAGGTCAACCACGGTCAATAAAACCCTCACAAGGAGACAGCAAGGTGATGGATGTCTGAGTAGATGGAGCAAAACCACACGTCCGTATTAATGACTTTATTTCATAGCTAGCGTACCACAGAAGACACAAACACCTGACACCCCCTTCGGTTTACAGGCAGGTTTATACTGTGTGATGGTCAGCAAGGTAGTTCCGTCACACGGGGAAAAAAACAAATCCTGAAGGAATTCGGTTTGGATCGGTTAATGAGCCCTGCTTTCTGGTGGCTTGTATAATCATCAGCTGAAGCAAAGTAGGGTTTCATTATTTGATGGCAAAGCAAGGCCTCTCATAAGGCAGTCTGACTCACAGCGAATGACACATATTACGAAATCAACCGACAGGATGGGCCTTATTGCTGTACCAGACTGACCATTTAAGGTCATCCCATTGCATGTCCTTTCCATTCTGACTCGTACTGTTGTGTTGGTAGCATCCTTTGTGATTGAAGTATGCCTCGAAGCAGAGTTCAAATGCAAATTCCAGGATTTGGAAGAGTGGAGCAGGGTTGCATTAGGGTTGGATTCTATTAACTGGATCTAATCTAGTAACTGGAGTTTGCTACCAGTTCATATTGGTACTTTATTTGTTCTCTAAAATGGCAAAAAATGTCATCCAACCATCCATTTTCTGAACCGCTTATTCCTGAATAGGGTCACGGGGGAGATGATGCCCGGCCGGCAATTCTGAGCTCAAGGGCGGGAAACAACCCTAGACAGGATGCTAGTCCATCGTAGGGCACACACACACACACACACACACACACACATACACACATTCACACAGTAAGGGCCACATTAGAGTCACCAATTCACCTACCATGCATGTCTTTGGACTGTGGGGGAAACCGGAGTACCTGGAGGAAACCCACACGAACATGGGGAGAACATGCAAACTCCACACAGAAACTTCCCAGGTCCTTCTTGCTGTGAGACAACAGCGCTATCCACTGCACCACCATACCAACCCGCAAAAAAAAAAATAAATAAAAATAAATAAATAAATAAAAAGTAAAAATCTAATTCCAGCATGTCCTAATTTCAGCATTGTGTGACGTATTGAAACACGTAACTCATATAGAAAATAAACATATTTCTAAAATTCATTTGTAAAAATATGAAAATTGACAAATATCCTTAATGAGCTGCAACCCTTTGAACTCTGTTTACGTATCTCACGTATAAAGGAATCCATGCCTATATATTTCTGTTCTTTTTGGGTTTAAACACCAGAGAGATTCATTCCGATGTCTGACCTGGAATCTCCGCTGTCAATGACGGAGCAATCTGTGGTGTTGGTTAGTTCTGCTTGGTTCTGATCCACACTGTGCTGGACTGAGTGCTGTTTGGCAGCAGTTAATTCGATCTGTACTCAGTTGTCCCGATGTTGAATTCGGTTGGTGCCATTTAAAGACTTTGGTGAACAGCTTTACGCATTATGGGGCTCCGGGAAGAGGGATGGTCTTATTGGCCCATTGTGCACTATACTGGTTGTGCGGATATTACCAGTGTTGGTCAGTCAGCAGTGTTGTCTGACCTGCACAGAGTGACCCAACCGCCATGATTGCGGATATTCAGCGAGCAGTGATGCCCACCATGAGTCATCCTGTTTTCCCACTTCCGGCAGGAATGCTGCTACTGCACTATGCAACTTTGGTGGAGCTGCACAAGAAGGTCTCTCCATTAGTGAAAAAAATGTGATATTACTTTGCGGCCTCAGCCTTTCTCTACTCAGGGGCCGAGGAGCGTTTCTGCCTCTAGTATGAAAAGACTTTTTGCTTCTATTTTTCAGCAGAGAAACATCAGACTCAGAACGTTGGTTTCTTGCGTCATATTGACAGAAAATCTTTGCCGTATAATCTGACCTTTAGCAGGAGAGCGCATTTCTGAATTCACACAGTCTGACACAGGCCTTGGTGAAGATTCCAGCTGCAGTTGCATGTGCAGTTATATAATTATAGTTGTTTTATATTTGATCTCTCTGTTTAAATTTGTGCCTTCTGATGTTTTCTCTTATAAAACATCAACATTATATTTGGCAATAATTGTGTTCATATAGAAGATTATTCACGTGTAATAACAGTGTGTAAAATGCCTTTATTGTCATTATATCCCAGCTTCTAAATCAAAGTGCAGGGTCAGCCATGCTACAGCACCCTGAAGTGACCAGGGTTGAGGGCCTTGCTCCAGGGCCAAACAGAGGCAAATGAACCTTTAGAACACAGGGACAATTTAACGGGATGCTTTTGTAGTTTGACTTATTTATTAAATGTTTATTGGAGACAAATGACAGATATTGCTATTAAGATAATTTAAATATTTGCATATGTCACCTTGTTTTGATCAAACTTTTAATAAATGTTTTTTTTTTGCTCATAAACACTAATTAATCTTGTTGGAACTTGATCATCCAGAGTGTTTTTGAGCAATATATATATATATATATATATATATATATATATATATATATATATATTCATATATTCAATTAAGTTATTAAGTGTACAATTGTGCATCTCAAAATATTAGAATATTAAGTTCATCATTTAGTAAAACCTGAATTTAAATATTGTAATAATGTGAGATTCTGTATTCATATATATATTATATATATATATATATATATATATATATATATATATATATATATATATATATATATATACACACACACACACACACACACACACTGAACTGAATCCCCAGTGTACAGAATATAAATCAATTAAGTTAAACACATAAAATAATGTGAATGTAAAAAATGGTGATGGATTTCCAGCACTTTGTAATTTCTTTTATTATTTGATATGTGTGTGTGTGTGTGTGTGTGTGTGTGTGTGTGTGTGGGATAATGACAATGACAGGAAATAGGAATGAGCATGCAGTGAATGGGGACCAGCAGATGTCACTCTAATCTCCAGTTTTCTGTTTGTACACAGTAGATAAGGAGATCCTGATATAAGAGCATAGAGAGCGAGAGAGAGAGAGAGAGAGAGAGAGAGAGAGAGAGAGATTTATTATAGCCCTAAGTGTGATGAAGTGGTGAATGAACTGTAGAGGCATACGCTTCCCAAAGAAAACCTTCCCATCAGCGTTCATTTATCGATCTGGATGTCATTAGCTGCCAAAGCAATGAAAACATGTGGAGAAGGGTGGAGGGGTTCATACCCCTTTCTTTCTTCGCGGAAAAGAGCCCGGAGCGAGTGTTAGATCACAAAAACTATGGAATAGAAACATTTTAGGCCCTGATTAATTATGAGTTTGTGTGTACAAACGACACGGACTCTTATCAGGGACCCTACAGACTTTACGACCTGTTTGATTTCCTGGAGTTCAGTGGGAATGACGCAGTACGGAGGCAAAAAGGACATTTCCTGCCCCAACGCAAGGCTCGTTCAGAATATGTGATTGTGTTTGATAGTCCCAGTTCGAAGGTTTGTTAATTAAACATCAAACACGTCTTGATAAACAATTGCAATTATTCAATGACTATGAGATGCAGTATCTCCTCTCGCCGTAACTTTACATTTCCATTTGAGTGAATGTAAAATCATTAATCACCGCCGGAATGAAGTGTTTACTCTTTTACTCGTTTCCCGTGTCCCTCGTTCCGCTCCTCTCGTTCCTCTACAATAGCAGCACCCAGCTGCATTCACTTGAAAAAGCACAAATTCATTACAGCCAAAGGCATAAACAATTATCAGTCACCTCTAATCCTGTGTTCCAGCCCGAAGAGAGCTGCACAGAATAGTGCTTTCTCTCAGCGTGGCCAACGTCTGTGACTAACTCACTTTTATTTGACGTGTACAGACAGCCGAAGCGCCGAGCGCTGGAGCAAATTGCCATTCATGTTTAATTTGACTGTGCCCCCCGCCCCCTGCCACTGCTGCCGATATGAGGGTGGTCTCATTTGTCAGGAATGTCTGTGAATTCTGTGTGAACAAGACTCTCACCAGTGGATTTGGGTTGATTCTGAGCGTCGTACACCAACAGTCTCACGGCCTGAAATTTTCATCAGAAACTGAACTCGACTGACAGAATTCTGTCTTATCTCAACTGCAGGCTAAAAAAAATAGTAGCTCAAATTCTGTACTAACTCGATTGTAGTCCAAAATATACTTCTGAACTTGACGGCAGTCCAACAAAAAGACTTTCCCAAATCAACTGCAGTCCAGAGTAGCTTGTTCTGAACTCAAATGCAGGCCAATACCATTCGTCCCAAACTCTACTGCAGGTCAACACAGCCTGACAAACGTTGGTCCCATCTCAGCTATAGCCTGAAGATACTGTCCTAACTGAACTGTTGTCCAACAAAATTCAGTCCCAAGATTGTGTGGTCCTGAACATCTCTACCAACTCAGCTGAGGTGCAGAGTAAGTTGTTCTGAACTCGAACGCAAGACCTCATGATGCTGAAGGTTTGCAAGAATGTAAAGCATTCAAGGCACCGGAACGAGCAGGTGAAGAGTGATTAATAATGTATAGATGTATCTTTGTACTGATATAAATAACAGTAAAAACTGAGCTCCTGAGCAGCAAGTATCTCCAATCTGCTCCTGAAGAGCCAACGTTATTGCACTTGAGGAAACACAGCCAGACAAAATTCTCAAAAACTCAAATGCAGGCCAACAAAAGTTTAACCCACGTTCAAATATTCCACTCTGATGGCAGCCTGACTAACTTCTGCCCCATCTGGAAATTACTGTCTTAACTCTTCTTCAGTCCAACAACATCTGTCCAAACCCAGTCCAGTGTAATCCAACAAAAGTCTGACCTAACTCTGCTGTAGTCCAACATTAAACAGTCCTAAATCAACCAGAAAACGTACTAACTCAATTGAAGTCCAACAGAAATGCATCCTAACTCCACTGCAGTCTAACCAAAGTGTGTCCTAACTCCACTGTAGTCCAACATTAAACAGTCCTAACTCCACTGCAGTCCAACAACATTCTGTCCTAAATCCACTGCAGTCCCACAAAAATGTCCTAACTCTACTGCTGTCAAAAACATTCTGTCCTAAGTCCACTGCAATCTAACCAAAGTGTGTCCTGACTCCAATGCAGTCCAACAAAAAACAGTCCTTACTCCACTTTAGTCCTACAAAAATTCGTAATCCACTCGACTGAAGTCCAAAATAATTCTTTTCGAACTCTAGAACTTTTGCCCCGCCATGCTGTTACACATCCCTGCAGCTCTGAAAGGGATTGATGATAAGATGATTAATTGACTCTGGTGTGTTGGGAGCAGGTTAAACACAAAAAACTCTAGTACCAGGGTTGGTGCAACTCCTGATGTTACTCTACAAAACTCTGTGGTCCAGATATCTTCAGCCTTGCTGTCGCCTACAGATTTTTACCCAAACACTTATCTAACATGCTTTACTCCGGTGTGGAGATGTTCACAGAAGTTAGCTGGATCAGCTGTGTTAGATTAGGGTTGGGAACTCTGCAGGAGGGTGTCTCTGTGGGAGAAGATTGGAGATACAGAAGCTCCCTTTATACTGTCATTCATGTCACCGCAAGGCTACAGCTATACATTATTAATTATACAGTCTCTTTACCTGCTTATTCCAGGGCTTTGAATGCTATTTATTCCTACAAACCCTCAGAATACTGAAGTGTGCCATTGACATGGAGAGGGAGCGTTTCACAAATGTGTTAACCTTGATGGTGGCTCCCAACTCAGCTGAAGGTTCAAAACATCCATATTCAAGCGTTTTAATTCTACAGAGACCAGATTAAGATGTATTACTCATTTATGCGTTTCTGAAGCCTATGATCACACGTACAGTTGAGGCAAAAACTGACTCTAATTTTGTTTGGTGCAATTATAAGGGCTTTGCTTTAACATATGACGAAGTGGGAGATGTTGGGTTTACTGACCTGCTGGAAAACTTTAAGGAAGGTGCTTTTGAGGAACTTAAGCTCATTGATATCCATAAATGCTAGCTGGTTCTGGAGGGTTTAAGGTTTTTCTAAAAATCTTGGCATCAACTTGGCACCGAAGTATCGGTTCTCATGACATCTTTAATCTGATGCGCTTGTATCAGCACAACACACAGTACCACACCATGTCAGTGTGACTGCAGTGCTGAGAACGAGCCACCACCCACATCATCTGTGGTGGTCCTGTGGGGTCCTGATCATTGAAGATCAGGGTGAAAGGAGGAGAATAAAGTCTGCAGAGAAACAGATGAACTACAGTCTGGAATTATAGAACCACAAAGTGCTCCTGTGTGGTCAGAGGAGCTGATAGAATGTGTATAAAGTGGTGAGAAGGAGGTGTATTTAGCCCTGATGGCGTGAGGAAGGGCTGTCTGTGTGGCACCTACAGAACCGGTACCAGCAGTGTAAAAAAATAAAGTCAGCAGGGGGGGAAGGACACCGAGGTCCCGCCAACGGGTTTATGACTCATCTGCCCACTCTGTACCTGAACGGTACTGAGCAACTGAGTCTCCTGTGAGCATGTTGGGGCAGTGTTTGGTCTTCACTCTCTGACCCTGACTATAAACGTCCATTAGTTACATTCGCCTCATAGCTCCTGCTTAAAAGGAAAGAAGCAGTCATCTGATGTCTCACCAGTCTTCATTGATTGACTAAACTGTGTCCTGATGTACGTAAAGAACATGGGTTCTTATTCACTTCACTGTTGGGTAATCCATCCAGGAAGGTTCCCTGAAGATGGAATGTTGGATTTATTAGCACGTGGATGAACATAGAAAGGAACAAATGAACGACATGCAGGACTTGAGGCATGCAGTTACCATCATACTAAATGAAAGGATGAGATACACTATGTGTCCACATGTTTGTGGACACTCTTTCTAATGAATGCATTTGTCTGTGTCTAGTCCATGTAGTTCCCTACATGGACTTTATACTGCCATGAATGACAGTATAAAGGGAGCTTCTATATCTCCAATCTTCTCTATAGCATTGGCAATAGACTAGGACTAGAATAGGTACCAGTTGGCACCATGCCTAATGCCAGGCGTGGGCTAGATGAGTATAAATCCCCCAACACTGAGCTGTAAAACAGTGGATCTGGGTTCTCTGGAACGATGAAGCTCCATCCAGTACTTTTGGGAAGAGTTGGGGGTGAGGTGGGGTGGAATAGTCTGGAGTGCTTGTGTTTTGGTTCATGGTCGTTTTGTCGCTGCTCCACCATCCTGACCTCACTAAACCTTGCCATGGAATGCAATCAAATCCTCACAGCAATGCTTCAAAGTCTAGTAGAAAGTAGAAACAGTTACTCCAAGAAAAGCAGGATTCTCTTTTAATACCCTAAACTTCAGAGGAAATGGTATGAGCAGGTATCCCAATACTTTTGTCCAAATGAAAACCAAAGATGCAAACTTCTGACACTAGACATGTCGTGGTTGATTGACTACATCTGGTCAAACGTGGGAAACGCAAATATGAGTTTCTCCCGAGCTTCCACATTTCTCATTTTCGTATTTAAGTGTGAGTGAGTTACAAATGAGCTTCGTGCTGTGCTAAATAAGGGTCTTTGGAAGGCAGATCTGAGCACAACGAGATTGCAAGGCAGGACTGGAGCGTGTGCGGAAGTACAGAGGTGGTACCGTGTCGAGCTTCAGCAGCAGAGAATCGGGAGTGATCACGTTGTCCCTTGTGGAATGAGGCTCCTCTGAAAGCCCTGGCTGTGATTGACACATGCGGAAATGTGGAAGGGAAGTGTCACTGCGCGTCTCCTCTTTTGAAAACAGTCACCTCACGCTCGTCCATTCAGACCGGGGCTAATGGCAGCTGTGTGTGACAGGCCGGCATCTCCCAGCGGCCTTCCTGGAGGATTTAAAAGCAGCCTTGTACCTCCATCTTTATCGTTATTCTTCTAGAGCGATGGCACACCTGAGCAAAAACACACTCATTAAAAGGAAAGAAAGGAATTCATGAATTGGTAGCCTGGACACGTATGCTTTTGCAAAGGCGGCACTTAGCGAATGGTAAGACATAAAACTGCTATTTATTCTACCACGGCGGAAGTACCAGCGTTTCTGCAGGGTGCCGTCAGCTATTGACCCAATAGTTTTTGTACTGCAACGCATGTAATTGCTGGCCACATCCGTACGGGGAGGAACAAGCACCTGAGTTAGTCACAACAGAGCAAGTGGTGCGAAGTGCTGAGAGAACATAATTGGGACCCTTCAAGCTTTCCTTTGGGCTTTGTTTTGCGACGCTGCATGCAGATGCCAAAGGCAAACATTCAAAAATTCTGATTACTCTCTACTCCAGCACTGTGACTGCGCTGTACCAGCACACTCATGCTTTGCATTCATATTGCGTGGCTGGTTTGCGTCAATGAGTAAACGGGGAATGCTCCAGTCGTTCCAGTGATTAAGATGTCAGAATACAAATGCAGTAAAAGAAGTGTTCAATAGCAGTAAGAGGGTGATGAGTGTGGAACCGATAGATTTTTAATGAGATCTCTCCATCAAAGGCACACGCCGTCTAAACGGTACTCCTGTGTCCCAGAATTGCCGTGGAAACCCAAGGGAAGGTATCGGCCATCTTTGGGCCAAATTATACCTCCGCTTGGGACACTACGAATGTGTGAGTCTTGCAGACAAAGGTGTTCAATGCCACAGAAAGACATTTAAAGGCTTTTTTCTTTAGAACCCTACATTTTGTAATTTGAATAAAAAAAAAAAATAGAAAAGTATTTATAGGAGACAGAAACCAGATATTGATATCTTCAGGACATCCAACACCAGGGGTTCTCAATTTTTTTCCACGTCATGACCCACCTGTTTAGAACGCATAGTGGACCTCAAGAAACAAAACCCAACTTTTAATGTAAAACTGTTTTGCCTTTAATTTCCCTGACAGTTAAAATGTGAGAATTGGGGCCAGATTTCTGATTTAAAACGTCTTTTCCAACCCACTGTGGACGACTGCTGAACCCTGAGGATGGGCCTGTGGAGCCCCAGACCACAGATTGAAAAGATCTGTTTTTGACTGCTCAAATTTGTCTTAATTTGAGATGTAAAAAAATAATTTAATTTAAATATTGTATTCATTGTATTTATTTTAGAAAAAGAGAAAAACATTAGAAAAATGTTTTGATCAAACATTTACTTTCGCTTAGAATTTATTATTATGTTTTGCTTTTAAGGACTAAACAACTGTTTATATCTCAGAAATCATGTTGGAAATTGATCATCCAGAGTGTTTCTGAGCTGAAAATGAAAGAATTTTGATGATCTGTTATCTGTAATGATTTGACTGGATATTTATAATAATACATTACAAACCCCCCAAAATAAATAAATAAAAATAAATAAACAAAACAAATCAAACCCAAATGTTGTTTATTATTTTGGTTATTTATTTATATATAGTATATATTATATTATTATGGTATGTATGCCCTTCTCAGCACTTTTATTTTGAAATTTGATGACTGCGCAAATAAAGAGAGCAAAAATTTTAATTTTCCTCAATAACCCAATATCGGTCAGAGACATCATCAGCCCCGCCCCCTCTCTGATCAGTCAGAGTCTGTATGCAGGTTGATCATCAGCCCTGCCCCCTCTCTCTGATCAGTCAGAGTCTGTGTGCAGGTTGATCATGTTCACGTGGACAGAGCAGTAAACATGCACTAGAAGCTCCTTCATTATTTAAACTGGGATTTAATTCAGTTGGAAACAAGTTTTCCAACCTGTGTTACTCATTGGCTACATTTACATGTACATGTTTTTTCCAATCCAATTGAATTACAGTCAGAGCTGGTGTTTACAGACACACTACTCAACACTGATAAATCTGTGTTTACATTCAAGTAATCCGATCCAAAACAACCAACATGGACCGCTGCTGCAGAAGGTACTTAAACTTTCCGATTGGGAATGTAATCGTATTCAGGTGTTTACATGACTGTTATTCTTCTATTTAACAGATTATTTAAAGGATTTAATGTCACTTCAATCGGATAGAAATTGGAATTGGAATGACCTCATGTAGACTATTCCGACTGAGCGATTAGTCGGGATATGAATGGAATATTCAGGAACATAGTATTACAATCCAGCTCATTCCAGGGTCGCAACATAGATAAAAGAGAAAGCAGTCACCTCGAAATGTTCAAAAACCACTTTATTATTTATTCACAAATCAGAAAAGTCAAAGAAATGTCTAGGGGTTAAAGGTTCAGCGGTTTGGAAAATGAATCCAGGACTCATAAAGGAGAGAGACACACAAACATTCAGAGGAAGACAAAAGAAAGTGTCCCAAAGCTCAGCTCCAGAGATCTTAAATGCTTCTAGTAATTGTCTTCAAGTGCAGCCATTTACAAGACCCACACCATGCCAACCAGCGTTGGTCCAACCAGTGGGATAAACCATTCCTTCCTCAAAGGTGGGGAGAGGGTTGTAACAGTAGCCACTGATACGTCAATTCCACGTCTTGTCCTGTATTTTATGATATATGGATCGTGTCTGTAGGTTACTCTGATCCTGAGTTATGAATCCTAGAACTGCTCGCAAAATGCTGGCGTCAGGTTCTAGGGGTTAACCCTAACAAAAGGTTCTTCAAAATTTACACATCTACACTACATTGCATCCCTGATTCTTCATGGATCCAGCGATTCCTCGATGGCAGGACACTTTGAAGCACCTCGTTTCTCTCCCATTATAACCAGAAACAAACGTTCTCTTCATCTGTACAGCCGAATAAATCAGCGTAATAACTGCAGCGTAATTTGCATTGAACACCCAGAGATTTGACAGATATTAGAGATGTTCCTACAAGTTCCTAGTGTGCTTTGAGAGTTAGACTCTACAATGCCATCCTCATCGACGTGGACGTAGCTGGAATATTACACATGTAGTGATCTGCCTGTAAGTCGTGGTGTTGCTGTGCAGCGTCGGCGGATCGTTTTTACTTTGCATTTGGAGCTCTTTGAAGCGCCGCTCACCTGCAACAGGAACTGTTTGTAGATGCAAATGTGATGCGTTTCATGATAACGTATTCTAGGAGCCCACATGTTTCAGAAATCCCCCCGCGTACATCTCTGAAACCTACAAATATAAACAAACAGGAGAGGCAGCAGGGGGCGATCCGTCAGTCAGCTCTGGAGCCAACGGCAGTACCTCCTGTCTGGCCATGGGACTCCAGCTGGGAGTCCCAAACGCAGGTCAGCCGTCACACACTGGCATCTGGAGACCACCAGCACAGGCAGAGTAATGGCACTGGAAGGGACTTTACCTCTCTGCTCCTTTTTCTTTCTGTCTCTTAAGACTGTCTCTCGCTCGCGCTTTCTTTCTTCTACCTCCATAACTGTGGTCATAACTCTCAACATTTCTATATTTGTTAGTTTGCGATTCCACACCCTGACCCTGAGTGTCCACCATTCCCACTGCTTCGTCTCCTTTCCTCCGTTAATATGTTAATAACATCATCCTCTCTTATTTTGCTGGTTGTTGGTTTATAAGAAAGAACACATTAACATTTACAGCATTAGACGTTAGATTTGAGCACAACCAGCACAGAGGTTATTACCCCTTATTACCCCTGATCTACCCTTTTGGATCAGAGAGAGGGGGCGGGGCTGATGCTCAACCTGCATACAGACTCTGACTGATCAGAGAGAGGGGGCGGGGCTGATGAAATCACTGACTCAGATATTGAGTTATGTAGGAAATAAAAGTCCTGAGAAGGAATAATACTGACACATTTTGATTTGGACACATAAATATTAAAAATAATAAATGACCATAATAAAGATAATATTTGGACCACTGTCAGTTATTTTAAATAAATTAATATTATAAATATCCTCGTCAATCTAATGATTACAAATCATTTTTCAGTTTAAACTGCTATTAATAAAAATAAGTATGTCTAACTACAAAAACAATATTTATGCAGTGCGCCTTATTGAAGAGTATTCCTGGACAGTATTCCCAGGATCATCTTAATGTAAAAAAAATAAATAAAATAAATAAATAAATAAATAATATATATATATATATATATATATATAAATATATAAATAATATTGCTCCATTACTTCTTTTAATTAATTTAATGACCAAGCACTTTCGAGTTTGTACCTCACACTTACCTGATGAACACATAGAACTTGGATTGTAAAATAAAGGGTTTCCTTAAATCCGTTTTATTATTTTACAGCTGGTTTGTTACAGACGCGTTCGAGTGCAAAATGAACAGAATGAAAATACAGGGAGGCATAAAAAGAAACTCCGTGATAAAACGAACTTTTTTATTGCTGCAGGATATTGTAGGAATCAGCAAGAAGGACCAATCAAAAGCAGGAGCTTTTTAAAGTCGGGCGCTGATAGACATGCCCTGGGGTCAGTGCAGAAGTCGCTGTGTCGCTGTCCAGGGTGTCTCTGACGCACAGCAGGCAGATTTGACCAACAGTGGACACTTTCATGGCTGAGAGATCACCGATTTCTACTGCTGCTGGAATTTATCATTGTGGAATTTCTCAAAGCTGTCCCTTCCTGCTCAACTGGCTGTAAAACTCAAACACTGCAGATTTATGATGACTTTTTTAAAAGTAAACTAAGCAATTTGCCTCACATATTCATTTATTGTAATTTTTAAGGGGGTGATATTTATGTGCATCTTTAACATGATTAAGATTTATTCAGATTAATCAACACCGGTCTGAGTGGAACTTCATCCACCCACAGCATCACCTCAGTGATTAATGAGGGACTGTGGACGAAGCACTGAAACACTCACACTCGGAGACTCTGATCATGTGAACCATCACTAAAAGACGCTCGAATGTTTCAGTGACTTCACAGCCAAACTGACTGACAGACAGTTATTTTGAGCAATTGTTCAGAATTTAAAGCCGTATTTAAATCCTCTCCCATATCTAGAGAACCTGCACATTCATAGTGAACATTAAACCATAAATAATTCATAACGGATTCTAAATTATACACACTGGATTCTGATTATTCAATAGTAGATTCCGAATAACTCATAATGGAGTTCAATTAATTCATACTGGATTCTGAATATTTCATAGTGGATACTGAATAATTCATAGTAGATACTGAACAACTCATAATGGATTTCAATTAATTCAGGGAATACTGAATATTTCATAGTGGATATTGAATAATTCATAGTGGATATTACATTATTTATACTGGATTCTGAATAATCCATAGTAGATACTGAAGAACTCATAATGGATACCAATTAATTCACTGTGGATACTGAATAACTCAGTGAATACTGAATATTTTATAGTAAATACTGATCAATTCATAGTGGATACTGAATAATATAGAGTGGAAATTAAATTATCCAGAGTAAATACTAAATACTCCATAATGTGTACTGAACAATATCAACAATAGTTGATACTGAATAATTCATAGTGGACGCTGAACAGTACATAGTGAACATGAAACAATTCATGGTGGATACCGAATAATTAACAGTAGACACTGAAAAATCCATCGTGGGAACTGAAAAATTCCCAGTAGACACTAAATAATTCATAGTGGATACTGAATAATTCATTGTAAATACTGAATAATATCCAATCAGACACAGGATTTTTTATAGTAGTAATAAAATAAGTGGATCACTGTCACCCAACAGCTCTTTTGATTATTGTATTTTATATCTACTTCAGAATTATTTATCACTACAGCAGTCACTGTGTAGCATGTGCCAGCGTTTGCAAACCCATGTATTCAGATGTCGGAATGATAGCCTTGTCAGTGCCAAATGGGCAGCCTGACCTTTTCCAGACCTTGTTTTTCGAAGGAGGTGCACTCCAGCTGTCAATACAGTTTTTCATGGACCACCTCTTTCAGCTTCTCCTGTGTTTAAACCACAATTTGGCAGAAATATTTCATGAGGCTTTTAAGCACTGACATAAGACAAATAATCAACATTAAAATGAATAAGCAACGAGGCAAACTGCCTCTTATGTCTACCGTAATGGGTGACTATCGATTCTCTGCTCTGGCAGTAAAAAAAGAAGCTGTAAAATCACAGCGTGTTGTTTTGGAACACCTTAAAGGAACCTCCTGAAAACAGATATCGTAAAACACTTGGATCCTCTTCAGAGACTGCAGCTCATCTGCTGATGTACAGTTTGTGTTGGCTGTCCTCTGGCCCTTCATCAGTGGTCAGTTTTAGCCACAGAGCAGATCAGCTGCTTTTGGTAGCCATCAACAAGCTTCTGTCAGAATCGGGGTTGGATAGTTATCCACACTCTTGCCAGACTTGGTAGAGTTCAATTAAATGTGTTGGTCTATCATCACAAACTTCGAGACTTCGAGAAGGTCATTCGATTGCTTTACTCCACTACAGCCTTTGATAAGATTTTGAGGTTGGTGTCCTTTAGGAATATTCTGTTATGTCCAGCTGGTGTTTTGAGGTTATGCTGAAGAATTCTTAGGTAGTCCTACCTGCTCCCACCGTCATGCTTAACAGTTGGTTCTTGGGGTAAAATATCTCACCTTAACTTCAAACATGAAACATCTTTGTCTCATTTAACCATTAAACTTAATTCCTCCATTTCAATGGAGACAATGACTTCCAGCAGCTTCTAGTTCAGGGTAGACCTGTGTCTTAGAGGTTCTTGGGTTCCATCCAAACCCGTTTCCTGTGTGTTTACTACCCTGCAATGGACTGGGACATACTCCTGCCATGGGCCCGATGATTCCAGGTAGGCTCTGGATCCACCGTGACCCTGTTCAGGAAGATGGTTCCAAAAATCTTTACTTGTCTACAATCATCCTTCTCAGATCTGCTCTGAGCTCCTTGTACTTTCCCATTGGACTGTGTATTGGTCCATCCAACTCTTTCAATGTGGCACAGAGATGCTACCAGGATCTCAAGTGATCCATCAGGATAACAGTAACACAGCATTCAGAAACCTTGTCCTTCAATGATTAAACAGATTTTGGAATTTTGACTGGCAGCTCGGAGGAAACACAAGATGCCGAGCTCTGATACATCAGCCAACAGACGCTGGTGCTGATCAGCATCACAGTCGCTACCTAACCAGCCAGTTGGCCTCTCTCGGCCTCTGGCTGCTGATGGTGAAGCAGGGTGACCTGTGATTTGAGCTCATGAACTGAAAGGTCAGAAGACCCTGACCCTAACCAGGGAGTTGAAAACCCCCCAAGTGCTACGTTTGACACTGTATTCGGTTTAAAAAAATACATCCATAAAACTTGTGACCAATGTCTTGTTTGCGTCAGTTGAAGACGTGTCACTTATGCCGCCGCATAAAAAGAACCGTTCAAAGACACGACTGACAGCTCAACGCTCACGTCATTGATAAGTGTATGAAAACATCTGACAGAACTGTATGTGAATACAAGCAGGATGTCCGTGGTAGCGCGTAAAGCACATGCGAAAATGACTGTTTTCAGCTCCTGTAGACACTGCAGAAGCTGTGATTCATGTCATCCCGTCCTGCGTTATAATTTTGGTTTCCTGAAAAGGTGGCTTGAAAAAGCACATCAAACACTTCACTTCAGGATTCCTGCATGAAAGAAAACATCATCCCACTGGCATTCGACTTCAAACATTTTCGACCTGGAGTAACCTGAAAAGCACCTAGAGAAGCTGTCTGTTCTTAGGAGCACGGTGTATATCAGCGCAAGAACAACAGGTCAGGCCGCTCGTGTTGACGACGATCTTAATATATTAATATAATCTTATGTCCAGGGTTCGGCAGGTGAGCTCTCAGTCGTTTTTGGTGTTTGGAAATGTTCTCTTTAATATCTTAACTCTTCAAACCTGAGATTCGTGCCGTTTAAGTCTTGTAACTCAGGATCATAGTAACCTACAGAGGTGATACACATATCTCAGTACACACAGAGTCCAGGCTTATTGCTGTGTGATGAATTGTCAGAGAGTAATCCACTGGTTTCCAACTGAATTAAATCCCAGTTTAGATGCCAAAGCAGCTTTCAGTGCATGTTTACTGCTCTGGGCACGTGTCCAGGCTCAACCTGCGCACAGACTCTGACTGTCAAGTGGACAAAACGTCTTTGAGTGTGTTGTAGAGGCATGTTTAGCAGGCAATGATCTCTCACCAAGAGGTACACTAACCAAAAGTAGTCTCTGAGAATCTTTTTACAGGGCAGTGGAGGAAGCACTTCTATGCCTTCTTGTGCCAAAACCCGGTATCGAATCAGACCACACCTGTAATCGTTTACATACCTGCCCGAGACGCAGCTGCTGATGGAATCCATCCGTGGTTTCATTGAGGCTGTCATGTCTGCCAGTCCTGTTTACCTCTGTCTTCCTGTTGTGCTCTGGGTTGTTTGTTTTGCTCTTGTCTCCTCCCTTGCTCCGCCCATTCCCATCTGTGTCTCATTTGTAACCCTGCCCTTTGTAATCAGCGGTTCCAGGTGTGTCCAATGTTCTGTGCTATTTAAGACCTTTTGTCTCAGCCTGTCTTTGTCAGTCCTTTTGTTTCTGTCATGGTTTGTTGTTGTTTTGCTTTGTTTTCCAGCGTCGCGCGGAGACATTCAGTCAGTAGGTTTGTTCCCGTCCCTGTTTGTTTTCTGTCACGTTTAGTCCGTCATTTGTTTAGTAGGTATGTGTTTCATTTGTGTTGCACTGTGTTTTCATTAAATCCTAACCCCAGCGTTTGCCTCCGCACCACCGTCATCTGTTCTGTCCGCTGGAACTTTGACAGAGACGCACTACGATTTTTCCAGCGTGGGTGCAAGTGTGAGCTCGTTCAGAGCCCAGTTTGTATCTAAGAACTTTCTACCGTTTCATCCAATCAGAGAAAGAATAAAACACAAATGATGGACCTGTTTAATCCTGTTCCTGTGTTTTGTTGTTCACAAAGAACATCTGCGAATGCTGGGCTTTGTCAGATCCCCTTACAGATCACAGATCAGGTAAATGATGCATCAGTGAGCGTCAAGAAGAAAGGAGCAGCAGAAATGTTGGTCACTCAGGTTCAGGCTGTTATATGGGACTGTAGTAGTTTTACTGAATAAGCTCAGCAGCCATTAGAGCCTATAATAAGGCAGGCGGCTGCTGCTCTTTTATGCTTTCGAATCATTGTATGTGAATTTACAGGAGATTCCTCTCAAAGCACAGCAAACTGGGAAGAGATTATTATAATGATGCACCCACTGGATTTACTGAGGCTGATGGTAAATACTGACTGTGCGCCGTTTAATGCCAGAGAAAGCTTTGTTCATTATTGGCTGCAATTCAGCTGCTGATCAATTACTTATTTTATTTTTTTAAATACTTTATGAAGGTGTGTGTGTGTGTGTGTGTGTGTGTGTGTGTGTGTATGTATGTATAAAATATAGATATTATACCAGCACACAAACAACAGGTCAGGTTGGTCATGTTAAAGATAGCACATTAGCATCAGAGTAATGTAGACTTGGACCAAGACCAGGACTTAGCCTGTTGCTAGTCTCACCATTGTGTGATAAGCTGTCAGTGTCCAGCTTAGAAACATTCACCCGCTTCCAACTGAATCAAATCCCAGTTTAAATACCAAAGCAGCTTCCAGTGCATGTTTACTGCTCTGTCGAGAGGGGGCAGGGCTAATGACATCACTGGTAGTCGACCAGGATGATGCTGGTCATGGTGGTCTACCAGCATAATCAAGCCTGGTCAGATGTGAGGTACACATGAGTCAGAAGTTCATTGCTATCTGGGTTGGTGAGGTTGATTATGCTTGTAGAGCAGGAAAACCATCAAACTCAAACCAAAACATGCCATATGCTCTTCTAGACCTAAGGTGGTCAGAACACCTATCCAGTTTTGGCTGGGCAGCAGGGTTATCATAGCTTTTAGAGGTTTGTGGAGATGTTTAAGTCCCTCAATACTGTGATGGTCTTCCATCACTAGGAAACAGGTACTGAGGGGTACCTGTGTTTATATGTAGTGAAGTGGCCCTACTGTCTAACTGCTTATATATACACTGTCATGGCCCTACAGTTTAGGTGTACTTAAAGCCCACCACCACACCATTCTTACCACAATGGACGCCCGTGTGTCCCCAGTGTCTCCCATTTAGGAAACCAAAATGGTCACCATACTTTAGCGAGCCTGATAGCTCACAGTGGTGATGGTAGTTGAGGTGTGTTTGGGTTGTTTTCTCTCCTCACGCAGGGCGCTGAAGTTTAGATCAGTGTGACGGGCCGGCTGTACGCTCTTCAGCAGTGTCTTTAATCAGCACAGTGTGTATCAGGTATTCCGGCAGCATCCAGCTGAGCTCAGAGCAGCACGGCGTGGCAGACGCTTTGCATATCTGACCTGGCTGATCGATATGTTATTAAAGAACAACGTCTCGCAGGCATGTCCATTAATTCAGCACTGTCAGAGCCTCGGGGTCTTCTCCGGTCCAGACGCTTCACGTTCAGAGGAGAATCCTGCAGACATGGACGACCTTAACACACACACAAACTCACTCTCTCTCTCTCTCTCTCTCTCTCTCTCTCTCATATATATATATATATATATATATTTTTTTTTTTTTTTTTTTTTTGGTCCATCAGTGGCTTTATTGGTATGTTCTTGTAATTAACAGCTGGTGCCACAGACTTCAGTGTAATATAATAGCAATACTGACGATTTTTAAGCAAACATCGACAAGCTGTCGAGGGGATTTGAACTTATGATCTCCTGTCTCTTGCCGACAGGCAGTTAGACAGTCACTCCACTCTGTCTGCAAAGCTTTGCACATGTCTTGAGAAAGAAGGGAAGGTGAATGTAGTACAATTTCACACTTTAGGGTGGCCCTACAGTCTAACTGCTGCTCATCAAGCGAGGAGATCATCAGTTCAAAGGGTTCAGAGCTCCCATGTCGAATGACTACAAGGCTGGGGACATCCTGTGGTGGGGGAGCACTGACCTGCAGATGGAAGTAAAGAAATTGAGGGGGAGGAGCCACAGATTAAACATCTTTTACAGTATTTAATGGGTTTAAGCTGCATCTTGTTTACTAATGTTTTGCACTTTTAACCAAACCAAGGCCAAATTCTCTCTCTCTCTCTCTCTCTCTCTCTCTCTCTCTCTCTCTCTCTCTCCCTTTGTGTGTGTGTGTGTGTGTGTGTGTGTGTGTGTGTGTACTTTGGGGTTAAGTGGGGAGTGCTCTCTCTCTCACCCCTCATTACTCTGGTTGTATCATGGTGACATAAATAAACCACCATCACTAACATCTTCTGGAGCATGTGCATGCGTGTGTGTGTGTGTGCGTGTGTGTGTGTCCATGTACAATAGCAGGCATTTTCAGTAAGAGTTCTGTAAGAGTCTGTCTTTCTGCTTCACTGCTTTTACTGGGTGGGCTGAATTACACCTGCAGAGAAGAGTGTGTGTGTGTGTGTGTGTGTGTGTGGTTCCTGACAGGCACCAGAGCTGATAACACCTCAGAAACATTTCTGGCTGATTCTCTGTCTGACACGTTTCCACTGACCTGCTTTAACAAGATCAGCTCCTTCGCTGCTTCTTCTTCATCCTCATCCTCACTGCTGCAGCTCTGTCCTGCAAGTGCTCCTAAAGTCTACAGTGTAGAACTACATCTTCAGGATCTTTTCTTTTAAATTGGATTTGATTAGAGTGTGTTTGTTTACCAAATACAGTCAAAGCTGACTTTTGCATGCACACTGTGTGGACAAAAGTATTGGGACACCTGCTCATACCCTGTTTTTTTTTCTGAAATCAATGCAATTAATATTAGTTTATCTTGCTTTTGTTGGTGTAACTGTCCCTACTGTCCAGGGATGTCTTTCTACTAAATTCTGCAACCCACTAGATTGGCTGGAGCTCCATCGTTCCAGAGAACACAGTTCCACTGCTCCACAGCTCAATGCTGGGGGCTTTATACCCCTCTAGTCCACGTCTGACATTAGGCACGGTCCTATTCTATTGCCAGTACTTCTCTACAGGGACTAGACAAGCTGTGTGCATTTGCACATCAACAATGGGTGCACATAGGTGAATGCACTCATCAGAAAGAGTGTCCACAAAGTTATGGCCATATGTAGTGTATGTGAGCTTGGCTTTAACAGGTTCTGACACAGAGCGGATGCCACCATTCTCTGTTTCTTAATTGACAGCCAGGGATATATTGTATCTAGAACCTGAAAAAGGACAAGAGTAACATTTTCTCAGACAGAACTGGTTCCACCCACAGAAAATCGGAACTTAAACTGATGCTTTCGGTCTTCAGTTCTACATGAAGTCTCGTCTAACGGGAGAGCTCATTTAGTAATATCTGCTCAGATGCCACTGAGGAAGCAATCCTGATTGGCCAGTTTTCTGTTGAGCTTTTCACAGATAGAAGCCTTTATTATTTCTTTAATATGCTTTAATTGCCACCTAATTTTAAACCGGTGCTCAATCTACATCATAAATCCACACAAGAATTTATTGACATTAACCTGCATTAAAAGTTTGTCAGCTAAACAAAAGAACTCCGGTTCTTGAACTGGTTCCCTTTGGGCTTATAAGAACTTTGGAGTTTGTGTTGAATCAGTCCACTTTTACACCAGCTTCAGCGGAAGTGAGGTTACCTCACAGAATATGGCATCAACAGAGGGGCTGCGCAGGGTCAGTAAATGGAAGTGAGAAGATAGTAGGCGCGTATAGACGACCTGCGGGCGTTTGTTCTGTTACAGACGTTTGTTTTCCTCCAAAAAGAAAATATGGAGTGAACATGGATCCACTTTTGGAGATAAGACATAGAGGATGAAACCATGTGAGACGGATTCTACATCCTTCTCCTTGCTCCTGTACAACTATTCTTGGGATCCTGCTGTGAACAAACTTTTTAGCACCGGGAACCTATTTTTGTTGGTGGAAATGTGCTGATGGGTCAAAATCAAGCTTGCAAACCAGAACGGAGCCTATTTTCCATTGGTGGAAAAGGGCCTTTTGAGAGCTTCTCATCTTGGTTCCTCTCAGTGGTTCTTCCTCATATTAATATCAAGGTTCTAATAAACGTCCATCATTCTCAAGAACCCTTGAGTTCTGGAGAGAATTTTTCCTGGGGCATCATTCAGGCTGAGAAGCTTCTTGTTGCTGTTCTATTTGATGGGTTTCCATCAGACATGCTCATATGATCAAACTGACAAATACGAAATACCGCATTAAACAGAATGAAGATTTGTGTGTTTAAGTATCAGGTTTATGTTAAACGGAGAATAATGGCTGAAAGTGCATCGTAATGAGTTGCATCTATTGAATATGTCACGTAACTGAATGAAGTTCAGACGGAATTATATTATTGTGAGCGTAAGAGCACACTGACTGAGGAACCGTCCATCATCTGTCAGAGAGAGATGTCATAGAATGCCTCAGAGGCTTTACCTGGATGCTTTCCATCGGTGTAAATATGAGGGTTAGAGAAGCCAGCAGAAAGGCTGGGGGGCTCTTAAACCGAATCAGCTGCCCCTTCTGTCTGTGTACCGTTAAATATGAACATTCTGCCTTTTGCTTTAATAAGTTAAAAGTACGTTTATTTGTTTATTTGTGAGGTTCCTGGTACGTGTGTCCTGGAGCACAGCACCCAATCTTGGTCCTTGGGTACAGCTCTTCGCCTGAGGAGGGGGGTCCTCTGTGATGGATTGAACATTATTTCCACTGGGGGGGACATTGCACACTTTAATTAATGACTCTGAGGCACCCAGGTTCCCAGTTTAACCATCAAAGTCAACCAAACACACATCCTACACCTACGTTTGCTTCTTTGCCATGGTTTCTAATAGGTCATGTCACAGACTCACTATTCTAGAGCCACCAGACTCACTTGTTAAGGAACTGCAGAGACGCATCATTGACTTCTTCTGGACTGGTCAGCACTGGACTCACGCCTCCGTCATTTATCTCCCGGTGAGTGAGGGAGGTCAAGGTTTAATCGACCTGTCCAGCTGGATAAATGCTTTCCAGCTGCAAATGGCACAAAAGGCTGTTTTATGGAAAGGGTTTACTGTGGGCTGCTATGGCCTGTGTTCTTTGCACTGTGTGGGGAACCTGGATTATCTGTTTGTATTGTGGTTGCAAGAGATAGACATATCTAGAACTACAAAGTTCTACCAGTTTGTACTGAGGCTTGGATGTAGTAGGATGGAGGTTCAGATATGCCTCTATGCCTATATGCCTCTAGAGCCTTTGTTTTTCATCCTCCTGATTATAATAGATAGATAGATAGATAGATAGATAGATAGATAGATAGATAGATAGATAGATAGATAGATAGATAGATAGACTTTATTGATCCCTTGGGAGGGTTTCATAGGGCAGGTCTCCCCAAAGTATGATGTTTGAGAACTCAAGGGTCCTGGAAGTCTAGCAATGTTCTCAGAGAAGAGACTGGCATCCTCTCTGGCTGATGGTTGCAGAAGGTCCACTGCCTGGTTCTTTCATGGAGACCCTGGAGCATCCATCAGGCAGAGTCTCAAATGCAGAAGACTATCAAGAGGAGAGTGGTGTGCTTCTCTCTGAACTTTGCAGACACATCTAAGAAGGCACTGTATTGGGCTTGTGTGGAAGTCCTTCAAAGGGACACTTTGTCTGGTCTTAGGGAGTCGAGGTGGCCAGGGTTGATGGCACCAGGTTCTTCTCCTCGAGGCTGCTGTACAAACCTCCAGTTGAGAAGCACATGGTGGATCTACAGTGGAGGATTGTGTATGTGGCAAAGCTCAACCCCACTGTAGGGAGGGTCTGTCCCTTTTGTGGTGTTGAGGAAACTGCTGAACATCTGTTCCTATGTTGTGCAAGGCTGTCAGGGATGTTGGGTCTGCTTAAATTGTGGAACAGGGGTCTTGGCATGCTGTGGACAGAAGGTCTGAATGTTTATGTCCCAAAGTATGCTGCTGCACATAGGGACAAACTCCGTCTCCTGAACTTCTTAATAGGTCAGAGTGAGCTTGCTGGATGGCTCTCATGCAGAAACAGAATACAGTGGAGCAGGGCTTTGGACCCTGAACGATGAAGGTCAGACTCAGGGTGGAACATGCTTCTTATAAGATGACGCAGAACCTGCAGGCTTTTTATTAAAGTATGGGGGCAGAATGACGTTTGTGCTTCCCAATCAGGCTGATGTTCTGATTTTATCTTTAAAAAAAAAAAAAAGGTTTATTTTTTGGGAGAATGAGTTTGTGACTCATGTGTGTAAATGTATCAAAAGCATGTATCAGTGAAAGTGTTCTGGCCTTTGTCATAATACGGGGAGAGAGAGAGAGAGAGAGAGAGAGAGAGAGAGAGAGAGAGAGAGAGATTGAGGCCAATGAGGAAACAAGTCGATTTATCGTCACAAAAAAGTTGTAGCTGGTTATTGATAATTACTTTTGGAATAATTGGCTGATAGAGAAGAATAGACAATAAAACACTGCTGAACAGAAGAGCAGAGAGAGAGCGAGAGAGAGAGAGAAAGAGAGAGAGAGAGAGAGAGAGAGAGAGAGAGAGAGAGGGAGAATGAAGGAGAGTGAGAATGCAAGAGCAGAGAGAGAGGGTGGGAGGGGGCGAGATAGAAACAGAAACAGATAGAGAGAGAGAGAATGAGAGAGGCAGAGGTAGAGAGAAAATGAGAGAGAAACAGATAGAGAGTGTAGGGTCAGATGAAAGCGAGAGCATTCAGATAAATGGATGGTTCTAGATCTGGCTCCAGGCAGACGATGAGGCTGCATTGATCAGTCTGAGCCGATTCTCCTGCAGAACACGAGTCTCTAAAAGTCCATTAGTCTCAAACTGAAAAGACCACTGATACACCCGGACGATCCCCCTTTACAGAACCAGGGACAGAGATATCACGGAGAGACTACTGTACCCTCAACTCCCACCGTTCCTCCGCACACAACAGCTTTACCTCCGCTGAAGGGTCATTGTCTTGCTGCATGGCCCATGTTTCAGCTCAGACAGATATCCTGACACTTTGCTGGTCTAATTCAGAATTCATTGCTCCATGACGGCAGTACAGCCCAAAATATCGCTAACGAATCATCGTCCAAACCTGTCAACTCAGGGTTATCGTGTGAGTTTCTTTCAGTCTGTGAGACAATTGAAGGTGACCTACTGACACACACACGAAAACTGTTCATGTCAAGTTATTATTAATAAATAGCAGCCGATTTAGAGCTGATTCGTCTTCAGTATGTAGAGTTGATGTGAACGGATTAAAGACAGTGTTGTGGGTCAGAGGAGGCTGCAGCAGAAGGCTGGTCAGCGACGCTCAATAAAGACTCGGTTCTGTAATGTTCAGTCATCCTGTATCAAAACGATCCGAGAAGAAAGAGAGGACGTCGTTACTTCTGATGAATTGTGTGAAGTGAGAATTGTCAGAATCGCAGTAAACAGCATCTCTCTCTCTCTCTCACTCTCTCTCTCTCTCTCTCTCTCTCTCTCTCTCACTCTATCGATATATTAAACATTACAACCTCATTGTCTCAGCACTCACCTCACTTGTCTTGATCCTCCTGTTATGTGGGTGGTGGGTCATTCTCAGCACTGCAGTCACACTGACATGGTGGTGGTGTGTTAGTGTGTGTTGCTGGTACGAGTGGATCAGACACAGCAGTGCTGCTGGAGTGTTTAAACCCCTCAGTGTCACTGCTGGACCGAGAACAGTCCACCGACCAGAAATGTCCAGCCGACAGCGTCCTGTGGGCAGCGTCCTGTGAGCACTGATGAAGGACTAGAGGACGACCAACACAAACTGTGCAGAAACAGATGAGCTTCTGTCTCTGACTTTACATCTACAAGGTGGAGACACTTGGTAGGAGAGTCTGATAGAGTGGACAGTGAGTGGACACAGTGTTTAAACACTTAACCCTAAGCCTAACCCTGGCCTCAACTAACAAGGATGTCTTAACACTACTGTCCACCTCTCTCTCTCTTTCTCTTTCTGGCTGTTTCTCTCTCTCTCTCCTCTGCCCTTCCAGGATGGTTTAAATAAATGTGTTAAAGCTGAATGCAGTAATTGATTCTCTCTCTTTTTCCTCACCCCTCCCCAAACCACTGTCAGCGCTAGTACAGCTTAATCACACTGTTCCTGTCTCCCTGTCTCTCTCTCTCTCTCTCTCTCTCTCTCTGGGTGGGTTCTCCAGAGGCTGAAGGTTGTTAATATGCAGTAGAAGCCAGTTTCCAATCAGTGTTTTTCAGAGGTTGTTCTTAATGTTCCCTGCGGAACGAGGACTGACTGAGGACTGACCTGAATACATACGAGTAGCTCGGTCCCAAACACCTTCAAACCACCGTTCTGCACCTCAGCCCACTTCAGCACTCGCCCAGATCTGCACCACACCCATTGGACTCTTACTGGTAACCAGTAATAACATAGTCACTGACCAGTATACACTACTAGATTACTCTCAGAGTCGGTCAGACTGAGTCTCTGACCAGTATACACTACTAGATTACTCTCAGAGTCAGTCAGACTGAGTCTCTGACCAGTATACACTACTAGATTACTCTCAGAGTCAGGTCAGACTGAGTCTCTGACCAGTATACACTACTAGATTACTCTCAGAGTCGGGTCAGACCGAGTCTCTGACCAGTATACACTACTAGATTACTCTCAGAGTCGGGTCAGACCGAGTCTCTGACCAGTATAACATTTTGCAAATGATGTTTAAAGATGTTTCTTCAGTGATGTGTTCAGTTTGATCACCTCCATCTCCAAATACGATGAAGATCAAATGTTTAAATGTGGTTTTCATGTGTTTTTTCTATTTTTATCGTTTTTCATTTTTAAGTTTTACACCTGAACAGAAGTCGCTGTGTGTTGGTCAGTGTGTTGAGGGAGCAGACGAACATGCGTTTATGAAGTGTATCATTTTGCTCTGGGGAATGAAACACTAGACAGTCACCGTTTTCCCTTTTTATTTTATTCATTCCCTCTTGGCGGAGCCCCCCGCCAGTCCGGCCTGGTTTCTGCCCTTGTTGTGGTCCTGGCCGGTCATTAGCCGCTGAAAATGACTCAATTATTTAGAAGAGGAGGTAGTTGTGCACAGAGAGAAGAACATATGTTATCCTTAACAGCCTGTGAAGTTCGGAGTCCAAACAGGAGAGAAGAAAGAGCTGACAGGGCTGGAGCGCTGTGGTCGCCTTCTCCGGGAAACGACTGCGGGAAGGCAGTAATGTGGCTGTAATTAAGGCTTATAAAGCATGTCACACTGCCATTAGAGCAGATTGCACACAACCAATCAAGTGTGACGTTAATAGAAGAAATGAACCCCTGCTGTATAAATCAGACATTTTAATACCTCCCTCCCTCTCTCTCTCTCTCTCTCTCTCTCTCTCTCTCTCTCTGTCTCTCTCTCTGTCTCTCTCTCTCTGTCTCTCTCTCTCTCCACAAAATAGACTCCAAAATACAAAAATAAAATGTGTACATAAGTGTTCACAGCTTTGGCTCAAGGCTTTGTTGAAGTTCGTTTTTGGCAGCAGTTACAGCTGCAAGTCTTTCCGAGTGTGACGCTATAAGCTCGGCACCTGTTTTGGGGAAGGTTCTCCCATTCTTCTTTGCAGAACCTCTCAAGCGCCATCAGATTGGATGGAAAGTGTTGGTTCACAGACCTTTATAGAGATCTGGCTGGGACACTCAAGCACATTCACAGAGTTGTCCTGAAGACACTCCTTTGTTATCTTGGCTGTGGGCTTTGGGTCGTTGTCCTGTTAGAAGATAAGCCTTCGTCCCAGTCTGAGGTCCACAGCGCTCTGGAGCAGTTTATCATCACGGATGTCTCTGAGCATCACTGCGGTCCTCTTGCCCTCGACCCTGACTGGTCTCCCAGTTCCTGCTGCAGAAAAACCTCCCCACAGCATGACGCTGCCACCACCATGTTTCACTGTAGGAATGGCATTGGTTAGGTGATGAGCAGAGCCTGGTTTCCTCCAGACATGATGTTTGGTCTTTAGTCCAAAACGTTCAATCTTTTTGTTTCTCGAGGTCTGAGAGTCCTTTAGGGGGGTAAACTCCAGATGATCTGTCGTGTACTTTATACTGAGGAGTGTCTTCCATCTTCCGAAATGGTTGTCCACCGAACACGGGTCTCTCCAAGGTTCTCCTCTGTCCAACATTGTTTCTTTGCTCACACAGTGTTCAAATTTCAGAATAAAAGTCCTGAGACGGGATAATCCTGATACATACATCAATAACATAAAATAATAAAGGATATCCTGTTTTTGTTTTTTTGTTTTTTTACTGTCACGTACTTAAGAACGTAGATTGTATAATCAGTCCATAATTAATTCTTTTAATAAAGGCATGTTTAAAGGATATCTGTTGTAAAATCTATAAAGTGAGCGATTTATTACATAGGAAATAAAGACTTTTCCTGACCTGCTTTTTTAAGGGGTTTATAATTGTCAACGAGGTACAAATGAACTTTTGTGTGTCGCTATGGAAACGGCACAAGAACATTCCTCGTTCTGCCTCGGGGCATCGAGCATTGAGTAAGAGCAAGCGCAGAAGCGAGGGTCTCGGGAGGGGGCCGAGTGTGGGCTTGTTCAGTAGGGTTGTGTAAGGGTCTCAGTGACAGGGACAACACAGACACTCACAATCACAACACAGCGGTTCTGCTCACACTGACGACCTCAGAAATGACCAGCCCTGATCTCCCCTCAGCACCGAGGACCTCGTGTCATTAAGCAGCTCTTCAGAACTGCAGGGGGGTGTTAAAGCAGGGAATCTACTAAAATGTGCAGGGAGGTTTGGGAATGCTGTGTTGAGGCATTACACTAAATGCTGGAACATTGCTGTGATGAGGGTTTGATTGCACTCAGCCTCAGAAGAGTATCAGTGAGGTCAGGGTCTGAAGTTAGATGATTAGTTCTGCCAGTGCAGCTCATCCTTAATGTTCTGGACGAAGCTCTGAAGAGAACCCTACAGCCCGGTGCTACGGGTGCTACATGAACACACAACCTATTTTTATCAATATGATGTTCCATCTGATCTTTACAAATAACTCAGAAACATGCTGGACAATCAGTTTCCAACAGGAGTTCTGAGATGCAAACTGTTCATTACATAAAATAATAAATAAATAAATAAAACAATGTAAACCATTTTTTTATGTCAAATGGAGATAAATTTAACTGGTCTAGGAATCTGGTATGTGTGGCCGTCTCCTATGAATACTCAACGAGCGCCACGCCAAACTACGAAAACACAAAACTGGCCAAGAGTTGTAAAGGTTAATGAAACTTTAGACACTGAATATTAAAATGATTCAAACATTAAACGGGGATTTCATTTACAGCACAGCTGGGCCGAAAAATAAAACGTGGATCGAGA